>PVJX010000184.1:0-36868 GCA_004027295.1 Dolichotis patagonum | reverse complement strand
GGCTGGATGAATTTCTTTAGAGTTAAATTAAAATCCCCATGAAATATTTAGTTAGCTCAGCACAGGGCTGTTACTGGCCTTTGCAGGCAGGTTTTAGGAGAGCTCCAGAGTGAAGAAAGAAAGAAGGGGTTGGCAAATCATTCATAGAGAAGTTGTGGGGTGCAGAGGTCCTGGCTGGGGCCCAGATACTGCTCACCTTTTCGCTCCTGTCACAGGCTCCATCACTGACCCTCCTGCCTCCACGGAGTCAGACAGATGCATGTTTGAATCCCAGCTCTGCTACTCACCAAGGGAGCACAGGACCTCCAAGCTGGGCCTCAGTTTCCTCATCTCTAAGATGGACCAATTATTTCTGCTTCTGACTACTGTGAGGGTTATGTCCAAGATCTGGGACAAACAGCTGATGTGTCACATCCCCTCTTCCCACTGTGACCAGCAGCTCTCTGGAAGAGCTAAAGCAGCTTACGCCATCTCCTTTGTATCACTGTCTTTCACGCTATGAACCTCTTTGGCAGTGTGGTAACATCTGGCAGAACCACTTCTTTGAAAATGTTTTTAAATGATTCTGTAAAAATACAGCTATCAAAATGTTTTTACAGTTTTTCTGATATAGTGACATCTGGGCATTTTTACATAACAAGGACAGTTAGAGGTGGGTCTAAGAGCATCACTATGGTACCGGTACCATCAGTGACAGCCCCAAGCATGTTTGATGCCACTAAAGTTTGAGGCACACATTTATCATTAAAGACAATGTACTTGTTTATAAATAGAAAAGGAATAGATAGCAATTTTTCTCTTCTAAGTTTATGAATTTTCTTTTCTTTTTTTTTCTCTCTCCTTAATGCCATCCTCAGAGAGTTGGTGGGGTGTGCACCCCAGGAAAACCCACTGAGACATCCCAGGTTACTGACAGGGAAATCCCAGGCCCTCAGCCTGGCCTGCCAAGTGCTGTGTGCTCCATCCACACTCGGAGACATACTCTCCACACTGACAGCCATGCTGACCTTTGTCTTGTCTCTCAGGTCCCAGTTCACTGCCACCCGGGCATCTCTGCGTTTGTTCCTTCCTCTGGAGCTCTGCCCTGGCCTCTGCTGCTCAGCCCTCAGTTTGAATGCCACACAACGAGAGTGGACCTCCCAGACAGGCCTCCTCCTGGACCCTCCTCCTGAACCTAACTCTTTATGCTCCTTTTCATTATAGCAAGCATCGTGATCTGAAATCCTCTCACTAATTGATCGATTTACTTGCTGATTGTGTGGAGTGTGAGCTCTGAGGGGCAGTGGCCTCTTGTCAGTTTTACCCACAGATTTCCCCAGAGTATACAGCAGTGCCTGGTACACAGTCAGCACTAAATACCTATTTGTTGAAGGGCACAATCAAATGAATAAGTGGATGAAGCTAAGAAGGTGGAGTTCAATTGATGTGGCTCCTTCCCTTGGCTCTCAACTGGGGAACAACTTTGTTTTGACTAGGAGCTCAGACTCTAGGGTCAGAGTCTCTACGTGCCAGCCATGTAACTGCTGGGAAATTACTTAACATCTCCACGCCTCAGTCTCCTCATCTGGGGACTGGGTATGGTGAAACTTTGTAAATGTTCTGTAATGGATAAGTAAATGACCACATGAAAAGCACTCAGGACAGAGTTAAGAACATAGGAAATACTACACAGCGTGTATATTTTGTTGCAACCAAAAGGATTAACTTTACCTTCTATTGTTAAAAATGCAATTGTCTTGGGAAAATCAATGTAGATTTTGAAGACAGTGCAAATAAATCTCACGGCTGGAGAATCACTGTGTATTATATACTGTATTATATATGTCATACAGCAGCTACATACGTGGAAGAGCCAGAATGAAGAGTTTAGGTCAAGGCAGGTGACACATGTGCTGCGAACTTGCCAGAGGCTTGAGCTGGAGCCATTTCTCATCACCACCACCACAGCCACTATCTCATCTCCGATCCAAATGTCCCTTGCGTTGATGGCACCTGCAGCTCATACGGCACTGCAGTCCCCAGCGGGCTGTGTGCTGAAAGGCACTGACCTGTCTCCCGTGGCCCAAAGGCTGGCAGGCCTGGGGCCAGTGTAGGGCATTGACACAGTGCAAGGCCGACTGGCCTGACAGAGCTCAGAATTATATATCCTTGAGCTTTTGGGCAAGGGCTTGCCCTGGGCCCACCAGCGCAGCCCTCCACCTGCCACAGGGCCAGCAGTGCCAGGGCTGTTGGGGACCTTTGTGCTGCATGCTCCAGCAAGCTTGGGCAAGCAGTTCCTGCTGCCGTAGGAATCTGACAGCCCTACCAGCTCGCTGTGCTATCTTTCATTTTCCTCCCTACTTGTCAGCTCTGTAATTAGGAATGGTGTGAATCACAGGCTTGTTGTTAGGACTGTTTTTGTCGGGAGAAATAAAGTATCACCAGTTGCCAGGGGCACCACCGACAGCCTTAGAGAACCTCCAGAGCCCTCCCTGGGACCCACTTCACTCCCAGCCAGGAGCCTGTCTGACTGCTCTCTGCTCTAGTTCTACCGCCAAGATCATCCCTGGGCTGTCTCTGCACCAGGCAGAAAGGGAACAATGACCTGACCAGCTGTCCCCAGGGGCGGGGTGTCTAGCCCTTTCCTCATTTCTGATTGCCACATGCATAATTCCATCCAAGCAATGCCAAAGGCAGCAGAGCACCTTCCCAAGGACCCTGCAGCATTTGGGAGAAGAGAGCTGAGATGATGGTCAATTTTTGACCTGGTCTACTTCAGAGAGACAGCATGCCTGTGTATCCTCCACAGCAATACCCCAGTTACTTGTCACTCATATCTGAGTCCCAAACAACCTCTAAGGTTAGCAATAGGCTACACAGAGCAGCATGAGGGCCAACAAAGCCACGCAGTATCAAGCTGGAGATAATTTAGGAGAAGAGAGTGAAAGGCGAGAAGCAGGAGGTGGGGTGGAGACAAGAGAACTCCTCTGTGCTGGAAATGGTTTATGTCCTGGCTATAGGCAGTGTCTAAATTGGCGTAGGCTCTCGGGATAGTTTCTCAAACTGACTCACAATAGTGCACTTTTCTGTCCTATTTCAATAAACATGCCTTTTAAAAAAACTAAGTAATTGCCCAAGTACAAGAGAAAAGGGCTGCGACCAAGCCTGAACCAACACGCCTGAACCCCTGCTGGCTCCACGAGGGTACGAAGTCTAGAAGAGCTCGGCACAGTGGTTTACACTTGTAACCCCAGCACTCTTGAGAGGCTGAGGCAGGAGGATGTTAAGTTCAAATCCAGTCTGGCCAATGTAGTGAGACTCTGTCTCAAAATTTGAAAAGAAAATTAAAAAAGGAAGGGCTGTGGGTGTTTGTCCCTGTGAAGGCCCTGGGTTCAATTCCTCAGCATGTGCATGCAAACACACACACACACACACACACACACACACACAGCCTGGAGATGCACGAGGGTCACAGGGATGGCACTAATGGTGCTACTGTCTGGTGACCTCACACGTGCAGGGAGGTAAGTGCAGGCACAATATATCTGCTAGGTTCCCCTGCTTAAATGTCAGGGGGCTTCTAATGCAGGAAGGGTTGAAGTGAACATCTGGCTGTTTTACCTAGATTTGTATTTACATTTGGATGGAGAAAAGTCCGGCTTCCTCCTCTGGTTTAAACAGCTCAGACAGTGAAACTCCCAGAGGAGCCAACGCTTCCTGCTGTGAACACCAGGAAAAGCCCCGGGGAGCCTCACTTCCCGCGGGGAGCTTCAATCACCCTCCAGAACTTGCCAGCCGCTGCTCTCCAGGGGCTCAAAACTCAGGGGACAGAGGGCTCAGACATCCCGGATTCCACGGCAATGCTCGGAGTGCTGTGTGTGTCGCTCCCCACCCCAGAATCTGGTCAGAGGCCAGAGAAAAGTCAAAGGTTCTGGTTTCAGTTTGCCTCTGCTCAGCTGGTGACCTTGCACAAGTTACTTAGCTACTCTAAACTTGTTTTCTCAACAGCAAAGTACACAGGGTACCGGTTTCTACTTCCTGGAGTTGTTGTGGGAAGTAAACAAGCTAATTAATGTACAGGGCCCAGCACCACTCAGTACGTAAGAGTTTATTATTCTGATGCCGTTCCTGATTCTGGATCCTGCTTCCATCCTGTTCATTCTTCTGAATGCCACAGCTGGCCTTTGCTTGGTGCCATACCAGCATGCCCTGCTGGGGTTTTCAAAGGCCAAGCCCTACCCCGGTCTGCTCTTTCTGACACTCCTTCGTGGTCAGCCAGACAGACCCCAGCTTGTACACCTCCTGTCCTCACTGAGCATACCCTCCCAGCTCTGACCGCCTGTCTGTGTGCCACTGAGGGGCCCTGCGTGGCTACCGGCCTGCCATTGTGCTGCCATCCAGACACAGCAGGTGTTCCCAGGGTCCTCCTGGATTTGGTAGGCATCTGTGACCCTGAGCAGTCCGGATCCACTGCCCTGACTCCGTGCTATTGTTTCCGAGGACCTGAGTCTTCCTTCTGTTGCCTAAATAGTGAACACAGACACCACCAGGGGAGTGGACCTGTCTGAGGGCTACAGATGTTGAGCGGTGATTCCACCATTCAGGAGGCTGGGGGAATAGAACAGCGCCCTCGGCCGGCTGCTGCTGGGGCTGCCAGACCTGCCACTGGCACAATGGAGCCAGCCTGGCTCTCACAGTGATGCATGGTGAAGCATCAGGACAAGCTATAGGACAACAAGAAAAACAGCCAGTGAACAAGCCTTCCAGAGCATATAGTGAATCTGGCCAGGAACAGACTGACCACTGAGGCCAAGCCATGGCGACAGACACGACGAACAGCACCGGACTTTCTGCTGAGGGATGGTCAGACAGCAGAGGGAAGTGGCACATCTGGGGTTTTTGGGAACAGAGAGATTTATTCACAGAAAGGTAAGGCAGCACAGGAAGCCAAAGCAGCAGGATTGGATGACGGAGGTTCCTCCAGTGGAGTAAAACATGGTCGGTGCTCACGGTGGTGCTGCTCAGTAATCAGAACAGACTGTGGACCAAGCCAAGTCTGAATCCTCTCTCTGCCACTTCACAGTCACAAGACCTTGACATTTTACCCTCTGAGCCTCAGCTTTTCCAGTCTTTAAATCAGAAGCAATAATACTTTATCTAAGGTTGCTCTGAGATGAAATGAGATATCTGTGGAGGAATTACTGGCACTGTATCTTGCAAAAAGCACCATTCCACTACTATCTGCAGGTCCAAAGGACAGGCAAAAGGTCACAATGTGTGCCATAGGGCATTGGGCACAGCACATGGGAGAAGTGGGTGAGGTGACTCAGAGGTCCAGATGAGTTGTCCTGGCACCTGCCCCATGATGGCCAGGCTTCTATGACCCTCCCCCACCAACACCCGTACTTATGAAAATAAAGCCAGTAAGCTTTATGGAGTGGGCTTATTCTAAAGGTAGTTGGAATATAAATGCATATGTGGTAGGAGCTCAGAAGATACCCAGGAAAGCCAATTAAAACTTAAGGAGTAAAAGTAGGAGTGGCTATGACTCAGAGAATAAAACAGGGTACAGAAAAGTGACCCCAGGCCCTCTATCTTATAGGGAGAGGAAAGAGGGTCTCAGGTTCTTACGTTCTTTCTTAAGGTCACACTGCTGTGGGAAGTAGGATGGGTGAAGCATGCAAGGGCCCAGCTGTGAGCAGGCGGAAAGACAGAGCAGAGTAGGAGGAGAAGGGATTGTAGGCAGAAGGTGCGGGCTCCCTGGCTTGTGTGAGAGGCAGCCTCAGCAAAAACAAGCACCTCCAGCAGCTCCAACCTGATGAAGGTATCGGCACATCCGGGCTGCTGCTGGTATTGGTCAAGGGAATTATCTGAAAACCTACAACTGGTTCTCAGCACTGGGCTGTCTGTTCAGGCTATAAGTTCAGGGTCAAAGGCTATGATGATTAGTTCTCTTATACATGCCTTTACAGTCTTCATCCATCTATACTTCCATTCAATATCTCGCCATACACATGTCCACCCATCCATATACTCAGTCATCCATATATTCATCCATCCATGCATCTGGTCATCAATCCATTGATTGATCCATTAATCCATCCACCAATCTATCCATTCACATCTAACCACTTATTCAGTGATTCATATATTCATCCTCCCATCTGCCACCCACCTATCCATCCATCCACTCTATCCATTCATTCATTCATTCATCCATGTATTCATCCACATGTCCAACCAACCTATAATTAGTTTTTCTTTGTTTTGGAACCAGGGATCGAACGCACAACCTCATGCTTGCCATGCAGGTGCTTATACTTCTGTGCTAAACCCCCAGTCCTAACCCATATTATTATGTGCTATCATATGCCAGGACCTGTTCCAGATGTTACCAGTAGAGGAATAAACAAGACCGATACATGTCCTGATCTCAAGGAACTTGTACTCTAGTGAAAAGAGACAGACAATAAATAAACTGTCCCTTAATAAGCAAGATGATTTTGCCTGGTAATAATTTCTTAGAAAACAATCATATAGGGTAACATGGAAGAAAATGACCAGGAAAAGGAATAACTCCTGTAGGGTAACTCAGAAAAACACACTCCTAGAAGAAAATTACACAACTATGTAATGTGATGAGACAGAAGACTGGAGACTTGGGGAGACAGGCATCTAACAGAAGGAGGGGCACCCATGAAGGCCACATGCTGTGACTGGGCATGCTCTGTCCAAAGGACCAAGGAGGACTAGAACATCAAGACGGAGGGGAAGGCAATGGGAGACACAGGGCTTGGTGGGTTCTTCATTAGTTCTTCCAGATTGAAGGGAAATTATGGCAGGGCATTGGGAAATGTCTACGCTAATTCAACAGTTAAGCAAATGGTAGACCAGGAAGACTCTGCTAATTTAAATTCAGGGACAGGCCCTGTCTGCCAACTCAGGATATATTTCTCTAAACCCAAGAGTCAAGTGCACTTTCTACCACTGCCATCAACTCACAACCTAACAAGATGTAGCTCAGACACTCTCAGCCCCTGGAGGGGACTTTTGCTCTTTATGTACCCTTTGCCTGCAGAAGGCAAGAAGAATAAGAGAGACATAAGTCTGCAAAGAAAGGCTGTATACGTGAAGGACAGGAGGGAAGCGAAGGTGGGACGTGCCTGTAAGGAAGGTGAGCACGGTCCTCCCATTTCACCATTACCAGTTGCTGACAAACCCGCCTGGAGCTCAGACCCTGCTCTGCCCTCTTGCTGGCTTTCCATACCCAGCTTAGCAACTTACTGTGCCCATGTCTTCTTCTCCTCATCTCTGCCAGCTGAAGCTACTGTTTTCCTGTGTACTGCTAATGACTTTCCTCTCCATCTGTCATCCAAAGCAGATCAGGAGTCATCCTGGAGTTGTCCCTTTTCCTCCCTTCCCTGTTCTGTCCCTACTCAATAATCAAGGCCCATCCATTTTGCCTCTGAAATGCCTGTTTAAACTATTACCACTACTTAACTCTTACTGCCATGGTCATCATTCAAGTAGTCACTGCACTGGTCTCTGCTTCCAGCTCTTTCCCACTCCATCCATGTACTAAATACCCTAGGCACCAGGAGTTCTCCAACTCGTGCTGGATTAGGGACCAGTAGCTCTCGAGCCAGGTGGGTGATCAGTGGTTCTCAAGCTTGAGCAGGTATCAGCGCCACCTGCAGGGTCTGTTAAGTCGCTGCCTGTCTTCCCAGAGTTTCTGGTAAGTAAATCTGGATGGGGCCTCAGATTTTGAATTTCTGGTAAGTTTTAGGTGATGCTAATGCTTGGGTCACGCTTTGAGAACATAGAGTGTATTTCTAAATCAAAGATGACATCAGATCAGTTCCCTTCTTAAGAAACTCCAGGGACTCTCCTTTCCTTTGCCATACAGTCTTAACTCCTTAGCATGGTCTATGACAACCTTCACGAGCTGGGCTGGGTCTGCCTCTTCAGCATCATCTGAAGTCCCTTTAACCTACCACACCGTACTATACACGTTCCTTAAATGTGTCCTGCATTTCGACTCCACACAGTTTCCTCTGCCTGCAACTCATTCCTTCCTGTTGCTTGCCAATTTCCGCTTGCTTACCAAGGTCAAACCTGACTGTTTGTTCCCTCAGAGCACCATGGTGGGTTAAAGTGACCATGTGCTTGGATGGTGGACAGCCTTGGCTTTGAATCCCAGATGAATCACTTGTTAGCTATATGACCTGAGTTGCCTCTCCGAGAAGTCAAAATTAACCTCTGCATCATTGTTATAAAATGTGAACAATAATATTTATCTTGTAAGATGGTTGTGCAGAGAGAAAATGATGCATAATAAATGTCTTACAGAGAGTAGGTACTCAATAAACAATAACTATAATTTTCATTAGCTCTGCTCTAAAACCTTGCCTGGCTCCCTCCAGCTGATTGACTTCCTTTCTTCTCTGTGCTCCAGTAAAATTTAGCACAATTCCATTCTGCATACATCACATGTCTCATTTCTAGTAGAGGAAGGGCCATTGTATGAGTAATAAAAATCAACTCTCCCAGCAGACTTTTGGGCATATGGGTTGGCAAGGTGAAGGCATCTTTGCAGGAAGAAAATCTACCGCAGGTGAATAGAGAAGCTGCCCCGCCCAAGCACAGCTTGGTGAGAAGAGTGAGGGCTGGGTTTCAGGCCATGGTCACTCTGAGCAACACGCAACCTGCGTAACTGTTTGTGGAAGCTCTATGTATGTAGAATGTGAACTCTGAAAGTAGAAACTGTGTTACTCAACCTCAAGCCTCAACCAATGTTAAATCAGTGCATCTTGGGACAGGAAATACTGGTTAAGGCTATAAAATTTATCAGCAGGATCAATAAGGTCAGAGCCCTGGGTCTGAAAATAGGGTCTCACTCCTGGGGAAAAGAGGAGTCAAAGAACCACAGTTACCAAGTTCAGAAACTCAGGCATGAGGAGTAATCAGAAGCTGAATTTCTAATACTGGGTGGTGAATGAGAAGGTCCTTTGGGGAGCAAGGCAGAGGAGGAACCCCTGCTGGTTTAACTGCAGCCCCAGAAGGCGCACACTGGTGCATGGCAAAGTCTGCAGGGAACAGCGTCTCTTCTGCCGCACAGGTAGGGCTGGGACCAGAGCATTCTTAGAAGACATTAAGATGCCACCATTCATAGCTTCCTTTCCTGCTGCTGACCCAAATCAGTTCCCAACTGCCTGTCTCTTCTACTTAAAAGCAAGCTAAACTCTTAGAGGGCTTTCAGGTGCCGTAATTAACACATTCTCATTTCCTCTGCAGACCTCCTGCTCCTCTCAACAGCTAGCACTCAGTGGGGAAGGTGGAAAGAATTCCCTGGGAGTGAATCTTCTGACAAGTTTCCCAGGCTGCTCCAGACACCCCTGGGGTTTGGAGGAGCTCCCAGTCTGAAGCTGCTGAGATAGATTTGAACCTCACTGAACTCCAAGCCCTTTAAGACTCTTCATGTCAAAACTTTAGTGGAAAAATATACATCGCAAGCAACTGGATGGGCAGGCAGGACTCCGAGGTCTCTCCCTCAATATGTGGCTGGCCTGCACTGGGCCTCCTGTTCTGTGATGCCGGGGAAGGAACAGGCTTAGCCTGCTTCCTAAGAGGTGAGTTCAGCTGTGCGTGTTCATTCCTTAATCCTGTCCAGAGCAGGGCTCGCCTGGCCTGTACCTGCCTCTACTTCCCTTACCTCCATGCCACCTCATCTGTAAGCTTTCAAAGACAGAACCAAATGTGATTTGTCCTTCACCCCTGGGACACCAACTGATACGTAAGTGTTGAATCGCTGTTGCCGATTGATCAACTGAAGGCCTGGCTTTCTAAAGTGTGTCGCTATAAACCTGCTAAACGGAGCTCTCCATGGATTTATGCAAGGACTATTTAGTGCACAGCACCTTATGCTGTATGATTCATACTTTCCTGTGCTTCAGGTACTGTGTTAGGCGTTAAAATAGTGTGCCTTCCTTCACAAGGTTGCTGGCATTTCGATACAGAATTCAATCGACTGGTCCCCACTCAGAGGTCATGCCTGCCTCCTGCTCTATTCCAGGATGACACAGTTTGATATTTCTAGAACAACACTGAGTCCATATGCTCTTATGTTAAGAGGACTGGTATGGAAGCCCATCTGGTTATCTCAGAGAAAAGGAGAGGTGCCGGTGTCAGTCTGGGATTCTAGTTGGAAAGTGCCCAAATGAAAGGGACCTGGGCTCAGCGTCCTAAGCACGTTCAGGTGTTAGCTACTCAGAGCTCTGTTTCCTTAGACTGTAAAAAGAAAGCAGTCATGATGACACCCACTTTCCCAATAAAGGGGTTGAGGACGTAAGTGCCATTCAAGTGCCCTCTCAGAGTGGCAGCTCAGAGCCATCCTTTGTATCGCTATTGGCCTGGATCAGCCTCTTCTCGCCTCTCGGTTTTCTTAGCAAGCAGACACAGAGAACAGGAAAACTTGGTGAAAACTGTTCTCTGTGTCAGCCATGAATCTTCATATGCCCTCTGGGTGCAGGAGAAAGAACGTGAGACTGGGGTCTGAGCAGGCTGTAAGTCTCGGCTCTGGCCGTGTGCTGTGTGTCTGAACTTGGACTAATTAGCAAACGCTGCATGTCCTCAGGGAGAGTCATTATGGGGAACTAATCTCTACCTTCTGGCCCTGTAAGGAGTACATGAAACAGATATCAGAGAGCTCCTATCTGTTCTCTGTCCTTGTTAGGAGCTACCATACCCTGTCCCTTCTACTCCGTTCCCTCCTTGAGACTCGGCTTTGAGCTGAGAAGAGCTGTAACCTAGCACCCGGAGGAGTGACAATCCCCATTCCGATCCCTGATGATACCAAAGGAAGCCGGAGAAGATCTGGAAGCCTAGGACAGGGTCCTCCACTGAAAAAGCAGGCAACCGCCAGATAAGGGGGTAGCTGGCCTCACCCTGATGGCAGGCTGTTGTCCAGAGGCCCTACTGTAATTTTCTGGGGAGTATGTTTCCCCCCTGGTGTGGGAGACAGGCAGGAGAGCCCAGATCTGGTAATGGAAGCCCATCTGGTCATCTCAGAAGAAAGGAGAGGCACTGCAGTCATGAAATTGCTTTTACTGGCTTTGTGCCAGGTGAGTAAAAGGACTGAGCGACCAAAAGGAACCTTCAGAGAACTCAAAATGAGACCACGTTGTGAAGGGAGGGATGGTTACAACAGGAAAAGCGAGGACACTTGTGGCCTGAGATATAGTTTAGGGTTCTGATCTTTATATTTCAGACTACAATGCCTGTGAACAATACACCACACTGGATAGATTTCCTCCCTTTTCATGTCTCAGGGGTTTATAAACAGAGGTCATACTTGGCACACCTCCCTCGGGAAGGGGAGGCCTTTCGAAGGAATTTCCAGAGGGCTGAACAGCTCGTTGCCCACCTCTGCCAGGCAGGATGACCTTAACCCTGCCCCAAAAGGACCAAGACTACCTCAAAGGGGAGTTCTCCCTACTCAATAGGTCCTAAGACCTAAATGCTTTCCCAGGCACCCTGGATGTCACTGTCTTAATTCAGGTCCATCCCATCCTCCTGGATCCCTAATGAATAATGAACGTGTAAATCTACATTGGTCTTCCTACCTCCAATCCAACCGCCTCACTCGTCAGAGTAACCTCCTGCACCCGAAGCCTTCTATGCACTCTCCTTTTTGAATAAAGCAGATGAAGCACTTGCTCTTTGAGAGCTTCCACTACCTTCCAAATGCAGTTTAAACGTCCTCCAAGTACATGAATCCCATAAGCACTATTCCCTCTACACCTTCTCATGCTCGATTCCAGCACTGCACAGTATGTATCTCAGCGCCCTCTACCATCAGAGATAGATCCCAAGTCACCCAGTGGATGCATGTAACAGTACCTAATATCGAACCCTGCAATATAATGTCCTTTCCTTCTGAAGTGCCTATCATGAACTATGGCCATACATTTTGCAGAATGAGGTAGGTGCAAAAGCAAAACTAGCACAAATTTCTTTTTCTTTCTTCACAATTTCATGGACAGAGAATTTAATTCTAACCACAGATCTTAAGAAATACAGCAGTTTTTTTTAGTTATTAAAAAGTTTCGCCTTTTCACTTAATGAAGCATATTGCAGCTTCTCTTTTGCCTATCTTAATTGTCAGCATCACTACTCTTGGCACCTTGAGTCCTTATTAAGTAAAATAAAAATTATTGGCATGTAGATATTGACACACCAGGCAGTCAACCTACCCATTTGTTAGTGACTAACACTGGGTAGGAAACACAGTGCGAATACAACAGATAAAGGGATAATTTATGTCTGAGGTGGATGGATCAGGACTGTGTAAGACTTTATCAGGCTACCCCCAAAGGCACACAATATAAAACTTATGAATAGCTTATTTCTCGAATTTTCCACCTAATATTTTCAGATCATGTTTTACTGTGGGTAACTGAAATCACAGAAAGCAAAACTCCAGACAAGGGCTGACTTCGGCACTCAGTAAGCCCTTCCGTTTCAATACCACATCCTGTTCCTATCTCTACCCGATCCATCCCTGCCACTCACTACTCTTGTGGCTTTCAATAGGTTCTTAAACTGCTTTAGAACTCTGCTACCCTTCTCTGTAACACTTGGTTATTGTGAGGATTTAGTTAACAAAGTCAAGTGCTCACACTAGGGCCTGGCCAATGGGAAACACCTAATAAATGCCAGACATTATTATTTCTCCTCCTCCTCCTCTTCCTTCTTTTTTAATTTTTTCTTTTTTTTTTTTTTTGGACTGGGAATTGAACTCAGGATCTTGTGCTTGCCAGGCAGGAACTTATGCAATTGAACTATGTCCCCAGTCCACTGAAATACCATTGGGGGGGTACTGGGAATTGAACTCAGCACATTACGCTTGCCAGGCAGGCGCTATTCCACTGAGCTGTATCCCCTGCCCTCTCCTTCATCATTGTAACTATTATTACTATAGCATGTGTTCCACTCTACAGTAATTCCTGGATTACCTGTCTACCTCTTTCAGTAGATCTTGATCTCCTTGTACGCAGCTCCTCACATGAAACAGTGCTCATCAGAAGATAAGCACTTTGATGGAGGTATGAATGAATATACTGTTGAGTTATAATTGAAACCCATTTCTTCTTTATACATTCCAGAAACTAAGCCTTCACGGGAAAGGTAAAGTAAAGCCCTCCCTGAGTGTCACATGTGCAAAGAGTTGGGCCTTGGATCACTCACTTTATTTTAAAGAAAGCTGAATAGAATTCCATGGCCTATTTGCAGTTAAAATAGTCTCTGGCTTCAAGGTGAGAAGTGATCCCAGGGGACTAGTTTTAATATTTTTTAGTTCAGCAAAATGTCTCTGGACAAGCGTCCCAGTGGACTGAGGCCATAGACAGTCACCCCACCATGTCTCTGGCAAATTTCCTTCCCAGAAGGGGAAATAGAAGGAAGCATTTTAGCTTCATTTACACGTAATTAATCAAAGTGTCACTGGTAAGAGCTATTTGATGTCCAAGGCTTATAAGCCTCGAATCTAAGCCTCCCAAAGCCCTTTTCTCTTTGAGGCTAAACATGCTATTTTACCAACACGAAGTTGAATGTCAACAGCGTGCTTCGTTGTGAATTGGGAAGTCAGATGGGGCCTCCATCTCCTGAATGTGCTTTCCTTTCTCTCAAGCTGAACACACAGTGCCCAGGACAAAATGAATTCAAATCTGAGCCTAACACTGGAGGTTTAGCTCAGCCGCATAAGCGCCTACCTAGCAAGCGTGAGGTCATGAGTTCGGTCCCCAGTACCAAAAACAAAACAGAACAAAACAAACCTGAGAGCCTCCCAAGCAGCCATCCTTTTTATCTCCCTTCCTCAGACACAGTCCCAGGAAGGGGTAGGTGCCCAGCTGGCCCCTTTTATACGGATTCACATGCTTCAGCTCCAACCCACACTCCTCCCTTTAATGGGATTGTGGTTTACAACAAAAGGTATGCTCTGATAATCTTCATATACACACGGAGAACAGGCCTGAATGCTGTTCCGAACTCCCATGCGATGTGTCCCTACCCACCACCCAGGCACGAGATGATAACGGACTCAGGCTCCAGGCCTTCACTTAAGACAACCCTGTGCCTCTCTTTACTGCAGATTACTCGGACATATAAGCAGCTGCTATAGTCTGGGAAATCTCCACAGACAGAGGCCCCAAGCTCCTTGTTGGTGGCTCTCCTGGATATCGAGCCCTCATCTCTGCTGCTGCAGTCTTTGCTGCTCTGCCCTGCCTCTTTGTCCAGGGGACCTAGCGGGAGGGAGCCCTGTACATGCACACACCAGCACTTCCTCTCCACTCCCAAGTTCCACATGCGCGGTCCGAGTGAGGCCCCCAGGGAGCCACCGGCAGGATTCTGGCTCTGTCTGGCTCCTGGGCTCCTAAGAAGGCAACTCAGGTTTGCCCTGGTGCAATGCAAACAGTGGTTTTCACTCTCAGCTGCTGACAGCTGTTGACTTCATTGGATTCTTTGCAGCAGAACAAATCATAAACAAGAAGAGGGACACTGAGACCAGCCTGATGTACCTGAAAGGGCCCAATACTAGTCACTCATGGGCCACGCCAGCTTATTCTCATCCCTGGGTTTACTCGGCCATGAGGATTTCCTCTCAACAGTCCTAGTAACCCCATGGGAAGATGGCTTACCACCAGCTGCTTTCCACTGATCCACAAAGAAAAGACTCCGTCTCACTGCAGTGGGGCTCAGCAGGTTCTGTCCCTGGGGTGGCTGGGGTCACGGCATCACAGCACTTCATCTTTGTGCTGGCCTGGCCCACTGTATCTGTCCTTGCTAACCCATCCTGTTGCCTTATCTCACTTCTCCTGAGGTGTGAGGCTGTGCAGGACTCTGGATCACCTGCCTGCCTGCCTGGGCTGCGCAGGGGTCATGAGTGTGACCACACCTAGCCACTGGATCTGCCAACAGGATCAACCTTGCATTTCTAGCCCTGGCTTTGTTGTCTGGGGACCTAATTTCTTGGAAGGCACCAGAGGTTCTATTGCACAGCTCAGAAGTGTGGAAAAGTGGTATCCTGCAGCATGAAATTCAGCCAAGGAGAGGTGCGACTCATAGACGGGCACTTCCCTCCCTTCTGTGGACTCCTGGGTGAGTCCACAGAATCACTAGGCTCTGCATACTGAACGGTCAGATATGCTCGGTACAAAACCTTTATGGGCAGCATGCTAACACCCTGCCTTTCATGTGCTCTGCCCCTTTCCTGTCACTCTCCCCTGACTTGTCCTTCCTGGGAATTCTAAACCCTGCCTTAGCATGTAACAGTTGGCTTTGACCTGTTTTCCAGGGAGCCCACCCTAAGACAATTCTTACACTTCCTGGATGCTAAATACTCTGTGGTGTGTGAACATCGCTTTAAGTCTTTAGAAAAAGTTATTTGCAGTGGAACAGTGGAGCCTTGAGGGGAGAGGTAGAAAGGATAAAACAACTTGCCTAAGAGCACGCAGCCGGTAAGTGATATATTGATGTGTTAGCTTAGATCCGCTTAAACTCAAGATTTGCACTTTCTCAGGTCACGAGTACTGAAGTCAGACAAACCAGGGCTGGCTCTGAACTTACTAGCTGTGTGAACTGTGTCAGACAACTTAGCCACCCACTCTGAGCCTCCATTTCCTCATCTGCATAAGGGGAGGATTTAGATGTGATGACCTCTAAAGCCATGTCTACTGTGGACATTCAGTAACCCCAACTGTCTTAGGGGGCCCCTCTGCTGTTACTCTGATAAAAGTTTCTGGCACCACCGAGAGAATGGGTCCTAGAAGATGGATCTAGGCCTAGGACCACCATAGTCCTAGGGAAGTATCTTAGCAGATACTGATAGCTCACTGAGGGAAAATGGGGCCCTAGCACCCCATTCCTGTCCAGAGCCAACCCCAGTGGCATTTGTACAGGCTTCTGTTTCACAGGCTCTTCTCTCTTGCCCAGGTAGCCCTTTTTCAGAAAGCCACCAAACCATCCTCTTCTCCTCTCCAGACTGGACCCTCTCCCTCTACACTCTGCTAACTCCTACATTCTGCCACCCCTGCAGATAACACTCTTTGTGACTGTATATAAATCTGATCATTCATTACTGTCCTGCTTCCTAGGATGGATAAGCCCTACGGACAGGCGCCCATGTTTATTTTTTTCTCCTTTATCTCTAATTTATCTCTAGAAGAGTAGAAAACATTCAATAAGTAGTTGTTTAATTAATAGGTTAATTAGTTAATTAATTCCATATCTCCATGGTTTGATGAGATCAAAGCAGCAGTGTTTTTGCTTGAAAGATGAGCTGGGGGTGAATTTTAACATCCCTGTCTGATTGCCCAAATCACTCAGTATGTAACTGCATGTCCTTGAGTCCCAGACTCCTTTCCTTCTCCTGCCAGCCCCTGTCACAGCTCATTAGGGGGCTAAAAAGGACAGGACTGTGCATTGACTCCACCATCCCTGTAGACTCCCCACCAGGCACCAGGCAGCCGGGGCAGGCTGAAGAACCAGGCTCAAGGTGACCCAGTGGTGAGAAGATGAGGAAAGCCTGGCAGTTTGGATTCTTAGGGCTAGCTGCTGGGCTGAGCCTCCACAGAAGAATCTCTGCAGGAAGAATGTTCCCAGAGAGGGTCTGAGACTGCAGAGAAAAGCAGCACATCCTTCTCTGCAGAAGTGCATGCACGACCATGAGGTGCGTTCCAGTCTCAAAGCCTGCAAGGGGCTCCTGTCACAACCTTGACCCCCAACCCTACCATCTGTCAGATTCTCCCCAGATTCTCTAGGCCTTCTGTTGACCCATCAGCCCCATGTTTGCCAGTCTCCTTTGCAAGCGGGTTTCACTTCTGACCCAGCTCCCTCTGGAAACCAGTCACTCCACGCACCTCCCCATTCCCTGAATGAGGCTTGCTATTTTACTGCTCGGTGTCACTGCAGATGCCATCTGAGATACCAGGAGAACCGTAAGCATCCTCCTCCCTCGGCTCTCCAACACCTCTCCCATAGCTCTCGCCTATACAGAACTTTTCACAGTGAATTGTCAATGATTGCTTATTTAAAGTCCAACTCATACTTGTACTCTTAAAGACTGAGATTTTAAAATGTTATCTCACATTCCAAATTTGGTTCATGTAAGGGATTAAAATCATATTACAGTCAGAGGTTGCTTAACCATGAGGATACAGTCTGAGAAATAAGTCGGTAGGCGATTTTGTCGTGTTGCCGAATGTATGCACACAGAATAAGATGGTATTGGCATCAGTAGGTGATGAAATCCATGAGACTATTGTCATACGTTCAGATCACAATACAGCATATAAACATCATTAGATAGCATGTGATTGCAATTCAATAAATAAAGGGATCTGGGCGTACATCCCAGCCTTGTCTCTTATTAGCTGTGTGGCTCTGGACAAGCCAGTAAGCTCCGTTGGCGTTAGAGTGCTCATTTGTAAAGGGGGATAAAAAGTGGCAACGAAGTCTATTTACAGAGGACGAGAGACAGTGCTTGGGGAGCACCTTGTGCACCAGGAGGCCTGGAGGCTGCAGGAGCTCCTCTGCCCTTAAATGCACAGAGAGGAGGAGGCTGGTTCAAGGCCACCTTAAGCACCAAGTCTGTGCTCTCTGCACTGGGTCTTTATACCCTTCCTGACCACTGGAACTCAGTTGTAGAAGCGCAGACAGTGAATTAGCAATGATTTAATTAATTTTTATAGTTGTTAAGAGTATGTACAAAGAAAACAAGAGACTTCCCTCTGGAAGCACTTTCCACACCTTTGTTCTAACCTGACAGAAGACTGACATTCTAGGATGCTCCCCTGCATCTTAATCAAGTCTCCACATGCACCCTGGAAACCTGCAGCACATCCAAGCGCACCGTGGCCCTTGGTCTATAAAAGGACATTAGTGATAGCAGAGGATGACACAAGAAGGAACAAAGGAACAGTCACTGTGACCAGCTCCTCTGACAGGTGATCCATTTCCCTTGTT
The DNA here is from genome assembly GCA_004027295.1 of Dolichotis patagonum. Taxonomy (NCBI): domain Eukaryota; kingdom Metazoa; phylum Chordata; class Mammalia; order Rodentia; family Caviidae; genus Dolichotis; species Dolichotis patagonum. The sequence continues at coordinate 18,868 of PVJX010000184.1, read as the reverse complement.
ATTTAATCATGCACCCCTTGACAGTACCTCTCAGGTATCAAAGGCAGCGGATGCAGGTGTGTTCTACTTTCCCAGGGCCCATCCAGGGCAGAGTGGTGGTGGTGAGCAACAAAATCATCTCAACACACAAAAGCATCGGCATTATCCAAAAAGAGAGGCTACACTCTGCATCCATGGTAATGGGTCCAAGCCAAGTCAGTGATTATTCCTGGGCAGGATTGGAAGAGCCATGAGGCACAGATCACAGGGGTCTTGTTTATCAAAGCACACCTCCAGTTCCTGGCCCCATGCCGGCTCCCTGAAGTTTCATGGAATGGATGGACAAACAAATGAAACAGACATGAATGACGGAGCATGTCACTGAAAGTCTCATGAGCATACAGCACAACTTTCTTTGCACCCTTCCTTCGCCCTCCCAGTCCATCCATGCATGCAGGTCGTGTCCACTCCTTACCCGAGCAATTAGCTCCCCGACCATGCCTGTCCAGGTGCCGTTGGCCTCTGGCACACCGTACACACCATCCCCGACCAGGCGTATCTTGTAGTTGAACCGGAGGATCTCAGCCAGCTCCTTTAGCATGTCCACACAGAAGCCTTCATAGCGGTCATTGCCTTCCATCTCCTGGTGATTCCCCTTCAGCATTAAATACGGGTTTTCCTGCAGCAAAACTGGGCAGCTGTCATTCTCATCGTAGCTCTGGCATCTTGCCACACAGGACAGGGAGGGCCCACTGGGATGTGACAGTTAGGGACAAGATGAGGTTTGGGTAATGGGCTACCCTGGAGGTGGCAATGCACTGCCTTCCCCTCACCCGTTCCTCAAAGCACTCCTTCCTGGTGCCTCTCTTACCAGCCACACACAGTGGCACCCTCCATGGACAGGGTCAAGTCACTGTTTGAGGTCATCACATCCCTCCATCCCTTTCTCTCTTACTCTCTCTCTTCCTTTTGCTTGTTGCTTGGACCTACTGCTGGGAAATACAGAGGACAGGGGACACGAGGATGCTTCTAATAATCTAGGGTAACTAAGAACATGACATGAGTCGCTGTGATCCAGGGCAGAGTACCAGGAAGAGGGCAGGTGGTGAGCCGTCCAGAGAAGGCTATGGAGGAGGCAGAATCCACACTGGGCTCTGGAGGGCAGCAGGACACTGACAGATGAAAGGAGGAGGAATGAAGGGCATAAAGGGCAGGAGAAAGGCATGACTGTGCATAATCCCAGAGACGGAGTGTGACCCTCTCCCAGCCCTGCTTGGCTCCTCCGGTTTAGCTGGCGATCTGGTGGTGAGGGAGGAGAAATTCAGAATGCTGAGTTAGGGTCCACACAGGCCTCAGTGCCAGGATAAGGCAACTGCAAATTATGTAAGATGGAGCATCTTTGGTTTACAGATAGAAAGCTGTGAGTAAAGAATATCAAACAGTAAGAGAGGGACCAGGATAGGCCTTCCCTTGGCGTGTGACGCTGTGCTGAGCTGCAAGTGGCTCAGCCTGGCCTGGAGAGAGCCGGAAGGATGTAAGAGACACAGGGAAGAGCTGGCTTGATGACTGGTTGAGTGCTGGGTGCAGGGGATGGGACCCCAGGCCCTTGGCACCTGGGTGGATGACTGAGAATGGTGTTATCCTTGTTCTGGCTTGGGAGGGAAGGTTTGGGACATGTTGGATTTGGCATGATAGCAGGCTATCTGGAGGAAATCACTGGCAGGATATTTAATATGTGAGAGAAGGTTAAAAGGGGGACAGGGCCTGGGAGGCCTCTGTACCGAGGTGAAGGCAGGAAGTGTAGAATGGGTGACGTCACTGGGGGAAGAATTGAGACAGGACAGAAGAGTAACAGGAGATCTCGATTGTGGGCGGGGGGTGGGAGGCTGATCTTTGAGAGCAGAAAAGGGAAGTGTATCCATGGATACGCAGGAATGCCTGGACAGGAAACTCAAGAGGAAAGGAGTTTGAAGGTGGAGAAGGCAGCCATCCTACAAAAAGACCCAGCAGGGCTGTGAGAGGGCAGCTGGGTCACAGGTCATGCGGTCTTCAGAGGGGTCCGAGACGCAGCGGAGGTGGCCAGCCCCTGCAAAGACTGGGAGTCATGAAAGCACGCAGGAGCACATGGACCAGCATCTGGAGAAGCTGGGAGAGGGAACAGGCAGCACAGCAAAGAGCAGGCCCTTCGCCACCCAGCTCCCCTAAGTCAGGCCTGTCCTGGTGCTGAGCTGCAGTGCCCTTCCACAAACAGGACAGAACGGTCCCCATGGCCATGCCTGGTCCTGATCCTGTAATTCTCTAAAACGGAGCATAACTGAAGGGCAGCAGGGTAGGTGGCGTGGCAGCGATGCTGTTTAGGAGGGGAGATACCAGAGCACATCTGTAGCTAGGCAGCAAGTCATCCCTGCAAAAGGAAGGTTAGAGAGGCAAAGAGAGGGGGTGGCAGAAAGAGCAAGGTCCTCAGAACAGTGATAGACAGAGCTCAGAGTGTGTGAGGCTAGGAAGGGAGCTGGGAGGTAAGGTGCAGAGTATGGGTACAGATGACACAGAGAGGAGGTGACCCATACCAGCCCCAAAGGTGGTACCAGAGGTGAGGCGGGTAGGCAGGACCAAAGGCTTGGTGTGCGAGAAGGTTCGGCAGGACTACGCGGCGGAGACGGAGGGAGAGAGAAGAGCTGAGCACAGGTGACTGCCAAGGCTCAGCTGAAGACAGGACGAATGCAGACTGGCAGCAGGAAGCAGGGATCACAGAGACCATCAGGCTTGGGGACAGGTATGAGGGGAGATGGCTTAGTGCCATGGTGGAGGAGATTCTGGAAGCCAAGAGAGGGAAGTGCTTCAATGCTGAGTGGCTGGGTTTGAACTGGACTGGGGCTTCTGCCTTGGGGTGTGGTGGGGGGTTGGGTAGAACTAGCCTGCCAGACAGACCAGAGGTCATGATGAAGGGCAGCTGGGCTGTGTGTCTGGGAACATGAGCTCTGAATTGAAGGTGATGTGGTGGCTTTGATTAGTGATCAGATCCACTGTCACAGAAAACAGATGGACCAGCTTCCCTGCCTTCCACGGACACCACCCCTGGCTCCAGGGCTTCTGTCTTCCCATCTTCTCCCTCCCGATTTTCTACCTGACCGAACCTACTGCTGCCTTTGAAGTCATCTTGCCTCCTCCCATGCCAAGCTGCTGCTCAGAACCCCGGCTCATGCCCGGGGTCATGATTACCCTCCAGTGTCTTCCCCTTGGCACCTAAGTGCAGCGACCAGGCACAGGATGAGCAGGGCCTGGGACTAACCCTACCTGCCTCTAGTGGTAAGCGCTTTTAGAATGTAGAACAGAAGATGACATCATATATGGACAGGGCTTGGCTAAGGGCCCCATCCCGAGACCAGGGTATCTTTAATTACGCTAAAGGGTGTCATAAAACTCTCCTCCCTAAATACTCTCTACTCTGGAGTTGATTTAAAATTCTCTGACATGTTCAAAGTAAATAATCACAAAGCTAATTTTGTAGGGATGAGATGTGCTCGAAAGCCAAAATCTGTAAGACTGGGGCTTCCTGGCACTTTGGGAGATATGGGGGGGGGGGCTGACTGCTGTCCCGTGCTGACAGGGGTGCAGGCAGAGCCCCAGGTGACAATGCAGTAATATGTTTAATGTGGAACCTGGCAAGGAAAAGGTGTGTAGGGAGTGGGAGCTGAGACTCATCCACATGTTTGCTGGTATTAACCAATAAATCATTCACACGTCCCCAGTGTACCCTGACAGGAGTAAGAGACAACATAGATACATGCGGAGCTTTAAAGGATAAATCATTCAGGATTACAATTTACAAGGAAAACCCACAAATGGTCACCTAGGGACTGAGTGAAGACCATCTTTCCTGGTCTTTCCCGTCAGCTGTCTCTGACATGCAGACACACATGCATAAGAAAAGAGCCAATGCTGATCTTCTTTTGAGTTGTGCTCACTGTTTTGCTAAGCAGCACCCCATGCAGGAGCCGTCCTGTCAGCTCCCCTGCTGCTCATGCACTCACACGTGGCTATGTGGGCATGTGAACACACACAGGTTCACACCCGTGCAGATCGGAGTGACTCCCAGCCTGGAAACAGGGTCCAGTGGTCTCGGTGCAGTAGGAATGGACTCTATGCAAGCTCTGAGCGCAGTCGGATTCCCAGACCCTAAGAGGCAGGAAGTACCAGCCCCCCATCTCCCTCCCCAGATCCTCCTGGTTTCTAAGGAATTCCTTAAAATTCCTCTCCCACATTCACCAGGAATTCCTCCACTCAGATTCTAATTACTGAGCTCCTACTTGTGTCAGGGCCCCAAATCTTGCAGAAGCTCTTTTGTAGAAGAGGAGATTCAAACTGTCACCTCTCAGGGAAGATGTGTCACATCAGAGGGGAGTAAAAAGGCACAGATGAAGAGCACAGGAATCCGATAAGGGAAGATTCCATGGAAGAGGCAAAGACTGGACGGAGGTGTGAGGGTATGCAGCGTCTTCCTCCTTTTCTGCAGGAGGCAGGAATTCAGGAAGGGCGGTCCAGGTGGAGGAAGAGCACAAGCGAAGGTAGGAGAGGCATGACACAGATCCCTAGGGAGCGGCATGCAGGGTGAGAAGGTGAGGTGGGCTAGTCCTGATAAGGAGTGGTGGGAAGGAACTCACAGAACAGCTCTGATTTCAGCTGAGGAGGAGGAGGGCAGGCAGACAGAGCAACGGAGGAGCAAGCTGTGAGGAGAACGCGGGGCAGCTGAGGGCAAGAGCCAGATGGGCCTGGTTTCCAGATTGGGCTGTGAATGGACAGAAGGAAACTGGGCACACACCTGTGATCCCAGCACTAAGGGAGGCTGAGACAGGAAGACTCAAAGCCAAAGTCCCACCTGGGCAATTTAGTCAGACCCTGTCTCAAAATAAAAAATAAAAAGGGCTGGAGATGTCGCTTAGTGATAGAGCATCTCTGCTTTGATCCCCAGTATGGGGTTATTCACATACTGAATAATTATTTTTATTTTTTAATATGAGAATTTTGTGACATTGCTCAGACTGGCTTCAAATTCCTGAGCTCAACTGGTCCTCCTGCCTCAGCCTCCCACCACCACATCTGGCTCTTCTAATAAAGGAAGTCTTGAGGGGCTGTTTCTATTGGTTCTAACTCATGATGCAATGTACTACAAATTATTGTCTTTAAAAAATTGTCAATAGGGACTTTTTTGTATCTTCCAATGAAGATAACTTTCTCCAAAGAGGTTTTAAATCTGCTCCTGTAGGAAGTCTGAAAGTATTACCACACCAAAACACCTTAAATTCAGGCTTGATCTTTTGAATTACTCACTACTCAGTATAAAGTGGGCTACAAATTCTTAGAAAGGCAGACCTATGACCACAATTCCAGAGACAAGCTTTCCATATTGTCTTTTTTTTTTTCCTGCTACATGCAGTAAAAAGACAGAGAATCCACCCAAACCCTACAAAGTGGGGGGCACTCCTCCAGGCTCTCCTTCTTAAGAGGTCAGAGACCTTCACTATTACTCTTCTCTCCCTATAAGTCCTCTAAAATCAAAGCCCCGCTTTGACCAGATTGGCAAACACCTTCAGAGCAAAGGCAGATTAAAGAAGAAGAGGAAGAAGGGGGGGGCGGAGGGAGTAAGGGAGGAGGAGGATGAAGAGGAAGAGGAAGAGGAGGAGGAGAAGGAAGAGGAGGAGGAGGAGGAGGAGGAGGAGGAGGAGGAGGGAACAGACTCCAGAAGCTTTTCAGGGGTGAGAAAGACAGCAGGAAGGGTATCCCAGCAGTGACGCTGTGCCCTCCCCAGCTCAGCTCAGCCAGTCTCCAGCCCCCTCTGGAATGGGTACACCATCCCCCCTAACCTTCCTGGCGTTTCTCACTGTTCAGAGAAACTGAGGTTGGAGCTGGGATGGGGAGAGACTGACATGCTTGGCAGCTGGGACCGCTGTCTCTGTCCTCCACTCCAGCTGCTCCTTCTGCCAGAATCTCCTCCCCAGGCCACCTCTGCCTGCATCAGGTCTCCGTGCAGACCTCACCCTGTCCCGGGGTATGAACACCGCTTCCCTGTCAGCGCCCCAGCACCACTTCTCCAGCTCCCAGTGCCGTCTTTTGTCTTTCAGCTTCACCACCTTCTAATTTATCATGGGGCATGGGTTGGACATTCCTAAATCCAAAACTCCAAAACCTTAAAATACTCCAAACTGGGAACTTTCTGAATTTGACATGATACTAGCATGTGTTTCAGATGCTAACCTGGTAAAAGTTTTGGTTAAAAATCCTAAAACCTGAAAAACTATGTAATTTGAAACACCTCTAGTCCTAAGCATTTTGAATAAGGGACATTCAAGCTGTATCAATTTTTTATTCCCTCTCTCATATCCACTGGCGTGGAATCGCCTACAGGCAGGGATTTCCGTGTCTGGTTCACTGATACCCAAGTGCCTAGAATGGTGCCAAGCACAGAGCAGCACCCCATGCACATTCCTGGATGAATAAATGAAACTATTCAGTGATCCATTGCTTACCAAATCAACGGCATTCACACGCCTGAGCACTTTTGAGCTTGTGCTTCTCCCTTTCCCTAACCAATGCCTATTTCTGAGGAAAGCTTGCTCTTTTCAGCATTTCCTAATCACCTGACAATGCTCTCCTCACTCTCTCTCATCTCTCCAATTGTTCCCGGCTTTCCAAGTCAGTCTTACGCGTCTCTTCTTAAGGCATCGCTGACCCGTGTGTGGGATGGAACCTCCGTCTCCTCTGTAACACCCCACAGCTCTACCTTTGTGTCTCCTGGCTTTTATCCCACTCTGTTTACAGTATATCAGTAATTCCAGCCCAGGGTTCCTGGGCCCCAGGAGCTGACGAAGGTCATGCTAGAGATCCCTGAGTTTTTATTATTATTATCCCAAAAAGCTTAAAAGAAATGGACATTGTGCAGACCTCGCACATTCGGCAGGGAGAAGGCTGCGCGTGCTTTACCCTACACCATCTCTGCTTTGGGCTGAAATACTGTGACCACACTGGTTATCTCCTGCTGACAGGAAGCTGTGTCAGGGAGGAAAATACACTTTTGACTAGTTAAAAAGGGGAGAAGGGAGGGAAAAACCTAATTATTATTGTTTAATACATGCAGTTGGTTTAACTGACAGTTTTTTAAAAAATATTTGGTCTTCAGAGGGGAGGAAGACGAATAACACATTGGCCGTGTATGCACCTGACTTATCTGCTAAACTGTAACCTCTTGGAGGATAGAGACTCGTACTCATCTTTGGTTTCTGTGACGAAGCCCCACCTGGCACATGGCAGGACAGGGGTGAGGGGTCAGCTTGGTAATTAAATAAAAAGGCAGATGGTCCTTTGCTCTAGGAGTCATTGAGAAATCTTTGTACACCCCCCCCCCCCGGAAGTGAAGAGCAGCCATTCAAAACCACAGACATTTTAAGGTATCCACTTGGGGACTGGAGGGGGGCCTCATTGTATATACAGCAGGCTCCAAGCAAGGCGGGTTGCTGGGAAAGAGTGGCCCCCTGGGGTATTGGATCCAGCACCCCTACCTATACAGGAAGGTCTCCTGGCCATCAAGGAACTCTTGAAAGAGGCATCCAAACTGCAGGCTCTTCCCCTCCTATGCCTCTTCCTCAGCTGCCTGGGAGTTCATCAAATATCATTTCCATATGAAACAGCAACTTGAGTGTAATTACTCTGTCATAAATTGGCCTCTGCACTGTGATTAGCACTCCCATAGTTTGTCCCTGGGATGCCTGCGAGCTCTTAATGCTCCGGGAGGCACCCCGAGGAGCTACAGCTGGGAGGCTTAGGAGACCCATGCTTACCAGGATGGTGGTGACGACTAGGGTGGTGTTGAAGAGGCTGTCGGAGATGTTCGAGGCGTAGAGACGGCTGTCCATGCTGAGGCCCTCTGCCACGTGCCACTGGCCAATCTGAGGAGACCAATGGGAAAGGATTGGGAAGACACATGAAGGAGCCCGCACAGCTGCAGAACTCCTGCAGCTCTGGAGCCCAGAGGCCAGGGTCTCGCCTCTGCTAGGCTTCACATAAGCCACAGGAAAGAGGGGCTGAACCAGGGCAGGGGGACTACTACGTGGGGCTACAGGCTTGAGGGAAAAGGGCCTGTTAGGGTATGGGAAAGAAGGAGTGAAGATGTGGGTGAGGAAAATGGAAAAATAAGTATGTTCACAAAAGCTGTCTAGAAGGGCATGGGATAGGGAAACCACATTCTTTTTAGGCAGGGGTGAGCTACAGTGTCTTGTGCTCTGTTTTGCCTTCAGTAATTATCATCTAAGTAAGAATCAGAATGGTATATTGGGGACAATAGCATATACTTGGCTTTTAACAAATGTTTGCTAAGGAGACCAAGAGATGAAAGAAAGGAAGGAGAAAAAAATTAAGATGTGTTATATCCATGCCCCATAGGGAATGTAATCATTATGTCAAGATGTGTTATATCCAATGCCCCATAGGGAATGTAATCATTATGTCCTGTAAACGTGGACTAATAAAAATTTTTTTTAAAAAATAAGTGCTTGCAGAATGGTTAAACAATGAATGAATGAATGAATGAATGGGCCAGAAGAGGAAAGGTCCAGATAACTGGTTGATACACTTGCTCACTGTGATAATTTAGAGAAGGTACCTGAGACCTCCAGTCTCACCTGAATGGGGATGTTAACAACTTGCCACCTTCTGTCACAGACAACTGACATCACAGATGGCCTGTCCAGCACTACCACATCTACCGAGACTTGGGCACACAGAGTCACCATGGAACCTCAAGAGGGTTACTAAACTCATGGGGCCTGTTTCCTCATCTGCCAAGTGGGAACGGTAATAAAATCTTCTTTGGGTCATTGTGAGGATATATTTAACCTGGCACTCAGCACATGTTATTTTCTTTTCAATTCCCTTTTGTTTCATTTTTCCTTTTATTGCCTTTTGTTTCATTTTTATTTTGTAGTTAAAGGCACAACATGAGATCTAGCCTCTCAAAAAATTTTTAAAAATTTTTTTTTAATTTTAAAAAAGCAAAACAAAAAAAGGATAGAAATGATACAGAATTTCTAAAAAATCATAGGAAATTAACACTAATTAATATGTTGCATATTATTATCTTAAGTGTACAGTATATTCCTGTTGACTACCTCTCTGTTTTAAAGACATCTTGGTGAAACAAAAATCCACAACTTAAATTAGTTCCCCTTAAATTAGGTAGTTTAGGAAGTTACCTAAGCCTAAATCCAACAGCAGTGGACTGTGAGATCATTTTCCACAGTGGAATCCCTTGTATAATATATCTAAATAGATACTGTATAAATGTATGTTATGTATAAATAATATAGAATTTTTACAGGATGTATAGATAAGTAAACTATATATAGTGTACACATATCAAATTCTGATACAGTGCTGGTAGCCGGATTCCCCAACAAGTGGTTTTTGTTACTGAGTGTCTGAGGTAGGCGGCCAGAGAGACAGCTGGCCACTGGCTGCAAACCCAATGACATGTGCACAGCCATGTCCCAGGTGTCTCCAGGAACCAGCAGCAGCTTCCTTGGAGAACTCTGTGAGTCCCATGGGTGCTACATGGCTCTGTTTCCTTGCACACAGCTCTAGGTTCTCTTCTGGATACTCCAACAGTAAAGATGTGGCTTACCCTTGGCTCTGTCCCCTGAACCACAGGGCAAAAGAACCCGGGTTCCCAGCGAGCAGCAGCCAGCTTCCCGTGTTCACGGGCTTGGAGACGGTAAAGGATGGAGAGGGCAGGGTCAACCCAGGACCACCTGGACTATCAGCACAGCTCTTGTAGGCCTCGAGTTACATCAGCCCCTCAGGGAATGGGATGGGCTTTCAGGTGGCAAAGGGGAGACAACCAAAGACCAGACCTTTGTGAGGAAGCCACCGGAAGAGAAGCAGCTGTCTCCACCTCTGCAGGAGCACAGTGGTTCTGGGCATGCTCCTGCCTTTTGGCAGTAGTGCCTCATACACAACCAAGCAGCAAGCCTCACTTAGAGATCAAGAGACTGAGACCCCAATAAGGCGGCCCACTCAACCTGTCTGAGGTCACACAGCCCATTAGCTGAGAAGCCTGGGCTTGAAGCCCTGTGTTTTTGGCCCCAGAGGGCTCTTCCAAAGGAAGCCAGCATGGCCATCCTGTCTTAACTTTCCAGTGTCCTCTGAGCATTTTCATTTCCTGACCTGTTTTCCCAGTAGCATGTGCATCTCACGACCAGTCTTATTTATGCTCAGACTGGACTTGAGAGCAGGGAGAGCCACCATCTCCTGTCAGCAGAGTTTTATTATTGGCTTGGCATGGGAAGAAGGTAGATGAACTCCCCACTCAGGCCTCTAGAGCTCTTACTGTCGCCCAAAGGGACCAGCCAGGCCATGCCATTGCCTGACCTTCCCCTACTGTCTCTCTGCAGAGGCAAGGAGTGAAACATATGCTTCTAGATTCCCAAATGAAGAGGGAAAGGGTAATAGTTACTGACATCTGTTGTGTTAGATTCAAAGTTCTGTCACCTCGGTGAATTCTCCCAGGCCCCTCTAGAATAGTTACGAGCTTTCTATTTTATTTCTGAAGAAACTGAGGCTCGGGCAGGTTTAATGGCGTGCCTAAAGTCACACAGCTGGTAGATGCAACACAGGCTTAAAACCACTTCTGTTTGATGCCTAAATCCATGATCCTGCCTGTTTCTGCCACTGTCTCTTAGGGAGGGGATGCCAGTGTGCCCTTCACCCAAGAGGCCACGCTAAACAGGACATGGCTTCCCTGGGCTCAGCTATGCAGTAAGAACTCCAGACACACAGCTGTCTTCCTGGTACCCCACAGAGCCAGGTGGAATTTGTCTCTTCGAGGAGCTCATTTTCCCCTCCTTCAAAATGGGTGAAATTGGTTCCCGATGGTCTCCTAGGCTGCGAAAGGCTTTAGTTGGACAGAAGAAATACAAAAAGAAATTGAGCTAGAGGTCAGCATTTGAGATTTTGGTAAAGGACTGAAATTTTTTGAATCCTGTTTTATTACCCTAAACCTACACTTGACACCAGCAGGGCCTGGAAGAACTCAGATCTTCCTGTCAACTTTCCTACCCTCATTATTCCCAAGGGGTTCGGTGCTCACTAACCACTGCTGTAAGAGGCTCCAGCCCCAGGCTCCCTCCTCTGACTCGAGCCATAAGCTAGGTTCCCTGTGCAAGCCAAGGATAGGGATGATTTATCCAGAGCCAGATCCAACAGCCTGAGCAATGCACCCTCCCACTTATCACCTCTGGGGACCTGGCAAAGAGACTAATTAGCCCCCATGCTCCAGTTGGGAAATGAATCTCCTGCCCACCCTCCTATTAGCCCCCAAGAAATTAATAAACCCATCAGATCTAACAAAGTGGTTTGGCAGCAATTACCCAGAGCAATCTAATTGCAAAAAGGCAGTGGGAAGGAAGGGGGAGGCAGAGCCAGGCGCCCTGGGATACAGGCTAATTGCCCCACCCACTGGGCACCTTCGATGCCACACACATGCCAGAGGTGGGCAGGAGACACAGTTCTCTCACCACTGACAATCTGTGCCTTTGCTTGCAGCCAAATCCCTTCACTCCATCCTCCTGACACCTGCCCCGCAAACCTCCTGTAGGAACAGCTGTTTTTTAAGCTGCTTCTACATCCTCACATGTACAGGCTCGAGGTCACTTCAAATAATCTCTGCTTGTGCTCTTAGTTTCTGTCTCCCACTTACTCTATCTTTGGACCCATTTAGAGACCCAAAGGGATGTAGCAAAGGTCAGAGAGAGTAAGCATTTGGACAGGGGCCCTACTAATCTCTATACCATGATAATGTAAGTCAGAAAACAGTAACTCTCTGGGGTGAGGTGGTCCTGCCACTGCACTGCTGGGCCTGCAGAGTTCAGGATTTTGTCCTCTACTCACCCTTGAGTCTGTACAACCTGTGTCACCCAAGTGATTGCCTTGGAGGTGGAGGATTTGAATTTCACCTGGCTTTTCTGCGTAGGACCAATGGGTAAGTTAATGAGTGCCCCTAAGCCTCAGTTTGCTCCATCTATAATATGAGGATTAAAATGTTAATAATTGCCAGACAGTTTTTAAGATTACATGAGATGCCATATGGGCCAGATACTACGTCAGCATTCATCACCGTGCTATTGCCTGAGACAGAAGGGACAATCACCTGTGAGTTCTCCAAGGGACTCCGCGCTGTGGTGTTAGTTTATTAGACAGATTAAGCCAGTGTCCCCAAGTTTGGTGTCCAGAATGGCAGTATCAGCATTAGAAATTCTTCAGCTTTACCCCAAAACAGCTATGTCACAAATTCCAGTGTTGTGTTGGAATCAGCTGCATTCTGACATTGGCTAAATTACAGTAGGGCAGAAACAGAAACTCAGATTACAGAAAAAATCTAGGGTATGGCAATTAATAGTGATTCAGTACCCACCTGTGGTGAATTAGGAAGTGTTTAAAGACTGGTTCTCCCAGCAAAAAGAGGCCCTGATTTACATTAGCTGCCAATGTCTGCGGTGTGAACACTCTCACCATGGCTGGCACGATGGTAAGAAACACAAAGCTGGGAAGACATGCAGAACAGGCTCTTGCTAGCTGGGAAGCTGGTGCCAGCACCCCACAGACGCTCGCTGTGCCACCAGGCTCTGGGTCGGACACCAGAGGCTTGTGCATACTGGCCTCACTGCCAGCAGGGAAAGCCAAGACCAGATCAATTGATACTTTTTCCAAGTCACAGAGCTGGTAAGCAGAAAGACCAGGATTCAACACAAGCCCAATGCGCTGCTTCGCTGGGATGATGATGCCGAAAACAAATGTGTCATCTTCTAGCTACAGACTCGAATATCACTAGAAGAAACATTCTGTGATAGACATGCTTAGCCAAACATGAAAGTTTAAGTAAATATAACTGATATGGAATACACTTGCCTGTGCATAGAAAGCTTCCCTGATCCTCCATCCCCAAGGGACACAGATCTATATACTTACCTTGTTCCTGCAAGTACCACATTTCAGAGATTTTAATTATATGTAATTATGTATTTCCCAAAATCCTTCTGAAAGCACTACATCCCCTTCCTTAAAGAGCAGATATTTTACCTTAATATGTGGTGATATCATTATGAAGCCAGTTGCTTCAATATAATACCATATAATACTGTTCTAGGGTGACTACAATTCTGCTCCTTGTAGATTTAGCTACCTTTCCCAGGGTTTTGTTTCTCACTGTGAAGAGTCATTTTTTGCTTCCAGTAGCAAACGACTGTCTCTGAGCCACTGTCCTTGCAGGAGATGTTTAAGACCCCTGGTTGGAGCAGCTGGAGACCAGGCTTGGCAATATCATTTGGACAGAAAGCTCGGACCAGGGACCACCGGGGTCGAGGGAGCTGGAGCAAGTAGTCTCCGTGGTTTCCATAGGAGTTACGCAGTCCTCTGAGAGGTGACTGTGCAAATGAATGAGTGTCAGACACTGGCATTTGCTCTGCTGTATGGCCCAGGTTGGCCCAAGCAAGCTGGTCACTATGGGAAGTGCTCATCCAAAGGTCCTGACCAAAGGTGTCCTCTGAACATTCCTGATGGCGCTGGCAGACGTCACCTGGAGGTGGAAGACTTCCGCTGCTATCTGGCACTCAGCGTCCACTCAACTCACCCATGTTCCCACTGAACTTTCTAAAGACTAGAATCTGCTCTGGGCCTCCCTGTTCTGTTCTTCCTTCAGACAGCATCCACCAGCCATAACCGCAGTCTCCCTCCCCACCATCAACCAGCCTCTGCTTAGAAACTCTATGGCTGGTTCCCATTTCGGGTTCAAGGATAGGAACAAAAATCCTTACTGCTGGCTACAAGGCCCTGCGAGGCCTGCTCTCTGCCTACTCTGCATCCTCATCTCAGCTACTCACTCTGGTCACACCAGCCTTCTTCCCATGCTCAAGGGCATCATGTTCCCACCTGTGCCAGGGCCTTTGTGCCTTCCGTGCCATGTCTGTCTGGAGTTCCTCCTGCCACATGCCCCTCTGCCTCAGCCCTCTTTCTGCTGCTTTAGGGAATGGAACACCATAGCCTACAGTCCACACCTGCCTGCTTCAGGAAATAAGCCTGACAGGGACATAGCCGTACCTGTTCATGTATACACTGTGACTGCTCTCATCTGTAATGGTGAGTGGGAGAGATACACGATCTGCAAAGTCTAAATATCTACTCTCTGGGCCTTTGTAGAAAACATTTACCCACCTTGATCTAGTTTTTGCTTGTTGGTCTTTCAGGCCTCAGCTCTAAGATTATTTTCTTCCAGAAGCCTTTCCTTCACTTCCAAAGACAAACTTCTCCCAGAACCATATTCCTTTCCTTCAAAACGTGTGTTAATGTGGTGTTGCTCACAGACTATCTGCCTTATAGCACACTACGCTTCCTAGGAGCAGGGACAGTGGCTGGTTTTGCCTGTTATTTTATCCTTGAAGCCTGACACAGTGCCTGGTTTACTGCAGATGCACCAGAAATACTGCATGGATCATTGCGTGTAACCCTCAGCAAATCACAAATTCAAAAGAAGTAGATCTTTCATTCTGTTTCTTTTCTTCCGTGGCCCCTTGTTTTTCTCTCTTTTTCAGTTTTGAAGATGGGACCCAGGGCCTATGCCATGAATTATATCTCCACTCCCTAGGGTTTTTTTTGTTGTTGTTGTTGTTTCAGTTTCGAGACAGGATCTCATTAAGTTACGCAGGCTGGACTCTAAAACTAGAGATCTTCCCACCTCGGCCTCCAGGACTGTTGGGATTGCCGGCATGTGCCACCACACCCAGTTTAAAAAATAAGAGCTTTGTTTTTCTTTAAACTCATTTTACAGATGTTAAACATCCCTTTGTCCTTGAAAAAATAGGTTCTTAAAGCCCCCAAGGTCATGCACTATTAAGTACCAGATGCATGTTTCCTCCATCCCCAAAGCATGTATTCCTAACTCTTGTGCTGTTTTGTTACTAAGAATCAAGACGTGATTTCCGGGAACAGTTAGCACAGTGCCAGGCATGCCAGAGGCCTCTATCCCTTCATCCTTCCTGGCTGTCACAGATAAACCTCAGGCCTTTTCCCCCGCAGACCAGTCCTGGAGGTCCAGGGACCCACATGTCCTTCCTCTCATGGGGAGCCTTGGAAATCCTGCCAGCTCAATCCTTCTCCCTCCTGTTCAGAAACACTGAGTTGTCATCTTGCCACTTGGTACTCTCTCCTGTAGGTACAAAAGGATTCGTCTTTAAAACCCCAAGGGATGTCCTTATATCCTTGCCTGCACCAGCATCCGGGAATGAGTATACAGTGCTATGGCACCTAGTATTTTATGTACATTTAGATGATTGTTCTTTGCAACTCAGCACTGCCAGAACACAGCTTCTTCCAGGGAGGCTGATGTAACTCCTGGGCAGGGTAGGTCCTTCCGTTCCAGAGTCAGATTCTGCAAACATTTATTGATCTTTGCTTGCTGGGCATTGGGCCATGTGGTTTACTTACATAAATTTTCCAGATTCTGCATAATGAGCCTGTTATTATTCCCACTTGAGAAATGCAGACAATGTATACAATTCAGACCACAAAAACAATGCTCAATGTAAGTATGTTCATACAAGTTTTTGTTGAATGAATGAATGAAACAGACACAGAGATGCCAAGCAACTTACTGAGGATTGCATATTTAACACAGATCAAGAAGATTAAACTGGAATTTGAACTCAGATTGTATTTATTACTATGTGATCTGGCTGAATTAGGACAGGTGCAAGATATCTTGACTTTAAGATCTGAGCCTTCTCACACACTGTTCTGGTCACTGGAAACTGGTTTATTGGTGAATATGGCTGTGAACAGAGTCAGCTGAAAGACCCCATGTCAATGTTCCTGGACAGGGTCTGGGGTGGCTGTGTAGGAGCCTGGCACAAAAGGATGTCTGGAACACCAGAAGACCCACATGTTCCTTCTCGCTCTGCCATGCATAACCTCTACAACCTTGGGTAACCCACTTAACCTCTCTGAACCTTTGTCTTCTGTCAAATGGAAATGAACCACATAGGCTATAGCTTGGAGCCCGAGTGCCCCTCTCATCTTGGCACTATTGAGAGGTGGTGAAAACTTTATGAGGTGGGACCTAGCAGGAGGTCAGTGGAGATGTGCTCTTGAAGAGGACAGTGGGACTCCAGGCTCCTCCTGGCTGTTTTTCACTTTTGGCCACGACCAGGAAGTGAGAGGTTTTTCCCCACCACATGTTCCTGCTATGATGTGCTGCTACAGGCCCAAAGTGACAATCATGAAATAAAATCTCCAAAATTTTAGCCATAACAAACCTTTACTCTTTGTAAATTGTTGACCTGGGGTATTTGTTTCAGTAACAAAAAGCTTATTAATGTAACTTAGTACAGTAAGTTCCCAACCTACAAACATTCAAGCTGTGAGCTTTCACAGGTGTACTGTGTAAGGCTCACTTTGGCAGACACAGCAAACCCGACTTACGGACATTCTCCTGGAATGGAACTTGCTCACAATTTGGGGACGTACGGTACAATGCTGTTGAAAAGCAACTGAAATAATGCAGATGATAGTTTATGATTAGCCACAATAAGCCATGAGAAAGTACAAAAATAGTCCTGCTGGGGCTGGGGATTTAGCTCAGTGGCATGAGCACTTGCCTTGCAAGCGCATGGTCATGAGTTCAATCCCCGGTACCGATACAAAAAAAATAATAATAATACTGCTGTGCATCTGGTAGGAACACAACTAATCAGAAGGCAGGAGATCTGGGCTCCAGGTCTACCTTGCCTCCATGTACCATAATACCCTCTGGAACTCAGTTTTGCTACCTGTAAGATAAAGATAATCTCACTTTCCTTCCCCCTTTATTGGGAAGATCTGAGGCAGTCACCAATGTGACAACAGTTTAAAGGTCTATAAAATCTAAATTTTTTACATTCTAGGTCCTTCTCTAAATCCATTCAAAGCTGGATGAATCATAACTGATGGCTCATTTTTTAAGATCTCAGGTTCAGAATGCTCAGTTGAAATTCTCATTAGAAAGGATGCTTATGACAATGAATTAGTGGCTTCTGGACTTCACAGAACTGATTTTGACATACTGACAGGGAGAGTGATGCCCAGGGCTTTAACAATATTCCAGAGACCCCAGGGATAAATTGAGATTGGATTAGTGTTCCAGATTCTCTACAGTGTACTGTGTACCTTGTATACCACTATATACAGAATATAGTAAACCTTGATATAAGATCAGCTGAAAAGACTTACAGTATCAGCCTCTATGGTCATCACCTGGCATAGAAGTAAATGTATATTTAATTTAAATACAGCATTTCCAATCATAAAAGTTTGGTTCACATGGGAGATTAGGTCATGAGCAAGCTCCCAAATGGTGCTGTAAGGGCTGATGTGGGGAACAAAGAGAAGTGAAGTTGGCCAAAGACGTCATTCTTTCCACCAAAGAAGCCATCAAAATATACACTTAGGTGCAGAGTGCTGTGAAAATTCAGCATCACGGGACAGCAATGGCACAGATCAAAAGAAAAAATCAAAACCAAGTCCAGACAGGGCTGGGTCTACCTCAAATGGACATTACATGGGCTTTCTTACCACCTTTCACTCAGTTGGTCTAAGGTAGTATTTTGTTAAACTGTGGGCTGCAACTCACTAATGGGTTATGAAATCAATGTGACGGATCAACACCTGTATTAAACAGTAAAATTTATACATAAAATAAATTACAGTACAATGCCCATAGCAGAGGTAATTATTGTTTCCAACATGTGGTTTCAGCTGCACACAGATGGGAGTAACTGTGCATCCTGAATCACAGCCTCAATGCGTATCATCCTCAGGGCATGAAAGTGTCTGACATCGAGAATTTACACTTCTTATCTGTTTACTACCGTATCAATCAGTCACTAGCACAGGACCTGGAACACAGCAGATGCTCAACATATATATATATATATATATATATATATATATATAGGCATCAATGAACTGGTCTTGACCATTTGTTATAACTGAAGGACTCACTATAAGAACGTTATACAAGATAACACTTGAACATCTGCCCCGTACAAAGTACTAGACTAGATGATTATGACAAGTTCATTGATGCCAAAAAATATTAATTTTTTAAATCAGACTTCAAGGGATACAACCAAAGAAAACTGAGATTCTGGGAAGTTGAAAGCCACACAGGATCACTATGCTAGACTGCCATCAAGATATTGATTTTCCTGGGCTGTGGATATGAATTTAAACATTTGATAAATGCTTGGATCATTATTCTTTAGCCATTGGTATTTGCTGTAAGTGTCCCTGCCCAAGATTTCACATCCTTTTGCATTTCTTTGCCTTTGATTCTGCAATAGGCATTTAGAAGAGAGTATTTAAATAAAGCTTGAGGAAAGAGTCTGGTACAGTAGAAAAGTAAAGCGTCAGGACTGTACTGAATCACTACGCAGTAGTACTCACCACACCTGAAACCCTAAAACTGTTCACAGAATTGTTTCAAGCCCATTTCCCCACCAGACAATTTATTCCATGAGTGATGACACTCTGTCTTATTCCCTATCATATTCCTTATGTCTGGCATGGCATCAGGACTTCTTAAACATTTGGTGACTTACATGAATAAATTCCTCTTTGTTGCTCCAGCTCCTAGGATGGTGGTTGGCCTTTAATAGGTACTCAGTAAATATCAACTGAATTATGACATTCCTTTGGGCAAATCACTTCTTTTCAGTCTTCAGCTATTGTAGCTATAAAAGAAGGATGCGCCCTTCACCCCCAGGAAGTCTCCCAGAAAGCAGCATCTCGGCCTGTCTCTTTGGGACCCGAAAGTCTC
>PVJX010000183.1:36160-342712 GCA_004027295.1 Dolichotis patagonum | reverse complement strand
CCTGGGGGCGAAGGGCGGGGCTACGGGCCCAAACAGACCTGGCCCAGATGCCGATCTCCAGGCAGTTCCTTGCGGATGAAGGGCGGGCCTACCAGCCCCAAAGAGTTGCGCCGAGATGCAGGTCTGGGCAGACTTTCGATCCAAACATCCCAGGCCACTCTACGGGTCCAAGAGTTTCGGGTCCCAAAGAGACAGCCCGAGATGTCGCTCTCTGGGAGACTTCCTGGGGGCGAAGCAATGTCTTTTGTCTTAAAAGCAAGACAAATACCATGTGTGCCATAGGTTCACCACCACACTTCAAGGCCAGCAAATTTGTCCTCGGGTAGACCTAATTAGATCTTAGTAAGCAGATGTCAGTTACTAATTTCTCTTTGAAAGTACTCACCAAGTTACAGCAATGTATTTTCTCATTTTCCTGGGATTTCTGCCTATTTAATTACTTAAAATTTTTTTTATAGCATGCATTGTTCATCTACAAAAGTTGAACACACATTTTTGTTCATTAGTTTCTTTATTTTTGTGTGATTTCTGAGACATAAAAGAAATATTTTGGGAGGACAGTGAACTTATAGGCCATACGGTTGTTGCCTTGACTGTCACCATTCATCATTTATATTTATCTCTGTATAAACTACTGAGTACATGTATTCAGTAAGACATTGTGCTGATAACAGTGAGTACAACTGGCATATTTGGTGTTTCAAAATTTGTAGAATTTTAGAGACAGTCATTAAAGAAACAGTTTCCAGTGAATATAGTTTCAACTGAGATGAGCAACAAGAGTATTGCAATGAATGACATGGCCTAAGAGATGGTTAAATACTCATTCAGTGACAATGAACTGGAAAACTCAGACGTTTGTGCTGAGTAACAGAGGATTCAGCTGAAACTTGTAGAATAAGGGAAAAGTAGGTAAAAAATAAGAGTCATAGAAAGGATCATGTTATACATGAATAAGCATAAGACTGCCGGGTCAGAGAGTTTGTTTTTGCCCTAGAAAAAAAACAATGTAAAATGAACTTACAGTGGGGTGGTGTGATCTAAAATGCATTTGGGAAAAAGAAAAATCATTGTAATTCAGAAAAACAGTAGAAGATATAAGAGGTGCAGGGTCTAGTTTTAGATTTTGGTAAAGAGTCAAATTGGAAATAAAGGAGCTTAGAGGAAGGTGGTTTTGCAGATAAGAAGTAAATATTTCTTGGAAATAGTTGAAAAGAATTTGTATCAAGTATTTATAGATGTATGAGAGTGGTATCTAAGACGTTTCTCAAATTTTTGGATAACCAGACACAAGCTTTTGGTGTCACTGGGATGTGAAAAAAAGGAAAGCAAATCAGTTTTGGGGAGGAAGAGTGCAGGTTGGGTTTGAAGCAATTAAAGATGTTATTTAACCAGACAGATGTGACATGCTAAAACTCCAGAATACTGTAGTTTAACATACTATAATCTGTCTTTGAATAGTTTTTAAAAGATTTATCATTCTTTTTAAAACAAAAAATTTAAAAGTTTTTTGTCTTTTGTTATTAAGATATTATGAAAAAAGTTACTTAAGCATGTGAAAATATACTTTATGGGACTCTTTATATTTCATAATTATAATAGTGAGTGGTTTTTGTTTTGGGGAGTTTTATTTAGTTGTGCCAGTAAGGAAAAATGCAATGATTTGCACTGTTTTCCTGAGTAAGGTATATTGCCTGCTAAAGACTGCTATTTGAATCAAATACAGTTATAATTGGTGGGACATTAAAACCATTACAGTTTTCTCTTTTTAAACCTTTGATTTTGTAGTACCAACATCTTAGCATGTTTAAAAACTTTTAAAACATTAGAATCTACCATTGCTTATTAGGAAACTTTTCAGAGGAGAATTGGCTAGTGAAGAGTGACGTTCCTATGTACTACCATATATCATTTTTAACCAATGACTGATTTTATTTTTATGTATCATGAACAGTGACAAAATTAAATTAGAAAGAGTTTTTAAATTAGAAATGAATGTTAATTAAAGAGAAAGCTGAAAAATAAAGTTTTCTTGTTTAACTTGTATTTATCATTTTTCATGCTATCATTATTTTAGTACTTCAAACTTGAATTTTAAAAGTGAATGGATTGTTCACATTAACTTGTTTGTCATTCCTTTTGTAGGTCTCACATCTTTTGGGTGAACAGAAGTCTACCTTTATGGGGCTTACAGGTTATGTATGACTTTGTTTAATCCCTATGTTTCTGGGATTATTTATATTTCACTGAAATAATATTGATAAGAAAAGTGTTGATACTTAAAGTATGAGATTGCTTTGCTACTCAGTCTTTATGTGTATCTTATGCTAATATTTTTGTTTGTTTTTTCACATTTTCCCAATCCTTGAATTTTATTTTTTGAGAATTTTCTGATCATCGAGTTCATACTGCAGATAGAGTTGGATGGAATAAAATAAACTACTATTTTAAGGCTCCATATTTTCTCAAGCTTCCTTACATATTCCAATGTATCATTTCTTTAAAATTATATAAACAACCATTTTATATATTGTTTATATATTGTTTTTATATTTTATATATTTATATATTATATTTCATATATAATATATATATAAAATATATATAATATATATTTATATATAAACAACTATACAATTATATAGGTTATTCCTTTAAAATTATATAAACAATCATGTTTATATTTTACCTTATATCCCCGTTAGAACATAATAGAATCTCAAAAAATTGTTATTAAATGAGCAACTGTCTTATGCCATCATTGTAACAGCTTATTTCCTAAGTAGGTAATTGTGTAAATAAAATAAAAATGTATTCTGTCTGTAACAAAATACATTTTTATTGAAAGAATAGGAATGTATGACAGAGAAGAACACATCTGAGTTACACGGTTAGGAATTCCCTAGCATTCTCTCTACTTCTTCCTTGTTATTTTTTTCTGTTGGGTTTGATTCCCTGCAAACTTGTAACAAGGTGTCCTCTTGTCTACTTCTGTTTATCACCTATTGGTAGTTTTTATTTTATTTTTTAAAAATGCAAATTAACTAAATAATATAATCTTTGGAGGAATATGAGTGATCCTCACAACAATTTTAGATCAGATGTTTGGTCTGTCTTTTAATGTTATGATACTGCACAGTATGCACATTTTATACATAAGAATGCATTATTTTAAGTATACACTGTGATCATAATAGCTATGAAACCAAGTTTTTATTGTTTCTGGGTATTTCCTATTTTGTGAAAGTCAAGTTGTCTTTTTTGTTTATTTGTACTTACTTTTGTTGCAATGCTGTATTAATATACAATCTTTTTCAAATATTTAAGAATTCACAAAAATGTTTTTTAAGCTCTATGAAATGTTCATTAATAAATTAATATTTTATTATTTCTCATGTACTATCTTGACATCTACTTTAATTTATTTATATTGCTTTTCTTTAACAATTATATTTTAAGATAATACTCTTTTCCAAGTGGTACTTTGAATAACATGCTAAGAAGGTCCTAGGGGTAATCTAGCAAGATCTACCTCTAGCAAACAGCATGGATGAATATAATTTAGAGGATATGTAGAGAAAAGCAAAGAGATCTGTGTGTTATCATACTAACACTTAACTACTGAATACACTTCTGAAAATAATCTTCTTGTACTTATGTGCACGCTTCCATCTTTACTTTTAATAGTCACTTAAATTCAAAGTCTTTATTCCTATAACAGACAAAATAGCAAACTCTGGGGTATCTGCCTTTTCTCACTGAGATCTCACTGTAAGCCAGTGGTAGTGCACTTACGGCACGCATGTTGTTTTTCTCTTAAAAGAAAAGATGTTAATGTATGAGTTGTGGTTTTCTAAACTAAAGCCTCAGTATTTAGGTCTAATTGTATTGTTGCCATTGCGAGGAGAAATAAGTGGGTTTTGGGTTGCAGTTTTGTCAGTTGTCTCTAAAAAGTTCACCTTCATTACCCTAAATCTTAAAAAATCTGTAAAACAAATTTATTTAAATTTGGAGTGCATCAATTTCCTATAGATGACTTGTTCAGCCTTCTTTATGGTAGAGTAATACCCTAATGTTTATGAATATAACATTTTGTTAATATTTTGAGGAATATATTAGACTTACAAACTTTAAAATCATATGTTTTCTCTTATATAAGAAGGAAAAATAAAAGTTAGGTAATATAAAATTGGGAGATAGATCTTTTGGCAAATGGCAAGGTGATTTAGAGATCAAGGGAAGGTAAGATAAGATGTAATAAGAAATAAGATGTGTATTTATATGTACATGTATGTGTACCAGTTCCTTACAATGATTGTGTTCATGAGGTACTACAAACATATACTCACTGAAAAGCATTAATTTGTGCCATTTTCTATTTACATTTGCCTGTTTGGGTGTATGTGGCTACACAGTAGTAATTAATATGTTTAACTTCTACATTTAAAAACTTTTTAGTTGCAATGATATTTTCATGGTAGTTCCATAGTAGAAATTGAATATACAATAGAGAAAAAAGCAAATGCAGTCAATAAAAAATAACACTTTCATCTGCAAACAGAAGTTTGATGATAAAGTTCTCTCAAACTAAATGTAAAAGTATCTTTAAATGTTGATTTGGACTGTTTGGGTTAAGGATGTTATTTTATTTTATTTTTTGAGATGGATGATACGATTGCATATATTCAATTTGAAACTTTTTTTCCTGTATTTTCTAAAGGAAAGTGCTCTTTTAGGAATTGGTGTTGCTGGCAAGTGGCACTTAGTCATGCAAGACCAATTTGTGTGACTGTGTGTGCTATGAACATACACACGAAATAATCTATTCTTTTACATGTCATTTAAACTCCAGCTGTTTAATTTATGCCTACCTTTAAATTGGGGATAACAATAAATTGATTTGTTAAAGGTTTTAGAAATTATAAAAACTAATCTGTATCACAAAGGGCAACACACAATGTCCTACAAACTGTCACCTCTTCGTAAGTGCATAAGTGTTAATACTGCCTGTGTCATATGTATACATGTCAAACACATATATTAACACACAGAAATGTACAGGTACATATGTTTACATAAAATTGACGATATAAATATGAACATATGTTTTATTGCACTTTCTCAGTAAGTAACAATTTGCATTTTAGGTCTCAGTGGCATTGATAAGTCTGTTTGAAACACTACTACTTGGTTATCTCAGTTATAAGGTAAGTTACTTTAATTAACAGTTTTCTGCTATGGAAACACTGATAGCATTTACTAAGTGTTTTTTTCTTCATAATACATGTTTGGAGATACAGAAAACTCTTTTCAAACCACTTTAATTATTTTGAGCCTCTCCAATATGTGATTAAAAGCTATGGTAATATAGTAAGTTTCCCTTGGTGTCTTCAAAGTACTTCACTAGTTCCTGTGAGTTTTCTTACCCATTACATGCGTGCGAGTAGTGAGGCAAGCAAGTGAAGCAGTCTGGCTTTTTATTGTTCTTAATCTCTTTTCTCAACCTTCACAAAAAATATTGAGAAAGCAAAATTATTCCTATTAGGAATTATTGTAATAAAGTATCTTGATTACTGGCAAAGTTTTGTGTGGCTAACACATTTTTATTAATACTTAATGATCTTCTTTTGATGAACACTTCTTTTGATTGAGATCCTCTCTTGGCATGGCTCTTTTATCCGTGAATTTATAATCTTAAAAAAAAGGAAAACCTGTATAGATAATTGTAAGGCTGAATATGAGTGGTACGTTCTACAAGGTATAAATTCAGTGCTATGAGGGCTCATAGAAAGAGGTCATACCCTAAAATGCAAAGGAAATACTTGACTGACAAGCAGAGACCTTGGATTATAATGATTTTAATAAGGCAAGATGAAATAACATGATAAGTGGGACTGACAGAATTAGCAAAGGGATAAAGAAAGGAATGTACAGATGCGTATGAATTGGAGAAACAGTAAATACTACAGCTTTCCCAGCACATGAGGGTCTTGTGTAGCAGCATACAATGGAAAGTTGAGCATAAAATATGAATATAAGAGTTCTACAATACAAAGCCAGTTTTCAGATTATTAGTTTAGCACTTCTACATGTCACAGGCAAAAAGACATCACAGTGTTAACCATGTACTCAATTACGGTATGCTACTTTACAGAAGAAAAATCAGTAGTGAGTTCTTGGCTAGGTTGCCAGATTTGATGAAAGATTATGAAAGTAAAAGGTAAAGAAACCATCAATTTACTGAGATAGGTCAGGAAAAGAAAATTAAAGTGCCATTTTAAAAGGTGTTCTGAGTGTAAATGATTGAAAATGTTGCAGTAAACTGAAGAGAGAATAATGTGAAGAAAAAATTAGGAGTAGAGATAGACAAGACAAGGCAATTGGTTTAGAGATGATGAATTTGAGTTCCTGGTGAATAATTAGAGACACTTGACATGTAAACAATTGAGAATGTGGTTCAGCAACTTTTAGGAAGCTATTTATTAAGATTTGGCAGTCATTTTTAAACAGATGATAAAGGAAGTCAGGAGAGTCTCATGAATAGGTTAACCGCTGATGTAGAAACTAAGGCTCCTGTTGATTGCAAATGCTTTGTAGGGGAAACCAGCCATCAGGGAAGACACCGAACTTGACAAAGGTGAGGAAGGATTACTTTTCATTCACAGTTCCTTCATCTGTATCACCAAGTGTGTTTAAAGTTATCTAATTTATCTAATATATCATTTTCTTTTTTACCTTTTGAAACATAGCGTTTGAGCATGCATTCTTCAGAGTATTTTCCAAACCTAAATTTAGAGCAAAAAGTTTTGACAAAGTCACTATTTTTTGCTTAATATTTTTCTTTGTAATTTTCATTTCTGCCTTGCACAGACGGTAATGCAAATTTCAATTAACGTTGAGTTTGGTAAATAGGAAATTGCATAAGGAATAGACTGAGACTCTTACAAAACATTGGCTAAACATTCATAAAAAGAAATAATGTGTTAGAAATATCAAAGGAAGAGAAGTGTGATGAATTTATGTAAGTAGAGTGAAAAAAAGCCACCGAGTTTCGCGATTAAGAGGTAATTTGCTTTTCTCCTGTATGAGACAAGTTTCAATAGAAAATGACTGAGAGGAGTCATTGTTAAGTGGAGAATGTTGATTCACTAGGGTAGGGGCTTATTGGAGGTAGTAGAATGAAGTAGGATGGTTTTCTAGTGATGGAAACCATTTGCATTGATAAGGAATATATAGGGAAGAAGAAAATGTGATGGAAGATGCAGTTTATGAAAAGTAAGAATAAGCTGAAATAGGAACCTAAAACTTAAGAATTAGCTTTGGAAAGTATTCTTTTCTGAAAGTATAGAAGATTTCTAAGACATAAGGGAATATTTTAAAATTAGTGTAAGGAAATGAAAGATAAAGATCTTAGAAGTCACACATCTCAAATGGAAATCATACATATTAAAATTATTTAAAAAGTGCTGGTTCTGTAAAGGGTATACAGACTTCTGAAAGAGTCTTTCAATGGTTTATTAGCATGTCTCTTTGTTAGAATATGGCCTCATTGCAAACCTGGATTTTGGCTACCTAACAAAATAAAGCAAAACAACAACAACAAAATCAACTACATTAAAACCTCAGGTTTTTTTCTTTCAAGTTTCTTAGTATGCAATGTATGATGAGTGTTGAATATAATGAATACAAACTAACATATTTTTAAAAAATCAAATGTGGGTTTTTGAGTCAATGAATTATGTCTTCCACTGGTAGTATAATATTTGCAGAAACATAACATGGCCAAAATCTTAATCTTCATTTGTGAATGCTTTGCTTCAAGTTTTAAAAGCAATATGAAAGTAACTTTGATGTTTTGTTAATAGAACCCTTAGTGTTAATTTAAAAAGTCATTTATAAAACATACAGAAATTCAAGATAATTTTCTAGTGCAATTATATGATGATGGAATTTATAATTAATTACTTCCTATCATTTATAAAATGAAAGCAGAATATTATAAGCCTTGGCATGCAGGGCTGAATGATATAAAATATTTCCATTCCAACCCTCAGGAACATTAATGGCTTGATGGAGGAGAGATAGATGTTATGAAGTTCATTGAATTACAAAGGAAACAAACATGCCGAAAAAGTTTGGTGACAGAAGAAAGACAAATTGCTGTTTTTGTTTTCTTTCAGAAACACAATAAGTTCCTAGCATATTTTGACTTCTTCTATGGAGAGTTGGATAATGTTTTGGAGTGAATACATTAGTAATTGGTTAATATCAGGGGCTGTAATAAGGGAAATTTGAAGAGCAGAATTTAAGATTCGCTCTTGTTTAACTTTTTGAGAAAAATAATAGAAAGGCTTGCAAAAATGAATGTGACATTACATTAAGAATTTTATGTTCTTTCCTGAAAGTTTTAAGTATCAATATTAATGACAGATTAATATATTTTCTTAAATTTTGCCTGTATATATGTAATGCTTATATTTAATATTTTGAGGTACATTAGTAAAATGTTATGCATGACTTATAATTCTTGAAATTAGACATTGTAAAATCAGCATGACAATTTTGAAACTATTTAAACTGTCATGAATACTAAGAATGAAATTTAAAAACCTTAAAAATCCACATAAAGTTTGCAGATAATAAATCCAAATCTGTGTCACCAACTAATTTCATTTTCTATGATAAGGAATTGTAAGTCTATGCTTCAATCATCTTTTCATTCATGTTTATAGCTAGTTGGCAGAATGATCACAGTAATTGCCCAGCACTAAATTTCCTATTCTTCTGTCACCGTAAATACCCCTCTCATTGTTTATCAACTGCTTTCAAAATAGAGCTCTATTTATCCACATGTATTCACTAAATTTAAGAGAAACAAAAACAAGCCCCTTCATAATTTAAAAACCTCTGCAAATAAAAATTCATTGTACCTACAACACTTTTGTTAATTCTCCAATTATTGTTGTCATAATCACTTTAGGAAAAGAAGCGATTTTGAAAATTAAACATCACTGTAACGTCTTTCTGGAAAACAACAAAAGAATTGGTCCAGGAATCTTAGATACTCCTTCATACTATTGATTTTGCTTACCATGTTCTAAAATGGAAAATGTAAATATTCTTGAACTTATATTTGATGCCTTAGGGTTACTGTGTTTATATTCCCTTAAAGAAGATAAATTATCAACATTTTTCTTTGAATATGTTCGACATAGATATTCTTAGACATCTAACAGGACAGAGATTATAAATATTTTCTGTAGTTCAGTTTAGGTTTACAACAACTAAATTGCTATAACTCATAATTTTTAAAGTCCTCTATAGAGCTACCTGGGTAATAGTTCCCAATTTCTTTTTTGCTTGATGATAAAAATAAAAACTAATACATTTTAGAAAAATCATATATTTTATTACTTTTTGCTTAGGACATAGTATGTCCACGTGTAAAGTGAAAAGGTTGGATTAAGGTTCGTTTATATTTTGTTGAGTTCTGACAATAAAAAGACCATGAGTATTGTACACTTAGAAATGATAAAGGTACTGCTTTGAAACAGTTTTTTTCAAGCAGTTACATTTTGTAAGGAGACTAATGCCTTTTATTCCTCTCATCAAAATGATTAAGCGAAATATTTAATATAATTTTGAAAGGTACTGTTTGTGCCTTTTGTATTTTATTTCATATTTCTCTACATGGTAGCATTCTATGTATGCATACTCTTTTTTATTGTAACTTTTTTTATCTTGTAGATTTTCATGATACAGGTCTGTTGAGACTTCATCATGGCCAATAAAATTCATACGTCTATTCTCTATATTTTTTTATTTACATTTTTAAGAGAGCTAATGTATGAGTATATCTCTTAGTTCAGAACACAACTTGAGCTCTTAGAATTAAACCCAGTGAATATAGCTGAAAATATATGCCTTCATTTTTAGCAAGAAGCATGTGGTTGCTTTCTACATTTTTGGACAACAGAAAGCTCTAGGGCTGGGGAATAAACTCAGCTGCGCAAACATCTGCCTATTGAGCATGAGGTCATGAGTTCGATCCCAGTACCAATAAAAAAAAAAAAAATAAATAAATAATAAATAAATAAAATAAAAAAATAAAAATAGCTCTCAGTAGGATGTTCATTCCCTTACCAACAACCACACAGGAACACATGTGCTCTGATTCAGCAATACCATGGCTGATACAACATAGTAATAGGTTTTATTTAAGAGCTTCAGCTTTTTGAACACTGTGCGAGCACTGAGGTGTATCACTGTGAACCATACCATTACTGGTTATCTCCTTGTGGTGTTTAATATCTAATTCTGTAATATGTTAGGTATATAAATATAGTTTGGAAGAAATCATTGAAGGAAATTGGCGCAGAATCAAAAAGCCTAATGTCTTGGTCAGATGTTACCTACAATCAATGTGATGAGGACATGAGACAACCTCGGAAAACTCAGAAGAAATTAAGTAGAGAGCTAAAAGATGTGTAAGAGTTAAATATGCAAAGTGAGGCTGAAAAGAAAAGAGAATATTTTCCAAGCTTCTTGAAGAGTTGTATACAAAGATGTATATTGAGCAGTGTTGCAGTGTTGTATATAAAGCCTTTTTTTGTGTTTTCATACAGGGAATGAACTCAGGGCCTCATATTTTCCAGGTAGACATTTTACCACTGAGCTATATCCATGGCCCACAAAGACGCATATTAAGACATATTTTTAAAGCCCGTGTGTGGGAGGAATGCCCTTTAAAGTAAGGATGGCAAAGTCAACAAGAACCCAATGAGAGTGCCTAGTAGGTTGGGCGGTGCAAGGATTTTTGTTTTGTTGTCAAAGCGTGAATGATTAAAGTGTTTCAAAGTGAGTACCATTTGAGTTTGCTGAGGACACATTGGATTGGTCTATGAAATGCAACTTTTGAATTATAGTCCTCGTAATAAAAATCAGAATGGGGTAACAGTAAAGGAATAGGTACTCCATAATTAGGAGACTTGACTAGATCAAAGACTGAGAATTAAACCAGAATGAGAACTGCACAACTACAAGATTGATTTGGATACCATTAGACTTTTTGGGCAATTTATACGTAGGTAGCAGTGAAGATGAAAAGGTTATCTAAAGGATATTTGTTTTGTGCAACTGGGAGTCCAGTCATGGAACAAAGAATTTTTTTTTTTAACAATTTTTGCTTTTGAATACATTACATGGAAGGTACTTCTGAGTCCTCAATGTGAAGCAATGGTTTAGACAGTCAATCTGAGTCCAAATCTGAGAGAGAAACTGTTATTCTGAGATAGAGATACATTATTAGAAATCATAGGCTTATTATGATTGTAGATAAAGCAAAGATGAAAATACCAAAGACATATATACAATACAGATTAAAAGTTATTGAACTCTTTCCTTCTAAAAATTGTCTATTGAACTATGGTTATAAATTTAATGATTTATTCATAAATACATTCAGGAAGGTTTTATGCAATGAAATTATTTCCATTTGGAACCATTACAAAAGAATATAAATCCTTAATTTCAAAATATAAAGCAATCATATTAAAGTGCCTAGCAGATGTCTATAATATTTGGAAGTTTATTCATTTATATACTTAACTGAGTATTTCATGTATAAAGGTATAAATTTACTAAATTTTACAAGCACTTGTCAAGGAGATTCTAATGTGGCATGGGAGGAAGACACTTTCACCAAAGGGAGAAATGTGGACACATTTTCCACAGCATAAGAAGAATTAAAGCCTGTCTTAAACCAGGATGCATAAAATGCATTGTGTGATAACCTGTGTCTGAATTTGGAATGGCAAAAGAAGTATTGTAAGTGCAAGTGAAATCAGTAGAGTTCAAATTGTGAAGCTTTATGTAACATGAAAAATTTAAAATTTGCTAGCTTCATGATGGAAAATTTCCTTTAAAATGTGAATGTTGCCTTTAATATGAAGGATAAACTAGAAACGAAATCTTGTCAGATACAAGTTATAAGACCTTTTATGGTTTAAGAGCCATCATATATAGAAAACTAGTTTGTTTTTCATGGAAATGAGAAAAGAACTATATAAGATGTAAAAGGTTTTGCTTTTCAAAGACTAAATTTACTTAGTGTGTCACAACTACTAGGAAAGCTAATACTAACTTTGCTCTACACTAATGGAAATATTCTTCTGTATTATCAGTGGTAACTATTCTATACCCTTACTTTATTTGTAAGTTGGTTACTTTTTTGTGGTTACTGATACAATGACAAATAGCATACAAGGAAAGCACAAGCCAAATGTTAAGCCCTGTGAAAACTATGCTAAGTAAAAACTGATGAAAAAAAGAATATCATAACCTGCCCAGTTAAAAAATGACATAACTAAAATCAGTTATAACTGGCACATTGAATATTCCTGGTTTAGTGACAGTAAATCAAAACTAGTCTTTTGACACTTCTGTATATCTGTGCTAATCAGTTAAACTGATCAGCATATGCAAAAATTCTCATCTAACGAGGCTTTAGTGTGTGTTCAGTTGAGACCCACATGGGACTGAGAATCATCACAGAACTATTTGCTATTTCTATTTGCTCTCATTTTTGATGTCAATGACTCGAAACCCTCAAAACAGAGGAAGAGCGGAAGCAAGGTGCAGTGGGCTGTGGGATGGGGTTACTGAGTGCACCATGGGGGTCTGGTGTTGGGTCACTCTGTGTGGCTTATACCTCTGCTGGTTCTTTCCCTGGAGGGCTTTTGTGCCTTGACCTGGGCATCTGGCTCAAGCTCCCTGAAATCTGTGTCTCCAACCAGTCACGGTGCTCTGACACCGACCTAGGGCTCCTGAGAGCCACCATCTGTGGAAGTTAGGTTTTCTCTTCAGGCATTCACAATCTTCTTGAGTGTGTTCTGTTTAAAAAGGACTATAGTTTCCGTTCTTCGAGTGTGTTTTTCTCATAAAACAGGTTCTGATGTCTTACAATTGGAGATTGTGACTTTTTAAAACATTCAGCACTTTTTTTTCTTTCCTTTCTACATTTTTCCTCATGTTTTGGTGTGAGCCAATTATAGTAGCATGCGTAAGCCAAGCGAGGTAAATGATTCCTTTGAATCCTTTTCACTTAGTTTGAGGCAATGGGAGGAGCACGAGAACTTCTATGTAGCACTTCTATAAGGAGATGTTCTCACTGTTCCCCTTTCCTCCACTGGATTTCTCCTGTACTGCTTTTCACATAATTGGGATTATCTAAAAGTGCTATTAATTGATGCTAACCAAATCTGTTAGTATCCTAACACATAAGAAATAGCCAATATAGAACCTTGCTTTGGGTTTTGATCTGCTATTGCATCACTGTAACTGGGTCCTGAAGAAACATTAAGACTCTCACTTTTAATTCAGTGCAATAAAATAATTAGAAATTCTGAGAAAGCCGTATTTCCAATTGATTTTCCAATAAATCTCTTCATAGAAGAATAAACTGCTTTAGGAAATTCTGAGTTCTTTCTCAGTGGATACTATATTGGCCTGTTTTCTATTTTTATAACAAAATACCTGAAGTTAAAGGCTTGTAAAGAATACTTGTTTATCTCAGTCTGGGAAGTTTCAGACTGAATGACTCCATCTGTTTGGCATGTGGTGTGGTGTTGTCTTCATGGCGGAAGATGCTTCAAAGGTTGTAGTGTGAACAGAAGAGATTACATATTGACCCAGGAGGCCAAAAATATTCAGAGACCAGCCTTTTTATTTGTTTTTTAGTAAAAACCTGAACATGCCACCACTTACTGGATCTTAGAAGCGCTGTATTAAACTATCAAAAGTGTGCCCCATAACCTAATTACTTTCCACTAGTCCCTACCTGCTAAGAGCTGCGCCATCTATCTCTATGTCGCCACACTGTAGAACAAGCTTCTAGCAGATAAACATTCTGTAAAGCACGGTGAAAACATATTCCAACCATAGAGGACACCATTTAAGAATGTTTCCTTGATAATTTTGTAATTTCAGGATCAGTTTCATAGGCATGTGATTTGTATATTTGCACAGGGCTTCATGACTAGAACGGCCCCATAACTGATTGAATATTCTGATACTTTCTGGAAATTGTTAAAAATTTGTTAATAAGAGACTTCATGCATTTATTTTGCACGAGGCCCTTCCAATTATGTACTTAATGCTATTAATGTGCATTTTGGGTTGAGAGATCAGAAAAAGCCCTTTCTTTAAATTTGATTAGAGTAAAAATATTAACACCAAATATTATTGACAAGCATGAGTGTTTTAAAAACTAGAGAATATGTTTTACACGGAGTATATGTAATTATAATAAACGATTGAGCTACTCTTTAATTGGTTCTATATATCTTGTTAATGTGTTTTAACTTTACTAATACCTTTTCTTCTATAACATACTACAGGTTTCAAAAGTTATATATACTATCTGTGGGTTATTATGAACAATTACTTACTACAAAACAGAAACCACCATTATACTTAGACAAAAACAAACAACAACAACAAAAAAACTCCAGGTCATTGCTATATCTCTATGCAGTGATTATTTTGTTAATGTAAACATTTTTATTACTAGAGAAATTCTAAGGGCTCTCTTTTTTCCTTTTTAATAGGATTAATTATAATTTACTGTCCTTTTTATTCATTCTTTTTTGGAAGGGAAACATCTGGGAACAGATTTTACGAATACCCTTCATCTTGGAAATAATTAATGCGGTTCCCTTCATTGTTTCAGTAAGTCCTACAAGCTTAAAAAACTCAAAATTTTATTATTAGATTTAAGTAAATAATTTAAATCTGCATAATTTTGAATAATACAGCAACTTAGATAAAGATATTTAGACAGGTTAGAATTACAGTTCTGAAAAAAAAATAAATGGATAAAAAGAATTGATGTATAACATGAAATCTAATGAGATTTTGTATAATAACAAAATGGAGCTTTCCCTATAAAGTATAGGTAACAGGTACCATGTGAATAAATATCAGTACTCTCTGAAGTGACTCAAAATGACTTACTACTTTGCCTGTTTATATTGTGGAATTTTTGAAAATAGAAACTAATTAGAAAATCAAGTATTTATAAATGTTTCTCATACTGAATACATGTTTATTTCCAGTTTAGTTACAAGATTTACTATGTAAATTCTCTCTTTAGTAAGAAAGTTGTCAAAAACTAGACAAGTGTCAGTTGGCTCTTTATCAAAGTGCTACCAATTCCACAGTGAATCTATTTAATTATAGTTCCATAAATATGTAACTCAGTGTGTATCCATTTGCAAAATTAGGTTGTAAACTCAATTTAGTGTAATAATATCTTTTGGTCTTAGTCTCTAATACTTTATTTGAATTTTATTTGAAAAATTTTTACATGAGTAGAATTTTCTGAAGCTGTTGCTCACTTCTGACAATTATTTCGAGTGCTTTATATACAGTGGGAACTATAACTAGATTAAATGACAAGCTAATTAAATATAATTCCAACTGAACATAGATTAGCAATGTCACATAAAGTGGTTGAATCTGAAGACAATAAATTGCAATGTTCTAAAAGGCAAAGCCTCTCTTTTTTGTACTTAAGTTAGAAGCGAGAGAAACAATGTCTATTATAAAAAAACATACTAAAATATTGAACATAGAATTAGCATAGTTATATCTGACACCTAATGAGAGCACATTATTTTCTTTATCCCTCTGCAATAAGTTCCCTTAGAAAATCTTAGACAATGAATGAGAGATCATATTTGCTCCTGATATTTATTTAATAATGAGTTTCAGTTATAGGCCATGTGTTTTAAATGACTACAATAGGGTAAGATAGTTATATCATTAATTACTATTAGTTCTTGGAAAAGGAAGGTTTGTGCCTATATTGTTTGATCATTTTTTCATGCCTATATTTTGTAATACGAGCAACTACTTAAACGATAACAATACACAATCTACTGATCGTTGTCACTCCTACAATCTGGTTTGAAATTTTGTACCATTTTTTTTTCTTTAAAGTAAAAATAAGAATAAAATGACTACATTGTCTTTAATATATTTCACTTGGTTGTATATTTCTTTTTAATTTGCTAAGTGCTTTTCTTGGCATGTGGTAAAAATTAAATTTTGGTTTGCATTTCAGATATTCTGGCCTTCATTAAGGAATCTATTTGTCCCAGTCTTTCTAAACTGTTGGCTTGCCAAACATGCCTTGGAAAATATGATTGTAAGTATAAAAATTAAGTGAAAGTGCAAAAAAAAAACCCTAACATTTTTCAATCACTCACTTTTTTTACTTCCACTCAGCGCTTAAATAGAGGAGACACTTAGGGGGTGTAGTGTTTTGCTTTCTCATTCTGTGTCCTCCCATAAAATGGTAACCATGTGGAATTTTGTTCTGATCAGTTCTTCAAATCTTTTAGTTTTACAGCTTCTGTCAAATTAATCTAGTGTCTTAGTAAATAATTTTATTTAAATGTTAAAATATGCTCTTTGCTGAATGCTGTTAAAGTGATACATACATATCACATTTATGTTAATAAACCTAAAGTGAGTGGTCTGCTATATCCTAATCAGAAAAAAACACCTTACAAAATATTACCAAATTACTACCTTGGTAGAGCCCTATGATTAAAAAACAAAAATTGGTTCAGATTTTTTGATTTCATTAAATGGATATATAAATGTTATTTGCAGTGGTGTGATGGGTTGGCCAATCTTCTGAATACAAATATTCTTCCCTTCAAGGCAATCTGTTCATTTATAATTAAACTCCATTTTAAGGATTAAAGGAAGTGATTTTGTCAAATTGTTCTTAATTGTACATCGTTCATGTTCCATGAAAATACGTTGGGCTTTGTAAGCCCCCATACAAGAGCTAGAAATCCCTTTATTTAAAGCCATTCTTTTAAATTTGTTGAGTTGGTGTATTTGTGGGATATTAGACAGTGGAAAGGAAAGTGAAGCAAAGATTTGCATAATTCAGAGCTGT
Organism: Dolichotis patagonum; assembly: GCA_004027295.1. NCBI lineage: Eukaryota > Metazoa > Chordata > Mammalia > Rodentia > Caviidae > Dolichotis > Dolichotis patagonum. The sequence goes on along the minus strand of PVJX010000183.1, from coordinate 325,740 downwards.
TCTCAAATTGCATTTTGCCTACCAATGACCCTGTTTGGAAGGAATGGTTTATACTGTAGGCTTCAATACTTATAAATGAATTTGTAAGACATTTGTTTTATCATTCATTTTATAAATGTCAATAAAGGTATACTATATAGGTGCTAAACACTCTAACATACAAATTAACTTCTCTGCTAACATCATGTACAAAAGAAAATAAAAGCAGGTACATTACAAACTTGTGGCAAGCATAAAATGGAAATATATACATATGTATATTATATATTGTATGTGTTGTACTGTTTTATATACAGAAACACAATAAGGACTCAACATTATTAATGTTACTGAACTACAAATTGTACTTTTTGACAGCAAACTTTTTGTACATTTAAATGTTGTTTAAACAGACATTAGGGCAAAAGTCTTGGCCAAAAAAACCTATGTGAATAACATTTGAGTGTTCACAACCACATGTGATTGTGGGAGAGATTCGACTCTGGAATGATTTGAAGAGATAGTGGGCTGCGTTAGTTGTTCGAAGGAAGCACTGTTTTTTGACTACATGTGGATTTTGAAAATTTCTAATAAAAAATATTCCAGGAAACAACTGAATCTCTTTGTTAATTACTATCCAATTAGTTTTTGAAAAATTAATCTAATGAAGATAGAAAGCATTAGTCAATCACTGAGAGAAAATAACTTTTGCAATCTTTATATAGAATTTATTCCTATTTTGTGTCTATATTTTGCTTCTCCTCTTTTGCTGGGTATTCAATTTTTGTTTTCTGATCATTAATCACAGCCGTAAAAAACTGAAGGGTGAGAGATGAAGTCCCAGTCAATCAAATTTAGCTCTTTTCATAGAAATTCTCATTAAACTTGTGACATAGTAAAATAAAACAATAGCTCACCAAGTTCTTTTCAGTTAAGGAAGTTATTTAACTCATTATATTAAGATTTATTAAAAGTGCATTCTGGAAAGGAAACTGAAGTGAACAGAAAATTGTAAAAAAAATTGTAAATCCACAAATTTATAATGTAGACTACTCATTATAAGTTATACTGTTATGCAAAAATATGCTCCCATGGCATATATAAAATTTTATTGTATTTTAACTCTTACATTTGGAAATTTTTTCAGTCTTTAATATGTAGTAGACAAACTGTCATTATTTTTTTCCAAATGATTTTTGATGAATGTGTCATAACTTATTACATAAATATTGATCCATTTATTTAACCACTTTTGTTATATATATTTTTTGTTTTAATAATAGAAAACATTTATTATTTCAAATGATAACTATTATGATTTTATAATAAAAAATATGTGCACAAACATTGGTCAGCATTAGTGACAGCTTTCATGTTATTAAGTTTTGGAAATTATGTTGTAGAGTAAGTATCTATTGAATAAATGAATGAACATATGAAATAGAGCAGCCAATCTCATAAGCTTTGATATATGTTACCAAACTGCCTTGCAGAAATTTTAATTACCTGAGTGACGCTGTATGTCCATGTTCATTTCTTGATCCTTAAAGTACTATATAGTATTATTTGTTATTGTTTGTCAAATGGAAAGGTAAAAAGTGTATGTTGAATTAACATTTCTTTTCATATTGATATTATAAAAAATTAAAATTTAAAACATTTTGTCCATTGAATTTTTTCCCTTATGTTTTTCCTGTTGTTTTTATTTTTAAAAATGAACTTTGTAGTTCTGACCAGTTATTATTCCCTTTTTAACTGAGTATTTTATTCAATATTATTGAATAAATTAATATTATTATTCAATATTATTGGATAATATTGATTATTCAACAATAATTGAATATTGAATAATATTCAATATTATTAATCAATATTATTCAATATTATTGAATTATTCAATATTAAGTGAATGTTTCATTTTTTGATCTTTTGAAATTAGAATTTTCTATGAGAAATCATTAGCCTAGAAGGGTTTTGTGGAAGAGATACATAGATTCGGGTCCTGCAAGGCCAGCAAACTGAAATACAGTGCTGTAGTGATCTTCCCGTGCTATTACCCTTGGAACATGCATGCTATCATAAGTTGCATTTAGTTCTAGGCAGAAATGAAAATATGCTAAATCCACTTAGAAGTATATGGTACTGCAATATGCATGTTATGATTATGGTGTTTTTGCTGGAATGTAATTACATGATAAATTTAGCTGTAATATGCTTCTTTCTGTATTCTTCTAGAATGATCTGCACAGAGCCATTCAGCGTACACAGTCAGCAATGTTTAATCAAGTTTTGATTTTGATATCTACATTACTATGCCTTATCTTCACCTGGTAAGATAGTACATGTCAGCATTTTTATTGTATTCCTTTTCTATACTGTATTGAAGGAAACTTTATTATAAACTAATGTCATTAGTAGTGGGATAAAAATATATACAACATAACATGTAGCAGATCAATACAGATATCAAAGAAAAATAAAATTCATCTTTTAGTCTTACAGAAACAAGAAAGTATCTATTAGTGAGTACTGATATGGCTGTAGCACTTGACATTTTCCCAAATTCTATAAACAGCCGAATCACAGGAATTTGTACTGCATGCCATAGTTGTCAAGCAAGATTTTTTCCTTCGGTCACAGGCACGGAGGAGTCCTGGTTTTCCTACAATCCTCAGAGCGGGAGCTCTGTAGAGAAACCTGCCATGGCCCATCACTGTCTGTGCCCTGTGCTACACGTGCAGGGTGTGTTAGTGTGCAGTTAGGTGACAGCAAGGATGGATGTCCTCACAATGCAGGCCAGGCCTGACCCTCGACTTCCCTGTAAAACAAAGCTGTTTCTTCTGGAAGTCACATTTTGACAATTGTAAAGTAATCCAAAGGGAAATGGATTTGCATCAAAGAGAAAAAATGTAAAAATTAGAAAATGAAGTAAAAATAATATTCACTTTGTAAGAGTCATAGATATTCTGTGTAGCTGTTCTATACCCTGATTTGACTCTGTTTAGAAAGAAAAAAGATAATTGATAGATGCTATAAGGGGAAAAATGCCTATAACATTAGTGCCTATTGAGTGATATTGAAACTATATTTAGCCTATAGAAGTGTATGTGTAAATATGTACCCATAAGCATGGCAGATATTTTGCTTTAGTAGTATGAGGTATCTCTACTAAAAGCATCTCAAATATGTTTTGTTTCCTACTTTTGTGCTTAAAAGTAACATGCTGTTAGATATTTAAAGTCTGAATGCAAAATATCATATGAAAATTAACATAGTATTATCTTACTTGATTTATCCTTTCATAACTTCCCTTTTTGATTTATGTAGTGAATATGTAACTGCATAAATAGGGAATGATGAATGTACTGACTTCCCTTTTAAAGTCACCAAAGTTCTTAATCTCTACGTAATGACATTGTTTGAATAGCTAAGTCTTCTCATATTACATAAGAAAAAAGATTTAAAGTAAAAACTTATGTATGTATATGTAAATGCAAATTTTCCAGTTGCTAGAAAATTCAAAAGTTAAAATTAGTGAATTCTATGTATAATGTGATAGCCTTCTAAAGTAAATTATTAAAAAGTAATTGTAGCCAAGGATGTAGTCCACTTATACTATATACGAGGTCCTGGAAATGATGCACAGCACTGGGAAAAAAAAATTTATTGAGATGTTATTGCCAAAATAAAGATTATTGATTTTTCATGATGACATTTAACAGCACTTTTGTTTGGAAGGCATTCCTATCACAGTAACTTTTGATCTAAATAGCTTCCTACTTATTCTTAGATTCAGTCTACTACTTCTATTTTTTGAGCAGTTTCTATTTTCAAAGAAAGCAACTAGACAAATTTTGCTACTTTTATATGCTGAAGGAGCTAGTAGTGCCAGAGAGTTTTCACTATATAAAATTTCCATTATACAATTTCTTAATCATCGAAATAATGTGTATTTCATTTTTCTGCCAGTGTAGCTGCTGTTTTTTGTGTTTATGGGTTATGGTGTCAGACACTTGATGGTTAATTTGATAGATTTTTTTTTTTTTCAGTGTTAGTGCTGTCACCAAAATGAGGACCTGTGTCTTCAAGTTCAGCAATTATGTAAACTTATGCTTGGCTGAATAAAAGAAAACATAATTGCTACATAACATATATCATATATATATATAAATGTACATTATATCATCTAGGATCTAGAGTGGTGAGATTGAAATTTGATTTTTGTATTCTTAGGCATTACAGTCTTTGTAGGTTGTCAGCATCATAAAATGCATAAGATTCATTTGAATTTACTGTTAAAATGCTATTATCTAATAAGGAATGTACAAACAGTACATTAGTTGTAATTTATCATAAAGCTCTTCATAAATAGTTACAGCTTACTCAGTAAAAAACAAAATAATACAATAACTAGATAGAAATGTTGAGGTTGTCTCTACAGGATTGAGCACTGAGTTTTCTTACGTCTTGTTTTCTGTCATTGCCCAAGTATGGTTTTTCTCGTGTGGTTTAAGATGACTAGCCTGTTCTTACCATTGCTCCTGAACTCCCTCCATTAGGACGGAATACATAGCAGGTATTTGAATACGTAATCCAGTCTAGAATTTATCCATTTGTACGTAGTAAATAGATTGCCTACAAAAATGCAGTTCGGGCTGAATGTAATGGTACATGCCTATAACCCCATCACTCTGGGAGGCCAAGGCAGGAGAAGATTGAAAGTTTTAGCTGACTTTGGGCAACTGAGACCGACTCTCCAAAGAAAAAGAAAAAGAGATTAATATTGAGACTGTGGATATAGCTCAGAGACAGGGCCTTGGGTTCAACCTTCAGTGCGGGTAGTTAAAATGTAGTCGAGCTGGAAAAGAGTACATCTAGTTGAATGTTATCCTACCATAGAAAATAGAACAAAGCAGTTACTCTGAAACAGTAAGTTTTTGGCGCGGATAAGTCATCAAATGTATGTATTATATTTATTAGCTTTTTAAAACTCTGAGTTCTGTTTGCTTGGTATCCTTGAACAAATTTTTGTAGAAATCATTAAATGAAGACAACACTTACCACCCTATAAGTTTCTTTTAAAATTAAATTACATGTATAGAGACACTGTATTTAAAATAGCTAAGTAATCAGGGATTCAACTCAGTGGTGTAAGTGTCTGCTTGGAAAGTACAAGGTCTTGAGTTCGATCCCCGGTACCAAAAAAAAAAAGGTGAACATAGTAACCTGTTAGTAATTCCACAAAACTGAAAATTACCACATAATTTATGTAACAGACATGCAAGAAAATGGCTTTCTCCACTGTAATTTAATCACATTTGTTCTTTGTTATTTCTAATGTTTTCCTCTATCTCCATTAAGATAAAGGAAATGCTAACAGCTATTTCCCTCTGAACACTTAACTATTTACAAATTTATGAACATAATATCACAACATGCTCATAGGTGTGGTCTCAGTTTGGGGTGAGTAGTTTATTTGGACTGAAAATAAGGTGACAAGTGATTGCCAAGTGTGTGCAAGTAGGGGAAAGATTTCACACAGTAGACAAGAGTGAGTACTTTGGTAGATGCTCCACTTTCTTCAGTTCTACTTATTGATACTACTATTACTTACTGATACTACTCTTTTTGATATAACTCTCATTGTTCTTATTGATATTAATCTTACTGATGCTACTCTTACTTATTGGTGCTACTCATTTATATTGCTCTTAAGCAGTGGTCATTTAGGAAGTGTAGAGTGAGAAGATAAGGTACTGTGTAGTTTGAAGAAAGTATTACAATATGCTTGGATTGTATTAAATGCTACCATAACTATCATTGATGCTTAGGGTTTTTTTCAAAAAAATTTTTATTGATATAAGTGTAAATATAAAACCTAAGACAATGTTTGGGCTACTTAGAAATATGACTACTATGAATAAATATTCCATTATCTTTACTCACTTTTCTTTATATTGACCGTATACAACATCATAAAGCAATATTACCATTTTTATACTACATATAAAATATTGGTGAGTGTAGTTATAAACAATTGCTGTTATCACGGAGCCAGACTATTAATCATGCAGTATATTTTGAACTTGAAAGATTCAGGAATTAATATTTATATGAATTAATTATATTTTTCATGAACCTCATAGTTTTAGTGACCTGTTTTAGAAAACTGCTCTATAGTTTTAAAATGTATATTCTCTTCATGTTTATTAACATTACAAAGAACTATCATTAAGCATCTGTCTATGAGGGACACATGCTCAGTGCTGAACTGAAATGAAAATTAAGCTGCTGACCCACTCTTTTCAGGAAATGTGCTCAGAATTGTTTTTCCTGTCATTGTAGTGGAATTGGGCTAATCTGCCTCTACATTGGCTCAATACCCCTCTTGATCAATAATATTCACTCCCAATAATATTCACTCCCAAGACAGCTGGGAATTGTGATTCAGTGTGTGTCTCTGAAAAAAAGCCAAGCAAACTGGTACATCCGGGAATGAAGTACATGACTTTAGCTTAATTATCATCATATTCTAACCAATAATAAGTGCTGCAATTTATAATTCAATTGGTGCTTCTAATTTTAAGTTGACAGCCTTATTTTGCAGCTATTTCCTTTCAAAACTTTAATATTTTTCAATTAATGTGTATATCAATTTTCATGTTATTTCAGTGTTATAAAATGAAAAATGAATATTTTCTTTTAGTTCAATCTAAAAATGCAATTCACAGATGTTCAATTTCTGTCTTATTTCCATGGATAAATCTTTATTATTTAACTATATGATCTAGTTAAATATTATCTACATGCTGAATTAAGTAGTTTGGAATTTTCTTGTGCATTGGTTAACACAAGGTTGAGTGATGATTGCTCAAGTTTCTTGAATTCGGCTTATTGATACTTCTCTTACGTACTGATTCAGCTCTTACTTATTGATGTTGCTACTTATTGATGCTAGTTTTACTGATACTGCTCTCCCCTATTTATATTGCTCTTAAGGCAATAATCACTTAGGTAGTGCAGAATGAGGAGATAAGGTACCGCGTAGTTTGGAGAAAGTATTATGTATTTGAATTGTATTGATTGCTACTGTCACTATAGTTGATTCTTATATTTTTTTGTTTCTTTTTTTTTTTTGCTGATATCATAAGTGAATGAGAGAAAGTGAATTTGTCTGAGGAACTGGGAATTTGTTAATAACTCTGAAGTTTACTTTATACTAAAACAAATAAAAATCTGTTTGTAACAACCAACTTTTGCATGTGTAGCCTGCAGATTTTAGATAATTAGCTAACTAGGGTAAATTCAAATGGGAAAGGAGAGAAAATATGGTTATTTAACATGTGTAAATATTGATGACTGTAATAAAATAATTTTGAATGTTTATCACTAAGAAGCAGTTTGGAATTAAATTGTTTCTCATAATGCAAACCAGTTTAGAAATATGACAACAATGTATCTTATTTTCAAATGTGCAATTGTCAAAAAAAACTCACTAACATTTTGAGTTTTTATTACATGTCAGATACTTTCTGAACAATTTATTATGTACTAGCAAATCTTCAAGAATCTCTAAGTTAAATTCCAATACTATCTGAATTTTATATATAAGGAAATTCAGGTACAACTTAGGTAAGGAATTCAATAGAAGAGACAACTGTGTAGGTCTGTCTTAAATACTGATTTACTTTGAGCTGTGTTCAAACTTCAGGATAAGGAAAGACATCATCTACAAAGGAAGAAGACTTAGTCTGATATGATGTCCTTATCTCACCTAAAAAATTTCTAGAACACTGTAAGTTTCCATGAAAAATTGATTGAGAATCTAAGATTCTATTAAGCCTAACCATCATTGTATTATGGTAATGTTTAGTTTCAGACATACAAAAAAATCAGAAAATATGCTATCCACCTAAAAAGAACGCTATCCAGAAATAAAACAATAAAAGAGGAAATGAAAAAATACAGGTTATGTATATGCATTGACAATATATTAGATTTTTTTCCCTAGAAAGCCCAATTTTCACTCTTTATCTGGAGAAGTACAAGTCAAGCCTTGTTCAGGTAGAGATGGAGAAAACATTTTAACTTTTAGAGTTTAGGCTCCATTTCAGTCATCATTCTGTGTGTTCAGCATTCCATCAGTGATGAGGTACTTGAGGTACACAAGATACAAGGAGGACAGGTTTCTGCTGGTGCAGTTTCAATCTATGGTTGCTTGTGTGCAACCCTTCATGCCTGTGGCCGTGCTGGAGGAGGAGACCACTTTCCTCTTAGTAACCATAGTCAAAAAAGAGATAGGAAGGACTCAGGGGAGGGGACAATAACCTCTCCAAGTGCACACCCCTAACTGCCTGTTTTCCTCCTGGCTAGGCCACCAGTTCCTGCAAAAGTGAAACAAAATACAAAACAAAGCAATGAAGGTGAGAGGTCTGTCACGTAACTGTGGCAAGAGACATGGGTGTTGAGTTCCTAAAAGAACTGTGTATGTATATACATACATAATATGTACATTTTTTGCCTTATTTGTAAGACATTTTTCTATTTATTTATATTAATTTCTAATATAATATTCTTTATTTATATTAATTTCTAAAATTTTGGTCAAAAGCTGGAAGTTTAGGCACTAAAGATTAAATAACTCATTTTCCTAAATTAGCAAGAGGTTCATAATTGGTAAGAAGCATAATTCACAGCTCAGCCATATGAGGGCCTGCCTGGCAAGTGTGAGGTCGTGAGGCCAATCTGTACACCAACCCAAATTGAAAGGAAGATTTTGCACCAAGGAGAATAAGAAGGCAACATTTAATCTTTATGCCAGCGACCTGTTAGGGGATAATTCCACAAAGGTAACAGCGCTGAATTTAGGAAAAGTTTCGTTTATACAGAATTTACAAGTGGGTAGTACAAAGCAAGTGACAAAACGTTACGTAATTGGATACACACTTTGACTCATATATTGACAGGCAGGCTAATCTTGAAGCAATAGAAACACTCAGGAAACCAGTGGAGGGGCCCTTAGAGAGTGAGCATAGTTAAGGGCATTACCACCATATAGGGATATTTGAGGAGGAAATTAGCCCCCATGCCTTAAGGTTATGGACAACTGCTGTGACTCAGACCTCATCAGAGATACGCAGCTGGGCCTTAGACACTGTCAAGGTCAATTGAATTTAGCAGAAACAGCAGAACATTAACTTGTTCAGAGACCTCTAATTGATCATGAAATGCCTGTAAGTTTGCTATGTTACTCAAGTATTCTTACATAATTGTGTCCCAACAGATCCCCATTACCAGATAAATAAATAAATTTAGAAAAAAATTACCACATAAATGTGATTCCAATTTGGTAAAATCATTTCTAATTTTCTGTTCATCTCTAAATCTTCCTACATTTTTACATAGCTTTAGAGATTTACATAATAATGTAGCAAAATGATTCTGTCAGGACATAGGATTTTATATTCAATTTTTTTGGGAATAGTTTAAACTTTATTTTTGATAAGAAATTTTGAATGCCAATACAGCAGGATAAAAACACAAATTAAAGAATATAAACACAAATAAAATTTAACTCAAAATTCAAAATGCCATTAATTATGACACTTCAAAAAATTTGTAAGTCCTTCATCTTATTGTCAAATTATTCTCTTATTAATTTTTTAAAAAAATCTGAATCCCCTATCATCATCCTCTTTTCTGTTTACCCTGCAAATCTCAACTTTTAGACTGTTGCTTCTCTGTGAAGTTTTCTTGGTGTCATTCCAAATTATGAGACGTGACATGACCAAGATTTCAGTTTTCTCAATTTTCAAGAAAAATTGTGAAATATGTATCATAATAATTTTTTAATTTTAAGGGTTTCTCACTACACTTTTATGACACAAAAGCATGAAAAGTCAATTTTCTTTTGTTACACCTTTATGTTTACCATGTCCCGTAGTTTTTGTAAAAGGATGGTGATCCCATAATTATTTGCAATGGATGGTAACATTCTGGGATGAGAATAGCCATTTGAATTGGAGATACTTAAATGTATTATTGTAAGCCATGCTTTACAAATCATATTTTGAGAATGTTTCATTTCAAGTCTTTCTTTTTTCAGGTAACTATTGGGGAAGATTGTGGGAAAGAATCTTTTTAGTAATAACTTTTTAGGCTAGAGTGTAATTTTATGAATATAGTTCTCCAGGACTGATTCTGACAGAGATAAAACTAGATAGTAAAACTTTCACAAGTTTTTAATAATAAAGAAATACCATTGAAATTTTTTAATATACACAGATACTTCATAAAATGGTACTTTTAAATAAATCAAATTTTGGCTGTTAATTTTGTTTTCATATAACTCTGAATTTATGCCTTGAGAATCATCTCCTTTTATCTCTTAATTTTAGAATTTCTGAGATTAGCACAATGTAATAAAGGTGCTGAAAGTGTCAACTCCTTTGGTAAGCACCAAAACAAATTGGTTAAATACTAGAAGCACTATATTAATGTAACTGCCATTTTTTTCTCTTCTTACTATTGTGTAGGATTTTTTAAACAAATTTTTCAAGTTAAAAAAATTTTTCAAGTTTTTCTTGAAATTTTACTTTGCTTCTAGTGATTTAATTAATGACTTCTTGAATATATACATTATTTTGAAAATAGAAATATCATAGGGAATAGGGAGTGATGTGGCAAATTTCCATGAATTATTAAATTGCATTTATATGGATTTCAGATTTATGGGTTATAGTAGTACTCATTAACCTTTCTGCACAGATTCAAAGACAGTACCCAAAAGAATGAGAAATGTATTTCAACAACATAACAAGTAACTCTATCATTATCACAACATCAAAATTTTCCCATTAGAAAATATAAAGTCTCAATATTCCAAATTATCTTACATTTCATGGGAATATTGGGTGTTTCTCCACAGGAAATGAAAATGATTATTTAGAAGAATTTAACTGGCTTTCACTCAATAAATACCAAAGTGCAAGTCGTAGGCTGATTTGAATGCTAATGTCTGAATAACAGCCAAAATGTTAGATGTTTTCTGAACAGAATGAAATTGTTAATTAATTTATTTCAGTAACTGCATAGGAGTGGATTTCCTAGGTAGTGCTTGCATATTTAAGGTTATGTATTTCATCATGTGATTTTTTTTCTCTAAAAATATTTGTTGTGCAACTTGGAATTTACCAGGTGGTTAAAAAAGTTTACACTCTCAGTATTTCCTGTTCATTTATGTTAATGTTTTTTCCTTGTGAACCTCTCCAAAGTTTGAAAAGATTCTACTTTTAAACACATAGCTAACCTTTAAAAAGAAGTAAATTTAGAGAAGCACAGATACAGTGGTTAATATACTCTGTTGTTTTATTTGGGGGAGGAAATCAATTATGGCTTTTCAGATATTTTTAAGAGGATAATGTGAGAGCTTATTTTGTTTTAGTGTTACATAACATTGAAATTAATTTGTATGGATTTGTGTCAAAGATAACACTGAGGAGTATTTTGTAGAGAAATAAACCTCACAGCAGATTCTAAGCTCAAATCCAACATTCTTCATGAGATTATCTTACAGTGTTTTAAAAATTAAAATGCATTTTTAAGAAAAGTTTAACCTAACATTGCACCTTGTAATTTTTGTATTTAAACTGTGTGCTAATTCATGTATAAATTTTAGTCTATATTTAATTTTCTGTGTTTTTAATGTTACTTTACTTTGAAGCAGTCCCTTAGGAATGAGACTATCTTATTCCTATATATTCAATTTGTTGATATTAACTATATATAATGTCTATTTATCTATTTCTGTCTGTTGTCTATCTGTCTGTCTATGTGATAGTCTGGATTTGGCGCCACTGCAGATTGGTGCTGAGATATAAAGTGATAAACATTTCATTCTGGATGGATTTAAGTCCATTACCTGCAAGGAACGTTGTCTTGCATTACTCTACAAACCTTCTAAATATCCAGGGCTCTGTCTTCTGCTTCTGGTTCTTATTATTTGAATCCAGATCTACTATTTCAGTGTATGATCACCTTTTAGGTCTTATCACTTGGGTGGTTTGTCACCTGTACTCTTAAGTGCCTCCTCATCTCCTCGAGGTCAGTACAATCTGTGCATAGAGTTATGCTCATTGCTGGCTCCATCTTGCAAATGATTGGTAAGAATCCTTGGCAAAAAACAGACAGTTCAGCCTTCAGTAAATAGTCCCCATTCAAGTGCACACTGTGCTCACTTGTTTTCTATTTATCATGTGCATTTCGACCAGTTTGTTCTAATACATTTACCCAATTTTCTGTCACTTACAAACTTCCTCAATTTCCACCTTAAAGACGGCTGTTGTGACACTACAGTGTCTGCAGAGAAGTCTTTTTTTTTCAAGGAGCCTTAGAGTCAGCTTGCTTTTTACACAGTGATAAAAATTATACACTTTAGAACTATGCAACTTAGGGCTTGCATTATTTACTTTCAAAGGCTTTTTCCAATTCCTGACTTAAGTTCTGTTTAAAATCAGAGTTGTGTACATAATACTGCTACACAGGTTTTATGTGAAAATCATTAACATATAAATAATGAGTGCTCTTCCAAATGTTCTTTTCTAAACTGGCTTCTGTAATATGTTCTTTATCATTTTTAACATTGGGCAGCTTGGAGAAAATATTAGTAAGAATGTGCTGAGTCAATATTGAATATCAAGGTTAGAGATAAAAATTGTTTTGTTAGGAAAACATTTCACCTTTTTGTTAGGAAATATATTTCTTCCAGTAAGAAATAAAAAAGTGAGTTTCAGAAAATGTATCAAGACCAGTAATTGTATCTATATGTATTCACACCTATATTTACACACTTATAAACCTTTTTCTTTTTTTTATAACATCTGTTAAAGAGGGCTTTTACGTATTTTTTCTATAAGATGTCTGTTCTACACCTACGTAATTCAGCATGTCTACTATATGCTTAATATGGGTCTGAAACTGTGCCGTGATCCTAAGAATCACTTACCAGTCCAAATATTTAAATATAAGATGACTGAAATTGCACAGTTTTGTTAATTTTTATAAAATAATATCACAGGAAATATAAATATTATGATTTTATCCAATTTATTCAACATAAAAATCCACTGGTTGGATTGGTACCTGTTTGCGTGACGCTCCTCGTAGTGGGTACGTAAATAAACGTGCCGCCCGAGTGATGTTCTGGATAGACTAAGTGTTTTAAATATTTTGGGAAAACTTGGCAGCAGAATAAATATTTTTTTAAGGGTACAAAGTAATGTGGGACCATAGAAAATGTGAAATTTATTTTCGTTTAATAATTTCTACGTCTGTTAAGAAATTATGAGAGCATGTTAAGACAGGATAAAAGTAATGACTGCAAGTTCAGGTTCTAAGGATTGCTGAGGCATTTTGATGTAAAGGAAAGAAATTTAGAGCAAGTTTAGAAAGATATATTTTGATGATCAGAGGAAAAATACACCTGAGGAAGTAAAATATATGATAATCATGTCATAAAGAACAAAATTCAGGAAAACAGAATTATAGTCTTTTAAATTTATACACCACACGTAAAATGCTGAGTCCTGGAAGCAGTTATTAAAAATAAAGAAGTCTAGTCAATAAGCTAATAGAAAGTGGGGAGACCGATCTTTTGCAAATGAGAAAGGGATTTATAGGTGGAGGGAGGGAAGAGGAGGGTAAAGGGATGCGGAAGTAAAAAGAATTTGAAAATGTATTATGTATGTGCATCAACTGCCCAAGATAGTTGTAATCATTGTGAACTGTAAATAGGTACAAGTAATTTTTAGATGAACCGTTATTTAAACTATTTAAAGGAGTACTTCTCTGTTTCTTACCAAGTGTAGGAAAGACTGTAGAGTTTACTTAACATATCCTTTGCGTCCCTGGCTGCGCTGGGTACCAGCTTCGGCCTGTCTGTGCCTCCTGAGGCCAGGAGAGGAGGGTAAAGATGAGAACTATTGAAGCTTTTGCTCTTGCTTGGGATGTAAGAGGGTCTGACCGTGGAATAAGGGTGCGGAGTGGGCACTGAAGGAGCCAGATTTGAAGCACTCTTGAAACTCGGGGCTCCCTGGAAAGTGGGCTTTGGCTGGGGTGAAGTCAGCGGGCATGCCCGGCTTCCAAAGAGTTACAGAAGAACTAGAGCTTGGCTTGGACGGCTCCACCTAGAGGAGATTGGAAATGTGAAAAAAGAAAGGTCTTGGGCTTCTTCCCAATGCCTCAGCCACCGTCTCCTACCCAGGGAACTGCTGTTCTCTTGAAGAAAAGACTCCTCAGCTTCTTCAGAGTTGCCATCATTTTCTCGACAGGCAGATGAAAGGGCCAGCAACCAAAGCAGGGAAGACAGACAATACTCTAGATTGATCTCTAATGAAATAAGCTTGTTCGGGGCCGCGAGTTTAGCTCAGGGCGAACCCTACCTGGCAAGTGCGAGGTCGTGAGTTTGATCCCTGACACCAAATAAAAAAGAAAGAAAGAAAGAAAGAAAAATAAGCATGCTCATAAAAATAGGACACACCAAGGATAACAAAGATAAGATCCTGGAGACTAAATTGTGTGAAAAACTTATCTTGGCATATTTTGCTATGTTTATATAACCCCAAAGATAAAAGCGAAACTTGTTTAAGCTTCCAGTAAGAAAATAATAGATTATTCATTTACAAGTGATATACTCTATATTTTGAATGAATAGGCAGATTGACCCCCAGAAATATCTATTTTAATCTGTGTAAGAGTAAACATTTTATACTAGATGGTAAAAGGTACTTGATGGGATAGTTAAGGTTACCGATATTACATTGAACAGTTTACCCTATTAAGTCTTTGGGACTTCACGAACCTTGAAAAGAAGAAACCTTTTGGGGTGTCATCCAATAGATTCACCATAAGTAGAGTTGAGCTAATAGGAAAAAATCAGGAGACCTTGCAATACGTGAAGCGCTCGACTCCTCCTTTTCAGTTTTGATGCTGATTGAGACCATAACCTGGGAATGCAAGAGATCACTAGGTGCTTAAATTGAGTCACATCCAAGAACTAGGAAGAAAACCAGATCACATGGTCCCGAGCCGCCCATAACCTGAATGCATTTGGAAATGGATTCGCCCACAGAGCCTTCCATGATTAGCCTGGGCCAGGAAACTGATTTTCTCCTTGGAAAATGGGTAGCAAAGGGATGAGATGAGCCCACCGGGCCTTCTAACCTTCAGAATTCTGAGAAAATAAATTCCTGTTGTTTAAATACTCAATTGATAGTATGTTTCAGAGAAGCAGTAGAAAACTAATAGAATTCTAAAGCAAAAATCAACAATCTGGCAATAACCATTTCATATACTATACTGAAAATTCTAATTGATGGAAAAAGATCTGTAGACATGGGGCTGGGGATTTAGTTCAGCGGCATAAGCGCCTGCCTTGCAAGCGCACGGTCCTGAGTTCGATCCCCAGAAATGATTAAAAAAAAAATCTGTAGACATTTAAAACAAAATATTGAAGTTAATGTGAATATCTATCTTTCTGAGTACAAGAAGGCTGTCTTAGGAAAGATAGGGATTGAAGACACAGTCTGTCTGACAAAATATTCAGTGAAAAGTAATAAATCTGCAAAGATGAAGGAAAAATTAACTGAATGCAAAATTATGCAGAATATGAACATATTGAGAAACTATTATGTTCCATAACTCCTTTGTGTGATAAACATAGACAGAGTGAATAGTGTATTTTTTTTTAACTAGGAATTGAACTCAGGACCTTGTGCTTACCAGGCAAGTGCTTATGAACAGATGTAATGTTTTCATACGGCTTGTGTTACACACGGGAGTGGAGTAGAGATGAGGAATAAATCATAAATAATTTTGTACTTTTTCATGTTAAATATTGATGATGGCTATGATAAAACAACAGAGTATGCCTACAATCTCAGCATTCTGGAGGCTGAGGCAGGATGATCTTTGCAAGCTCAAGACCAGCCTGGGCTACAAAGTGAGCTCAAGGCCAGCCTGAACTGCATAGTGAGACCTTATCTCAAAAAGATAGCAATAAATAAAATAAAATAAAATTAAATTAAATTAAATTAAATTAAATTAAAATAGAATAACAGAGTAAATGTACGATGAAGGATAGAAAGGCACAATTTCAAATAGTTTGATGAAATAAGGCTTTTATTTTTATTTTTTATTTTTAGTACCAAAGTCTTCACACTGAACTGTATTCCTAGTCCTTTATAGTTTTTGCTTCCCTGGCTAGAGTGGAACTTGCAGTCCTCCTGCCTCAGCTCCTCTGAGTTCTGGGATTACAGACCAGTGTACCACAGCCAGTGCAAAGTGTTATAAAGAGTAACATTTGAGGAGATGCTTGAGTGATGTGTCCTTGAAGGTAACATGGTCCATAAGATTATGTGTTGAGCCACTCAAAAAGTAGAGAATGAAAAGCTTACTTAATGTGAAAACAGTAAAATAAACACTCCTAGAGATCAGATCAGACTGCTTCATTCAGTAACAATCCAGAAAAACAAACATCACTGTGTATCACTAAACTATTAGAAACTATCCAAGAACAAAAATGAGGTTATTCCATTTTTAAATCAAAGCGAAAATGGCAAGGTTGTAAGTATCAAGGCTGTTGGCTTTGCAAAAATTCAGGAGCCCCATGATCCTTGAATTTAGAAAATCCTGAGCCCAAAGGTGCTTACTACCATAGCTGCCACCACCTGAGGTCAAGTCCTCAAATGCCTAGTGCAGAGGCTTGGAACAAACACCCACTGCTCTGAAGACAGGCAGAGTCTGAGAGGCTTGGTTCCCTGCAGCCTCAGCAATGCTTTCCAGCATGCTGGGCAGACATCAGGAGTCCACACTCATCTGGCAGGCATTGCTGTTATTGCCTAAGAGACCCAAAGAATGAAGGAGAGGCAAAAATAGCCTTGTACTTTCTACGATGTTTAATTTTATGTGTCAGCTTCATTGGGCCACAGGGTGCCTAGGTATTTCATTAAACATTTTGGTATTTGCATTAGAAGGACTTTTGATGAAACTCACATTTTAATCACAAAAACTTTCTAAGGAGGGTAAATCACAAACAAAAAGTCTGACCCTCCAGCACTCTGCAGCACATTCTAGGTTTCTTTTGCACATTGGCTCTCTCAGGTCCCTGATACCTCTGAGGCCCTCTAAATATTTTGGGCTTGTCAGCCTCCATAACTGTGCGACACAGTTCCTCAGAAAAATTCTCTTTCCAGATCTCAGTGGTGGTGTTTCTGTAGAGACCCCTAACATACTTTCTTCTAATCCTCCAGTGATACCGCTAAGCTGACAGAATCTGATCTGACATCAAATGACAAGGGAGGTGAGAAGTTTTTTACGGGCATAATTTATAATACATATCTGAGTATTAAACTCAGATATGGAACAGAACTTTAAAAAAATTGCTTATGCACAGATTGCTTGCTGGACTGTCTACATGAAGAGAGATTGGGAAGAATTGAAAGTTTGTTGAATTAGAGGATTTAGAAAGCTACAGAAAAAGTTATAAAGTTATGGGTTAAAAATACATAGTTTTAGACTTTGGCTGTGACCAAAGTAAAGAAGAATACCAAAATTTATAAATTTATTCAACATAATTTTGAGTTTCTTCCAGGTGCAGAGATAGAGTAGTTATTAAAATGATCAAAAGCAAAAAAAAAAAAAAGATCAAAAGCTTTGTTTGCTTTGGTGAACGTACGGAAAATTACAGTAAGCAAATAAATACTTTAAGTAAAGTTAGTTAATGCAAAAAATAAGCAAAATAAATCTGAGATCAAGATGGAAGCAGATGGGCTGCATT
Source organism: Dolichotis patagonum (assembly GCA_004027295.1). Classification (NCBI taxonomy): domain Eukaryota; kingdom Metazoa; phylum Chordata; class Mammalia; order Rodentia; family Caviidae; genus Dolichotis; species Dolichotis patagonum. The sequence goes on along the minus strand of PVJX010000183.1, from coordinate 307,928 downwards.
TTCAAAGTAGTGTTTTCAGGAAACTTTTGTCTAAAGAAATGAGATTTGAGAGGTTGGGGGTTTAGCAAACACCTAACTGGCCAGCATGAACTCACAAGTTTGATCCTGGGCACAAAAAAAACCAACCAACCAACCAACAAACAAACAAAAAACAAAAACAAAAAAGAACTGGAATTTGAATTGGGGAATACATGAAGAAATTTGTGAATGACACTTATATCTGGAAAAAGCATATGCCAGGCTACATGAAAGTCAGTTGGAAGACTCAGTTACATGAGCGTTACTTACTTCTTTGAGGAACATGCTTAGAAAGATGTTCTAATTAAAATGCTGTGGCTGTGCGAAGAGACAGGCGGAATCAAAATTGCTGGCTGGAATGTTACTGTGGGACTCCAGGAAGGAGGGAATGGAGGCTCCACTTAAAATGGGAGGAAGGAAGTGGGCAGTGATTGGATTTGCAATCTAGTTTAAAGATAGCAGTGAAACAGTTTTGGTTACAAAGTGGATTTAACATTTGAGAGGCAAAAAATTTCAAGAATGACTTTGAGGTATGTATTCTGGGAAACTGAATGTATGGGTGCCATCCACCAGGATTGAGAAATCTGGAACAGATCATAGAGAGGAGGATAAAGAGACTGTCGTGTGTGAGATGTCTTTCAAAAGTCCAAGGGAAAATGTAAAGTAGCCATGTAATCCAGGAGCCTAGAGTTCAGGAGTACACTTGGAACCAGGTATGTAAATTTGTGAACCATCAGTTCATGGGTACTTATTAAAGTGAAAGGATTAGAAGATCACACTCGGACAATGCCTCTGACTGAAGACAAAGCCATACAAGAATCTTAACATGGTTGTAAATTATACTATGTAAGTATAAAAGGCACTGTTTATATGCAGAAATGACCTTCCATCATCTATGGGTCCAAAATCTTTGGCACCATTAAATATACAAAATGAAGACAAGTAAAAAATACAGTGAGGACTTAATACAAACATATAATTGCAGCAGAAGACTTTTTATACAAAGACTCCTATTACCAAAATGGATCTGAGAATATTTTTTATTTTCCACTTCTGCAAACAGCCCCTGCTATACCGTACAACCCAGATGGTTGTCTATTTTAAACCTTAGTCAATGTCAGAACTTGTGTAGTGTATTTTTATTACCATCAAAGCATTTTCCTACCATCAAGCAACCAAATCCATACTGAATTCATACACCTTTTAAAAACACCATCGTCTCTTATTTTTCTCTTTCAAAAAAAATCTTCCTTAATTTTTATCTTGTCTTTATTTTCTTATCAGTTCTCCTGCTATCTAGCTCTTCATTTTACTAAGATACATTTTTACATCTGAACTGATTCTTAGAATTCTTACAATCAGGACCATGATTCATTGTTATTCTTCTCATGTTATTTTATCTGTGAATTCTCTAAATTGTTTTATCATATTATAGTTTACTGCCTTTCTTATCCATAACCTTTCCAATTTATTTTAAAGTGTTTGATTTTTAGTGTTGAGAGATTCATTTTAGGATTATGGCTTTTTCATAAATGCGTTACTCAAACTGATCGTATTTTTTACTTCGGGGTTTCTATTATCCTGATACTTTGCTATACTATATAAAATATTTCTGATTTTCCCCATAATCTGCTTTTATTTGGCCATTCAGTCATCTTTTAATAGCTTCTATTAGTGCATTGCTTTGCATTATATTTTTATAGACCTTTGTCTTTTGTATACACAAATTCTTGCTATTTATTTTTAGTTTGCTGGTTTCCTAACAAATTGATTTTAGGATATTCTAAGTACCTCATTTGAATTTCATATGAGTGCTATTTTTCTTGTGGGCCAACTGTAGTGAAGGTGAATCACTTTCAATCCCTAGCTTCAGAATGGTCTTTTATATTGACCATTGAGAGCACTTAGATTTTCTTTTCTTCAAGTGAAATACCTCTGAGTGTTATAACTTCTCTCCCCAGGACTTTTTTCCATGGCTGCTTGTTTCCTTTGCTCTAAATCTTTTCTATTTCACAATTATAAATTCAAACAGGGCTGCCAGTGTTGAATAACCACTAAGATCAAGATAATTTATGTAAAAGTATGTTGTAAATTATAAGGTACTACTCAAATATAAAATAGCCTTTTCTAGTTGTTCAATTTAAAGGTAAGAATCCTAGTTCAGCAAGAAAGATTGTGTTAGGTTTTATTTTTCTTCAGAGAAGCATGACTATATCTATCTGGAAAGATATTTATTTAAAATTGAAGACACTGTATCATCTTTGGTCTGTGACCAGTTAAATAATAGTCTTTCTTACTCTAGGTTTGCTTATTTGTCAAATACACAAAATATTATATGAATTTTATAAATTTTCATGAAAGATTTGAGGCAGTTTTCAAAATACATATGAAATTGAGTTATTACAGTAGAACAACAAATTTATGTAGTGAAACTAAATATAATTGTTCTATAAAACTTCCAGGCAGCAGAGACAGGGGGAGATATATAATTTAATTAGCTCTCATTATGAGAAAGAAGAGAGTGCATATGTTGTTCACTGGAATTGATGGTCCTACCTGCAGAGCTCAGAAATCTTATTCTGCAGGCAAAATGACAGAGAAGTTGTAGAAAATAATACAGCATAGAAGGACAATGTATGTTATTTCTTGTAATCACTTTCGTAATGTTCAAATAGCATTGTTTTCCTATGTGTGGGCTCAAAGTTTACTTGCATTATCTCATTTGATTCTTGCAAAAACCTTATAGCAGGATGAGGACAGGCTTACCATCTCTAGTGTATAGAAAAGACAAGGACAAGAGGAGTGAAACTTTTCTTCAGTAAGTTGACCAACAGAAATGAGTCCGAGTTTGTCTGTCTGAGTGTTTTCTTTTTTGTTTGAAATCTTTTTTGCCTGAACAACATATTAAGGTGCTAATTATAGTGCTTCGCAAGGTTCGACTTTATTTCAGTAGATAAATGAGAAATGGCAGAGGAATGAAAGGATTCGCACTGGTTTCTCTCAGCATCATTTTATTTCCAAACATGTGATGGGAGGACAGGGAGGTTTATTAGCATCCTTCCTGCTCTCCAGGACTTGCCTTCTGTGTCAGACCTGACCTCATAGATGCAGAGGCAGCAACTTTTGGAGCAGCCATGAGCTGAGAACTCCAACAGTTCACAGCAGTGTTCCTCAGTCCTTCCTCCTTCTAGATGATTCTTTTCCCTATATCTCCTGTGTCCTCCTTATCACCATTCACCCAGTCCTTTAAATAAGTAAAAGAATCTTGAAATAAGTAGGCTCCTCTGTGTTTACACTGAGCATTCAATCCACTCCACTCAAAAATTTGATTTATCTACCTTTTGTCTGCACAGTCAAGCCATCACTGTCTCTTGCTTAGATGATCTAGTTTTTCTATTAACAGGTTTGCACTCTTATAATGAACAGTAAGAATATTCTTGCATGTTTAAAAACTTCTAGTTAGTTTCCCAGGCAATGAAGTTAAACACACAAAACTATTCATAATTTGTTTCTGTGTTGACCCATGCTTAATGCTCTGTTTAATTCACCTTGCACTCCGTGCATCCCAGGCCTTCTCCCTTTACTTGATGCTATGATGATTCTTCATTTGTGGGCGTTGAACTGTGTTTCCCCTGCCTTGAATGTGCTTCACTTCTCTTTGTTCTGGGTCCTCTTTCAGTCTTCTCTCCTGTTCCACATCCAGAAGGAGACTGCTCTTGACAACTCGTTTACCAACCTGAAAGGTCAGCTCCACTGTTGCTCAGTAATACATTGGTCTATTGTTATCTTCATTTATTTGACTCTCTGAGAAAGTTCTTGCTTTTCACTCGTTTAAAATTGGTTCTGGGGCTGAAGATACAGCTCAGTGGTAGAGTACTTGCCCAGAATGCCCGAGGCCCTGGTTTCAATTACAAGCACCACAAAAGAAAAAAGGAAAGACAAAAGTTCTGGAAACCATAATTAATTTCTGTAGTATATTCAGGAAATATATTTGATGACTTGTTAAATTTACAACCAGGGCATTTAACAATGAAGGACAGTTTATGAGCTGTTTTCTTTCCTTTGCCCTGGCTATGTTTTAAACTTTTCCTCAAATATTTAAAATGTGTGTCAAGGTTTTAGTGAGTTTTATTTCAGTTAGGTAAGGATTTGCTGTAGTAGGATTGATGGTAAGCGAGTTTTTTTTTTTCCTTTACCTTTTCTAAGTGGAAGACACTTAGGTAAAACAACATAGCTTAGTCATCTTGAAACATTTTTCCTAGTTCATCACAGCTAACAAAATCAAATTGAAAGGACCAATCCAAAAATGAACATCTGAAATGAATAGACATTTCTCAGATGAAGAAACAGCAAATAAATGTATGAAAAAAAATGTTCAACATCACTGGTTATTTGAGAAATGCAACTTATAATAACACTGAGATTCCTTCAGAGTCCAGAAAAAATGTTAGCTAAATGATTTACTGCACACCTGTAATCCAGCACTTGGGAGGCTGAGGCATGAGGATTGCTGTGAATATATTGTGAGGTCAGTTCCAGCCTGAATTACAGAGTGAGACTCTGACTCAAACAAAATCAGAAAGAATGGCTATCACTAAGAAATCAACCAAAAACAAGTGCTTACAAGGCTGTGGGGAAAAAGGAACACTTTTATTGGTGGGAGTGTAAATTAGTACAGGTACCATGGAAATCAGTATGGAGATCTTTTAAAAAACTAAAAGTAGAAATTGCATTGCCTCTGTTTCTCCCCTTTAGGAACCTTCTCCCAGAAGTTAAAGGCATCATACTATAGTAATAATATGCTTACCCATGTTTATAGCAGCAGAGTTTACAAAAACTAAATATTGGAAACAACCCATATGCCTATCAGTAGATGAATTGATGAAGAAAATGTATTTGCTACAATGGAATACTACTCTGCCACAAAGAATACAAATTTGAGTCATTTTTACGTAAATGGATATTCCTCGAGATCATAATTTTAAGTGAAATAAATTAGACACAAAAGTTTAAATAACATTGTTACTCTTGTGCAAGAAACCCAAAGCGTAAATAAGGAGAAAAATGGAGGATAGATACGGGAAGTAGGAAGAACTTGTTCACATGGAAAGGTTCTAATGCTCAACACAACCAGTCAGCTACTTTTCCAGACTTTGACAAAAAAAAAAAAGGCATGGTAGTGCACACCTGTCATCCCAGTGCTTGCGGGGCTGAGGCAGGAAGATTGGCACGAGCTCAAGGCCAGCCTGGGCTACAAAGTCAGCATGAACAACATAGTGAGATGCTATCTCAAAATAAATAAATAAATACATAAAAATAAAAATTTTTATCACTCACATAGAGTTATATTGCTGTATTAGAGAATCATTGGCAAATAGCATAGGTTATGAAATTGATGTAAAATCATTAACCAAATATTAGAAAAAAAAAGATTTTCCATTGATTTTAAACAGAGAGTAACTATTGTGAAAATAAAAGTGCTATCATTACAATAAAGTTTCTTGGTTGATGAACATGAAGTTTGTTCAGATGGGAAGAGGAACAGAGAGGGGAGGGAGGAGTATAAGAAGGAAAAAGGAATAAAAAAAATGTAAGGGAAAAAAGGAAAGGAAACGTTTGTCAGTGGGCAAGGGACGGGTGGAAGACAGAGGAGGGGAATGGAAAATAAAGAATTAAGATGTGTTATGTGCAGGTACAGATTCCCTGGGATGAATGTGATCATTTTGTATGGCAACTATGTACAAATAAAAAACATTTTATTTTGCTCAGTTAGTTTTCCTTTGTATATGAGAGAAAATGGAAAATAGAAGATTTTCTTGAATGGTGGTATCTTATGTGCAATAGCAACACCTATTTTAATCTCATTAAGTTCAAATGATCAAATATGGGAAAGCTCTTACAAATTTTCTAAGCATTGAAGTCATAGGAGCAATGTTGACCAGGGCATTGTTGACACACATAATGATTTCCAGTGATTTTTGTTTAGTTTAGAAAGTGCCATTGACCTTGTGAAACGGCTCTTTTAACAAATATCATTGATCATGAAAACAACTGTGATTTCCAGTGAAACAGAATTAGTTAACTTGGAGACCACTCTACATAAATACTCATATATTTGATATTAAATTACAGGCTGTGACATATACCATAAATAGGTTGGTCTAATGCTTCAGAGGATCAACCAGCTACTTCTAAAGACTTTGTCACTCAGTGATAGTCATATTTCTAGATTAGAGAAATATTGTCATGTAGCAAAGATTGTGAAAATGTTGTAAATTCATTAACCAAATATTAGAAAAAAGATTTTTTTCCATTTATTTTAAGCAGAAAATAACTATCGTGAAAGTAAAAGTGCTATCATTCTCACAGTTTCTTTGTTAATGAACATGTCGTTTGAATATGACACTTCACAATCTGGATTCAAACAAGTGAAAACAAAGTCATTTTTACTATGACAGCATTTCCCCCTGATTGTATGTATAGTGGCATGTTAAATTCTACCTTCTCTTATTTTTAATGGTTAAATTTGCAGCAGTTCTATAGAATAAAATAAAAGCTTATTTATTTTCCAGAAAATGTTGACCAGAGACTTTTTGGTCTTGTTATATGACAGTAATCAGCAAGATATTCTTGTGGCAGCATGTTAAATGAGTGTAACACAGGTTAAATTAGTTGACATTTATTTTGTCCCATTTCATATTTGCCACATGTAAGAACTTTTAAAATGAATATGCATCATGGCAATAAAGAGGAAAGTAAAAATTTCTTTTGAAGAGAATTGGAACATATATGTACATTTTGTGTTTTTATAAACTCTAAATACGAACACCTTTTCAGTCAGATTGGAAGTTAAAGGTATGTAAGCTAATTTTTAGATCATTTCTGATCTAAAAACATCACTTTGCTTTTAAGAACTGAATTCAGTAACTAAAATAAATTGAGTCCAAAAAAAGAGAAAAATTAATCCACATTATAAAAAGCTTTCGAGTTAAATTTAGTAGCTTTTCTATATGCTTTATTTTCTCTGAGCAGAGATGTAATTTCGTGTAGGTGATTTGCGGGGACAGAGTCTTGAAAATAATTTTCATTCAGATACTTATATTTATACTTTTCAGCATGTATAAATATAGTTGCTACTTGGGGCAGTAGTAACCACTGTGTATAAACAGAACTTTGAGTACAAACAAAACAAAATGATTTTGTTCTCTCAAATGACTTTTTTATTTTGAATTCATGCTTTTCATCTTTAGAATGATGCTAATCTGTGTTGTATATGAAATAATTTGTAGTATGTCATTGCTTCATTTTTATTTGCCTTACATTAAAAGTGGTCTTTTACATATATTGCACTAGGGAAATGATTTCACAGTGTGTTTTATTCAAAATTCCATACACCTTCTTTATAATCAGTAGAAATCATTTTGAATTGATCATCATTTTAAAGCTTTTTTTCATCTAGGATATGTTCTCTAAAAGATATACAGTAATGGTTAGGAAAGTAAAGCATAAATAAAGAGGCAAACAATAAATATTGTACTTCCTTGTTTGTTTTTGAATGTTTAACCTTAAACAAAAAGAAAATATGGCCCATATGAATCTTAACATTTTTATATTATTTTATTACACAAAAATATATTTTAAAATTCTCTGAAATGGCATTAGGACTCAGCCAGTTTAAGTGACTGCCACTGCTACACTTAGGAGAGTTTACCTGAATAGACACTCACATGTGCATGGAGGTCATGACCCTGCATGTGGGCACAGGTGCCGCCCTATAGGACTCTCCAGGAGCTCTCCCGTCTCCTCTTTTTATGCATTTTTACAGTTTTTCATCTTCTATGAAACATCATTTCACAATGCTGCACCTCATGGAGGAGTTCTGGGTAGTCTCTTCTTTGTAATTTTATCAATTCATGTTCTATTTTCCTCTCAAGAAGATATAATACAGTTTATAGCATTATATATGATATATGGTATTATTATTGATAGAGCATTAAATAATCTGTTGTCTACAGACTTCTTTCCAAGCAAATGAAAGAAATAAAAACTTAGAAACATAAATGGAAGAATATTTAGTTAAAATGAGGCTTCAGAATTCAAAATTTGTTGGTATTAATTTTTTTACTTGAAAAGTTAAACAGGAATTAAATACTTGAATTTAATATATATCATGGCTCCTGATATTTCCTCCCCAGTGTGACCTACTCCCTTATCAGTTACTGTGCTTGAGATTTTTGTATACACATTTGAATAGGTTCTTTAAAATTATTCTTTAATAATTTTAGTTTAAGATTTAACTGTATTCTAGTTAACAAAAAAGTAGAGCTTCTAGTTTTTTAATGAATTATAAAATTTTGAGTCCTCCTTTCCATATGGTGTGCTCAATTTGATGATCCAGTTTTCAAATAATTGCAGTATTTATGACAAAAATCTGCCCTTTTATTTCAGCTTCTATGTGAGCAAACTAGCAATGCTTCTTCTATGCTGTTCAGTGCTCAGTATCGTTCCACTGTGGGTTTGTTTGTATAATCTGTTCTTTCTTTCTTTCTTTCTTTCTTTCTTTCTTTCTTTCTTTCTTTCTTTCTTTCTTCCTTCCTTCCTTCCTTCCTTCCTTCCTTCCCTCCCTCCCTCCCTCCCTCCCTCCCTCCCTCCTTTCTTTCTTTCTTTCTTTCTTTCTTTCTTTCTTTCTTTCTTTCTTTCTTTCTTTCTTTTTTCCTGTGCTTTGTTTAAAGTGTTCAGTGTTCAATTTTGCAGGAAGTTAGTACAGTTCAGTAAATAATGAACTGTAGACACACTGACAGAGACACATTGATTCTTGTGGATCTGTGAAAGTAATGATAGATATTGCCAAAACGTGTAGACATTTTGGTTAGTATTCAGTTGAGATCAAGGGTAGAGATGGAGTATTTCTACATGGTCCCATTTTGCATTGTATCTTTTTGATCTCCATTAAGTACTAAAGAAACCAACAATTTCACTTTTAAGTTTCACTATCAAATTGATTTAGGGCATAATTAATCCAGGGCATTATATTCTAAGGCATGGACAAAGGTAAAAATGTTCCAAATAATTTTTTGATCAAATGATTCTAAAGTAGTGATAAAGCAGTAATTATGGTCTCATGTTCTCACAATCACTGCATGAAACACTAATCCTCCAAGATATGATATAAAAACCAAAAATTTTGCCAGCAATGTTTGATAAATTCCATAAAAATCTATTAATTGAAATAAACAAGTAATTATAAGGATCTGAAAAGTCCTTTGATTAAAAAAAACTGCATTAGGTATATTGCCCAAATTATTTCACCACAAAATCTTCACACTACTTAATGTATATGTTGCCAAATTGGATTTTCTATTGCAGTACAAAGCAACAAATCAAACTTACATTAAACTGATAGATGTAAAAATCTTACAGTAATGAGTTGTCATTAAAATTTAAAAGCATTTGAAACCTAAACATATGTCAGGTAAATACAAAGATGCTTGTTGAACATTAATTACCTCAATGAGTTCAGTGATACAAATTCTCACTTATATCTTTACTATTTTCTCTTTAATAACACATAATATCACCCTTTTTTATACTGAAAATATTTGAAGTTTAAACAAGTTACTATCATGTAGGATATAGACCAAAATGTGAGAATGGTTTATGATTCTTAAAATGGATTGGGCATACATATTTTATAAGAGTGATAAATTTAACAATCCAAACTTTGAATTAATTTTATCCTCTCTCTACCTGAAAAAATTTTCATCATACTCCTTACCTTATGCCATTATTATGATTTCTTTCAATCTTTCATATCTGTAGGTTATATTGGAATAGCAATAACTTCTTTTTAAATTTTGAGACAGAATCTCACTACATAATTTAGCCTCTGCTTGAACTCAGTATGTAGCTCAGTCTGCCTCCAAGTCCTGGTGATCCTCCTGCCTCAGCTTCCAGAGTTCTGGAATACATGTACCATCATAGCTGGTTTAAATAATGGTTTAAAAATAGACAAAACATTTTACCTCTAAAAACTTATATTTGTGTCATAAAGCTCTCATCATTTATCCAGTCTCTTACTCATGTTGATGGAATTCAATTAGAATACATGAGATTCTCAAGATTTTCTATTTTTGGTGTATATTGATAGCAATTTCTTAGTAGATATCTAGGGACATATTTGAGTGCTTGGCATTTTGTCTTCTAGTCTGCATAATTTAATTTAAATGAGTAGTGAATTTTAGAAAAACTGCCAGATTACTATGGAATTAAAGTCCTAAAGAATTTTTACTCTGTGATAACACTATTTAAAATAGATCTTAAAAATTATGGATATTCATATAAAACTAAATTGCTGCAAGGCATAAATACTTAAGCAAGTCAGTTTGAAAGCCCAGTTTAAGGTTGATACTGGGAACTTTTATCCAAATTATTAAGAAATGAATATGTAAATGTCAGGAATTCTGTGCTTCTTAAAATATACTGAATTTCAAATACAGGTATATTTTACTTCCATACAATATAACATGTGTAAGTCTTATAAAGGGATGTATATAAATGTTAATAATAATGTTTATATATATGTATGCATGTTTATATAATATGCAAAGAGAAAATCTTACTGGTTTTTAAAAAGATACTGATCTTAACATTTAAAACCTTAAATGTTGCCGTGTAATGAGGTACTTGTTTTTTAACCATTCATGGATAGATACATGTAGGATATACTGATTTACTGTCTTTTATATAATTATAAGTGAAATTGTTTTATTCTGGTAAACTCAATAATGACTGACCCTGTAAAACAAGTCATGCCCCAATGTTGACATTTTGAACTAGAAATAATGATTAACATTTTTTCCCCTCTGCTGCTTTACCAAAAATTAGTTACCAGTTTCTGTAAATGATGATGGTGATCCAGTCAAAGGTCAACTAATCTCAGAATGATTACACTTTCTAAGTAGTTAAAGATTATAGGTTGGTTTGGCAGATTCCTGAACTAACTCTCTCTCTTCCTCTCTCCCTCTCTCCCTCTCTCTCTCACTGTCTTTCTCTCTCTTTTATCACCAAGATTTCCACTCATGGCAATGAGAAATGACTGGATAAGATTATAGCTTCTCACTGATCCAGGGACGATTTCCTGCTCATAATAATCCTATTAGCACATTCTTAATAAAGAGGAACAGACACACTGTTTTGTCATCACCACCACTGGCTTTTTGTATGCCTGTCATTAAGATTAACATTTGTTTTTCATCGAACAGAAATGAAAGACTTTAAATATTTTTAAAAGAAGAAAAGACTTTGTAGTGTTTCTTGCATATATTTAGTCTTTATATTTAATGTATTTTTATCCTTCTATTTCTCTCACACAAGACCTGGAAATAAATAACAAAGTTATTACTAAACTAACGGAACATTATTATGTGCCAGGCATTTCTTGGAAGTTAATTCTCATAATAACAAATAGAGAAGACAGTGTTATTAGATTTACTTTTCAATTGAGCATGAAGTTTAAAAAGCTTAAGTAATTTATATAAATCAGCAGAGCAAGCAAAGTATTTCTGAATATTAATGGATAGTACTAGTAGTAATATATAAGTGGGGGTCATTGTCATGTGCTTTAGATTTTTAATTCCTTCAGTGTGCACTAAGATGAAAGAGCTTTCTTCTATTTAATCTGTATTTGTAACATTCACCAGAGTGCATGTCCCTAGTAAATAATAAAGTTAGATTACTATATTCAGTTACAAATAGGAATATTTTGCTATGTATAAATAAGATTGACTTAAAATATTAAGTAAACATTTTACACTATGAGACACTTCATGATTTGCAGCATGAAATTGTTTTATATAATTTTTTAATGTGAAACTTAGACGTATTTTTGTGATAAAAAAATTAGAAGAAAATGCTATTCATTTGCAATTTTCCATTTAAAGGTCAATCATAATAAATCAGAATAACTTTTATGTATTAATTAATCCACAAGGTGAAAAACATGTTATGATATTACTTTTTATCATCCAACTTCATTTGCATAAACATTTTAGATTATTTATTAGCAGAATATTTAGTCAAGTGATATAGAATAATAAAAATTTGTTCCAACTACATAAACACCAAAGCCAGACTAAGAATGAGTCTCAGTTGTAGAGTACTTGCATAACAGTCTACGGTCCCATCCCTAGCATCACAAAGGAAAAATTAAAAATTATGTAGTAGGACAAAGGACTTTCAGCAATCTTTAAAATACATGCATACACATAACTTCCATTCTAAGATTGAATGCCAGAGAATACAAATTTAAAATAGTTGTTAATCTCCACCATGTATCATTTTTTCATATTGTGTTGTTAAATGCTTTAGTCACTTTCAACTTGGACTGAAACTATGTGGTTTATATTTGCCCTAGCTGACTGAAAAGTCATGTTCTTCTGTGACAAGGCAAAATAGGATTTTTAAAAATTATGAATATGGCTACTTTCATGCACATTCTGATTCAGTTTATTAATAGTTCATGAATTTTACTGAACCATTTTGGAGACTTGGAGTTAAAAAACTAAGGAATTCTTACTTCAGAAAAGTGATAAATACCTTACCTTCTCTCTTCATCTATCTACTTATGTACCTATCCTTCCATCTAATCATTCACCATACTTTGATATTACAAAAGAAGATTTAAGACTATTGAGCATTTATGACATATAACTTATACAAACAGGAAAGTTATCTAGAACGTTACCTAGAAAGGCTAGATTCTGGTACTTAAACACTGAACATAATGTAATTTCTCCTGGTTGTCATAATTCTGCTTCCCACTTGTAGACAGAAGCAAGTTATCGTGGGTGTCCAAAAGCATACAATGAGTGTTTTGAACAACTTTATAGAAGCATAACTTACACACCATCAAATTCATGCACTTTAATTGTAAATTTAATCGTACTTTAACATATTTACGGACTCATGCAGCCATTCCCACAATCCAGTTTTAGAACATTTTCATGACCACATTTCTACCATAAAACTCCCAGGAAACCACTGATCTGCTGGCTTTTTTTGGAATATTCCACATAAACAAAAACATGTGTTCTTTGGCATCCAACTTCACTCAATAAATTTTTTGAACTGGTCTGTGTTGTAACATGTATAAACCTGCAGTAGATACCCCCTTTTTCTCTCCCTCCTTCCTTCTCTTCCTCCTTCTTTTCTTTCAGTCTCTTCCTCCCTCTTTCATAAATAGTATTTCTTTATAGTGTTAGTCCATTAGTGATTCTATTACAAAATATTTGAGTCTGACCAGGAAATAAAAAGCATGCATTTGTTTTTCGTAGTTCCAGGCACTGGGATGTCTAATGTGCCATAGACTTAGTGCCTGGCAAGGGCCATCTGTATTCAAGATGTTGCTTTGGTGCTATATCCTCAAATGGTAGAAAGTAGAAGGGCAAGAAGAGTCCTAGCTAGTTCTTTTTAGCCATTTTTATATGATTACTATTCCTATTTCTGAGACACTGGCTCATAATTTTTACTAAAGATTCAATCTCAGTGTTGTTGCACTAGGGATTTAAGATTCAGAATGAATCTTAGAAGTGGTGACACAAACATTGACAAGATAGCATTCAATCCCTGGTCCCTTTGCACATTTAAAATAAATATATTTCATCTTAATAGCTTCAAAAGTGTTAACATGTTATATTATGAAGTATATTGAAATCCAACAAGGTAAACATTAAATCCTGAGGTTTGAGGGTAACTTTCCTAGACCCATGCCATAACTTTTGGACACACTGAGAGGGATTGCAGTCCAAAGCTCTGGAAAGTCCCATGGATTTTCTGCATATAAGCCACACAGTTGCCTTCCAGAGTTGGAGTTTGGTAGCTGTAACTCTCCTGTGTTGGCACTACATGTGGTGGCTTGACAAAGGAGGGTCTGAGGAAGTTATTGATACTAGGCCCTAGTTGGCGCTCCACCCCTGTGACTCTTCTTTCTGGCCCCATGGCTCTCCAGGCATGCTTTGAAAGCTGTGTAGCATTCCTTCATAGCTCATGCATTCTGCACACCTGCAGTGTTAGCACCATGTTAATGCTGCTAAGTTAATCACTTACTTCCTGTGGAACAATGGACTGAGCCAAAGTCTTCTGGAGATGCCCTTGTACCCATATAAGCCATGTCTATGGTGACTCAAGATTACTGTGTCAGAGTGCACAAATCCAAAAACCAACCAACACCTGAGTACCTTTCTGAAATGATTCTACTCCAGGCGCTGACACTCTTGGCCTGATAAATAACGACAGTCTCAAAGATCTCTCAAATGCCTTCTTTCCATTTTCTCCATGAATAGCATCTGGCTTCATTCTACTCAGACTAATCCCCACCCTTTGTACTTTCTCCTGCAGACCATTTTTATTCTATGCAATCTGGTCAGGCTGAGAATTTTTCAAATCTTTATGTTCTGCTCCTCTTTTGGTTAGAAATTCCATCTTTAATCCAATTCTGTCTTTTCTCAATTTAGCGTACTGTCAGGAGATGCCATTCAGTATGTAACATACTGCCAAATATTCTAGCACATCCTTCTAGCTATGCACATATTACATATTCTAGCTATCTTTGTGTGTTACCCAAGAAATTTAGTGTATTTATTTCACACGTTACTGAAATATACTTCAGGATATTTTGGTTAACATTTGCCGCTAGCTGTTAATCAAAATAAGACTATCTCTGGCTAGTGGTATATGATGAATAGAAAACCTTATGTTTTTTCTGGAAAAAATTGTCATGTATGAAGGCTAGTTATTAAATAGCTATATAAAGTGGCTTTTGATTTTGAAAGAATAATGATGAGAAATAATGGTCTAGTTTGCCCATTTTACTTCTAATGTGTATATATTTCTTTAGCATTTGTGGAATCCAACATCTAGAACGAATAGGAAAGAAGCTGAATCTCTTTGATTCCCTTTATTTCTGCATTGTGACGTTTTCCACTGTGGGCTTTGGTGATGTCACTCCTGAAACGTGGTCCTCCAAGCTCTTTGTCGTTGCTATGATCTGTGTTGCTCTTGTGGTTCTACCAATACAGGTAAAGATAATCTTGTTAGATTTTAGAGAAATGCATAGTCTTGTGAAATTATAGAAAAATATAGTATTCTATATTTAATAAGAATACAAGGTAGTTTATTTAGGTAACAATAATATACTAACACACACTACTGGTAAGTTTAATTATTGTAGAGTATTTAACTGTGTTAATTATATGAAAATATAACTGTAAATTTTAGGATAATAGACTAAGGAAATAAATTTATGAATGACTGATTTCTCATAGTTCTTGGAAATATACCTAAAAGCCATGGAGTCCAAAGTCTTAAAAATTAATTATCTGTGTTGAGCAACTAAGATAAAATATGGTAGTAATATGTAAACATCATGCAGCACATTTAAGTAAAGATGTCGCTGAGGAATAAAAGTATAATATGTGACTAAAGATAAGTAGAAGCAATTTCCAACCCTTTCATATAATGAGCCCTTAGTGCTCTTATGTGAGCAAGTCGGAAACGAGATATGATTAGTAGTAATTATACTTGAATGATCATTACACACCTTTGACCATAAGGCATTTAAGTACACCGCTGTGGATAAGAGCTGACCTTCCCACTCTTATGACTTCCTTCTATGACATTTCTCCCTGGAGCTCTCCACTGTGCTAGGGTTAGGACTACTGTACAGCTAAAATGCAGCCCCAAGTGTATGGTCAGGTTTTTTCCACACCAAGACAAGCAGGCAAAATATGAGAAATGGATATGAAGAAATAACTATATGGATTTTCTGTATCGCTCAGCAAATGACTTACCATATTATGCTGGATATAGAGCAGATGCACAAAGCCATTAGTGACCTTATATAATATAATAGCAAAATCATTTTAATATGTTTCCTTAAAGACTTGAAGCCCCTGGGGTACATTTATAGCCTCTGCAGAAATGATTTAAGTTTGTCAAAGAATCACTGATGATCTGAATCTCAATGAGTTTATCTAAAAAATTTTATATACTTCATAGTAGACTACTGCATTGCAATTTTTAAAAAATTCTCATGTCTGGTGTTTTTTATTCACATGTAAAAATACTTCACAGTTTGAACAGTTGGCATACTTGTGGATGGAGAGACAAAAGTCAGGTGGAAACTATAGTCGACATAGAGCACAGACTGAAAAGCATGTTGTTCTGTGCGTCAGTTCACTGAAGATTGATTTGCTCATGGATTTTTTAAATGAATTCTATGCTCACCCAAGACTACAGGTATGTTTCACTTATATTATGCACAATGCTAGATCAAAGCTACCAACATATTGTCAAGGTCGATTAAGGAACAGTGGTGGCTCATTCTGTAGGATTTTTATTTATGCAGCCAGTTTAGGAAGAATAAATGAAAAACCGCAAATGTAACCAGGAACACAGAAAAAAATGCTGGAAGAATAAACAGTGCCATAAATTTCCTTCTGTGTCTATACTGAAAGACAGATGGAATCATGTTAATGTTGGAAAGAAAAAAATTCTTTGAATTAAAGGATTGCTTTTATCACTTGGGTAAAGCATAAATGGTATTTTTATGAAACAGTGAATTTTAACATAAAATATAATAAAACAATGAAGAAACCATTTCAATATCATCTGCTCATTTAAATACTGCAGACTTATACGAAGTATTCATTATGGAAATGTGGAAGTCTAGAAATTCTTTTTTTTAATTGTTTTTTTTTAAATAAAAGATGAAAATATGAATTCAGCTCTTCATTTGCTTAAACAGATAAAGTCCTTGTACTTTTACTTTCCATGATTGTGTAGCAGTGTTGATTTAGATAGTTTTAATTCCTGCAAATATAGTTTAGTTCAAAAAACAAGTAGTGGTCTTATATTTCCTCAGAACATTTATGTGAATAGATTGAATAATTCCTGATCAAGACATTGCAGAAGATATCTAGTTATGCTTTCCCTATAGAGATTTATGAATATTTTGGAGAGCTTCTTAAATACTGTAATTTTATACTTTAAAATTTAATTTATTAATGATACTAAATTATATAATACACTTCTTTGTCTTCATATAAATTCATTTTTGTTCTTCGTTCATATCTTGGATATTTAACATTTTTCATAATTTCCAGGTTATTCATTTTAAGCAATTAGGAAAATTATTTTTAGGGAAAAATTTGATTTGACAATAATTAACTTTCTGTGTGATGTACAGAGAAAGTTCATAAAACTCTAAAAATTTCCACAGAGTATATTCCCTAGCAATAAAATACTGAATGTTTACTAGAAAAGCTGTATTTTATAGGTTAGCTTGTTTAAAATCATTTTATCATTTGGAATATTGTGTTTTCTCCAAAGGTCCCATGTGTTTTAAATATTTTTTTATTTCAAACTCTTTTATTTACTTTGTTAGTAGTTTCAATGTTTTCATCACTTCTTATTGAAATATTCATCAGTAATTATTGAAAGTCATCTGTTCATAATGTTACCTAGTGATGTATAAATCACTGTAGCTGTTATTTGTTTGTTTGCTTGTTTTGCCCTGCTGATTATTGTACTCATGCTTGTCAACCCTCACAGTGTTGATTCTACAGATGAAAACTTGAAGGATGAATTGATTCTTAAACACTTTCCCTTGGTATGCAAAAGTATTTTAGGATGAGTCTTTAACTACAATTAATATTTTATGGCTAAAAGAGTACTCAAAGTATAATAACTGGTTACCTTTATGGTACAAATTTATTGCAAAGAGGTTAGAATCTACGATTTTTGAGATTTGTGTATGTCTGTTTTATTTTATTTTAATTATATTAAACATGGAGCTTTCATACTGAAACTACATCCTCAGCTCTTTTTCTATTCTTATGTTGAGACAAGGTCTCACCAAGTTTTTGAGTTTCCCAGATGGGCTAGAACTTGACATCCTCTTTCTTTAGCCTTGTAGAGTACTAGGATTATAGGCATGTGCCACCATGCTTGCTTTAAGTGTAAACTTTTATTTGTTAGTAAGAGTTCATTTCAACTTGGCTTCATATTTCAAAATGTTCTTAATTATTTTATTTACCCATGCAGCAGAAAACGTATTATTGTTCCTATTGCACTGCCCCATTTGTTTTGAATAGGATTATTATGTGGTGATTTTGTGTCCTACTGAAATGGATGTGCAAGTTCGAAGGGTACTACAAATTCCAATGTGGTCCCAAAGAGTCATCTACCTTCAAGGTTCAGCCCTTAAAGATCAAGATCTATTGAGAGCAAAGTAGGTATCCTTACCTATTTTCTATGTTTTTGTAGTTTTGAATGCTTTAATATCTTTTTTTCACCATCCTATTTTAGCAATCTTTTGTGTTGCAATATTTGTTTTGGTATGTTTGAGTATGGAAAGTAGCCCCAGTCCTGTTCCTCGTCAAATTAAAATGTTAAAAATACAAAACCAGTGTATTTACTTCTCTTTCCCAGCATCGTGTGAGGGTAAAAATGGTCAATAGACTGTGTCCCCATGATGCAAGAAGTGCAACATGTTATAGTTGTCTCAGTTGTCAGAAATGGACAGAAAAGGGTGTCCAGACTCACTGTTACTAGAATAAGTTCTAGAGTCCTCAATTCTGCTTGTATTCCACAGATCAAAATCTTGGACTGAGCATTATGTGAGGTACCAAAATAGTGATCCAGGGTTCAACTTTGAAGAGTTAGCAATGTGTACTAATCAGGTAGCAATCAAGGTGCCTGGGGCCAGAGATAATAGAATCCCTGGTTCTAGAGTGATAAGGAAGATGAAAGGTCTTACTGAAGTACCTTCTTGGCATTGTGTATGTACCAGAAAAGTCTGACTTAAGACTGTGGAGTTAGAACCATTTGTCACAAAGCATAGGAGACTTACCACATGAGCAGTGAGAAAACATGGAAGGAAAATCTGGGGCTGAGAGGAGATCAGAAACAGTGCCCTTAATTCAGAGGCCAGAAGAAATCTTTAGTACAAAATGATTTTGCTAAATGATATCTGCTTCTTTTAAAGTTTTAAACACGTCTTCATGTTTATCTTTGAGATGTCTTACATGCTCTTACAGATTTAAAAGTCTCCCTTCCAAATTTTATAACTTTCCCTTACTTTTCCTTCCCTTCCCTCCCCACTCCTTTTATTTCTTTCTTCTGGTTTGCCTGTATATATGTATGTGTATTATTGTGTGAGTGTCTATGCAATCTTTCTCCACTAGCTTAGCTTAGTTTAGCTTAGCTTAGCTTAGTGTGTGTGTGTGCATGTGTGTGTGCATGTGTGTGTGTGTGTGTGTGTGTGTGATGTTGTGCAAGAAAGAGCAAACAGGAAGCAAAATGTTCTTTGTTTTGCTTGACTCTGCAGGCAATAACTGGATGGCCTGGTAGTCGAGAGCTCCAAAACTACATCTGATTTGTAATATTAAAGCCAATTTAGTGTAGAAATTTTTCAGTGATTTTTATCTCTGAAACAAAAAGGTTACCCCAAAGTACCTGGATATAATGAATGGTACATAATTGATGTAATACTGCTGAGATTATGTTAGTGGTTTTGGTGGGTTAAATATTTCATATATGTTGTCTTTCTATATAAGAATGTTCTACAAATCTGCAGATGTTTCTAGTACCTCAAGAAAACCCTTGCTTTGGGTGTTCATGATTTGTTATCATTTGTGACTTAGGTGCCCTACAGGAAGATTTACTTAGATATTATTATAATATAGAGCTTTATATTAATTTTTGTGGATAATTATTTGTGCTTAATTTGTTTTATGAATTATGTTGTTGTCAAAATAAACATAGGCAATGTCTGTAATATTTTCTGTATGAATCTGTGTAACACATGAAGCTTTTTCTTCTATCTAAGTAATTAATCTGAGCTGTTAATATCTAAAGTGGAAATTATTTAAATTTACATTACCAATTTATTGTTAGTAAATTAAAGTAATTTATCAGCAAAGTCAACCACATTTATAGGAAATATTCCTTCGTGGAAATGACAGAGAGAAAGAAAAAGAGAGAGAAAGGTAAAAGAAAGGAAGGAAGAAAACAAAGAGGAAAGATAACAGACAGATAGCCAGCAGCTAATACTCTAAAACCTGAGTTAAGAAAGAAGTTAGTGTGGTAGAGCATCCATTTTTATGTTCATTTCTAATCCTAATTTCATATAAAAGACTTGGGATTTAATGATAACTAATACATTCTTCAACACAATTCCCCATGCAAGGAACAAGGAGTAGAATTCTCCAAACAAGTTCCAAAGGTCAGTTGCATGAGTTTTGAATTGCTTTGTTGAAAATGATGTTTAGAAAGTGTTATCCAATACTCATGTAATCTTAGTGCTCATGACTCAACAGTCTGCAAGACTGTTTGGATTGGATTAATTTCACGGACATTTTATCTTTCCATAGAAAAATGTTTTATAGAAAAGACTTATTTTATCACAGTGTACCAAAAAATGAAGTCATTCTTCATTTTGAAAATAAACCTTCTGCTTATAAGACATTATGTATCAAGCACTAAGGCATATTTCTTTATCATTAAGTTAAAGAATGTTAGCACGAAGGGAAGGGGTTTGGAACAAGACAATGAGTCATCTCTAGGAAATGAGTATACACTAGATTTTGATTTGTGAATACTTAGCAGTGCTGTACCCTCTCATATGTTAAGTGAAGCATGAAGATGAAATATAATTAATCACAAAATACAGGCCAATAGCTCTCCTTAATTTATGTAAAGCATATAGGTAAAAGTATATAATATGAAAAGGCAATAAAGTTTTTTTTTTTACTTTGTTCATAAACTACTATAATATGTATATATGTATATATATCCATTCCAAGAAAAAGTTTTATTCATGTCAAATACAGTCTTGTTCTACTAGGAATTTGACTTTTACTTAAGCTATGAATGCACATATTCTACATGTCATGTATGAACCAAGGGTTAAAATACCACTTTTGCAGACAATTTATAGCTATTTCAGTGTGAGATTGTTTTGTTTTTCTATCTCTATTTAGGATGGATGATGCTGAAGCCTGCTTTATTCTGAGCAGCCGCTGTGAGGTGGATAGAACATCATCTGTAAGTTTCTAAATTCTCTCTTAGTAAATTATGTATTTCACAGAATAGAAGACTTCTGTTAGTTTGATTTTTAAAAAAATTACCCGTAGTAAATATTGATGAACTGAAAACTTTACTAAAGGGTAGAAAGTAAGTCTTAACTATCTTGGCCATAATGCAAGATATATTGTACTACTGTTTCAGCAAGAGTGTTCTTGAAGTAAATTCTGCTAATCTAGTTTTCTATTGATCAACATTAAAACAGAACTAGGCCTTTTTTATTGTGTTCCTTAAGTATGGCCTACATATAAGTTAAAGTGGTCTCAATTTCCTCAACTCTAAACCGAGGCAAGATGGATCAAGCAATCTGCATTAGAATCAACTGGAGAGTGTCTAAGAGATGTATATTTGAAGAAACTCTATTCAAGATATATGGGGTTGGGTTCAGAAATCTATGTTTTTAAAAAGATCTCCAGATGATTATGAAACACATCTAATTTTAGTGACATTTGAGTTACAGTTAGGTTCAAAGTTTTAAAAGCGTAAAATTAAATTAAGTAAATTATTAAATTATAACTTTCACATTTAAAAATCGATTATAATTATATATATTGTAATTAAAATGCTTTGTTATTTTAAATTCTGTTACTTAATGCATTTTAAAGGGAATAAACTTACTTTTGGCCTATATGTGGTGCACAGATAAAGGGGAGCACTTGAGAGCTTTTATAGAGACTAGAGAAAAGCCAAAACATGCATATTCTTTTTTACATTTCTGGATCATCAAGTAGGCACACTCTATTATACTCTGACTCTTAAATGTAGCAAACTCTGTGATTTCCTCACTCTAATTTATCAAAACTCCTTAGGCATTTTAATAAATTTGAAGCCAGCGCTGTCAGCCTTCTTTTGAATAAGACTGATGCGGACTGAATTCTTTCCTTTTAGAATTCATATGTTGCGGTATCAAGCACCAGTATCTCAGAATGAGAGAGAACATTTTAGAGACATTGTTTTGGAGATAAAATCTTAGAGATGATATTTAAGAGGAATAATCTGTCAAAGAATGAGGCTTCATCCAATATGAGTAATAAATGATAATAAAAGGGCATGTTGGAGAACAGTGTACAGGGACAATCCCAGTTAACCTGAAGCTGTCAAAACGAGACCTGTTACAGGTTCTTTTCTCACAGATTTTAGATGGTACCACTTTTACCAATGCTTTGAATTCACATTTCCAGGATCTACAGTAAGTTTCCATTGTTTAAGCCTGCCAGTATGGAATACTTATTTTTTGGAATACTTTATTATAGCTGCCTCAGAGATCTTATAGTTGGGTATCAACCAAAAAAGTGATACTAGTTTTTGAAAAAATGTATATATTCAAAAAAATCACTACTCTCCCTTTTCCACATTTACTGCTCTGATTTAGACATCATCTGTAGTTTGACACTACTTCGGTAGTTCCTTGCTTTTTATTTTTATTTTTATTATTTATTTTTTTGGTAATAGGTGCTCTCAGTGTTTTTATAGAAGACGTATGTTTGAACTGAAAAGAACTGTAAATACTATGTTTCTGTAATTATTTGATTTAGATAATCATGAATGTTGTGCCCTTCAAGTGGGAAGTTTTTGTTTTTAAATACTTGTAGCCTTTCAGTGTCTTTAATGCCTTTATATAGCAATGGGAGTATGAGCATTAGGAAATAAATACATAACAGCTTCCTGAATACCCTTTCCAATGTGGATTGGGGAGCATCTAGGTAAACAAAGGCGTTCTATTTCATCTTGGCATTCTATGAAATTGACAGGAAGTGAATAAGGAGATTTATATCCTTAAAGACAAAGGCTTTGCTAGCTGAGAAAAAGGCAGTAGAAGTTTGGAAAGCACAAAGCAAGTAAAGGAGTGATAAGAGGTTCAGCCAGAAGGAAACTGAAATTTAGGTTGGGAGAGAAAGCAAATCACAGGCAGGCTATTTTCTGCAGTCAAAGTTCAAAAGTCTCAGAAAATAGAGGTACTGTGAGAGTAGGGTAATAAGTAAAATTGAATAAATGAAAAACAGTTACAATTTTATAAGGGATAGGGTTACTTTTGATTTCTGCAGATATGTAATTGCTCATTTCTTTCCTAAAGTGGAAAAGTGGGTTACTATTTGGGTAATCTGAGCATTTGGGTAATTTGTGAGCATTAATTGTAATTGTCTACTTGACTGGATTAAGAAATACCTGATTAACAAATCACACTTTTGCTTGTATCTGTCAGATGTTTCTAGAGATGGTTGGCATCAAGCTCCTATACTGCAGGAAAAGGGGGTGACCCACCCTAATTGTGGGTAGCAACATACATAGGCTTCGTCCCGAATGAAATGGAAGGGGAGGGTCGGTCTTTCTTTGGAAAGCTCCATTTTGCTTCAGTAGGCATTTTAGCCATTGCCTTTGCCTAGAGACATCAGACTGAGTTTTTTTAGCCTTTTAATATAGACTTACACCAGTCACTCTAAAGAAGCTTCCGGGCCTTCAGTTTAGGACTTGTGTTGCCGCATCGATCCCTCTTGTTCTATGACTTCCAGCTTCTTAGGCAGAATAGCTACCAGATCCTCTGTCCTTGAAATGTACAGATGAGCAATGTGTGCTGCTGTGCCTCTGATCCTGTAAGCTTATCTAACAAGTCCTGTAAGCTATATCATTCATATATATATATATATATATATATATATATATATATATATATATTATTCCTCAGTTGATTCTGTTCTAGGAAACTCTAACTAATAGACTCTTTCATAGACAATAGGTGTATTTGAGGATCTAGGTGCATTCTAAAATTAGGAAAATTGGGAACAAGTTGTCACTGGTTATGACATGCTTCTAGATGGTCCTGAGAACCCACAAAACAAAATTCACATCTCTAGCATCACTAGATCGGAGGTATTTTCTCTGAGAGAAGAGTCCATCAGAAAAGAAAATATCCCCTCTGTGTGTCTGTATGTGTGTGCATTCAAATAAAGAAACCAAACAGGGATGCTATTGTCATAGTTAGAGCATCTTGATCAGAGACTCATGAAGAGAAAATCATCGGGTGCTGTTGGTTTCATAGAGTTTTATGTCTTGAAAGGAAGTTTAATGAAGAAGGAAAAATATAGTATCTATAGATGCCATATAATAGGCTACATCTCTACTTCTTTGACAGTGGACAGTCTCTCATCTTTGAGTGTTTGTGTGTATAGAAACTCATGAAAATCTCTGAAGTATTTCAGAGACAGAAATTTTCAGGAAATTATTAGAAAATGGACTGCAGGCTATTCCTAGTGTGCTCATATCTGAATATTTATAGGCTATAATTTATCTTTTTAAGAAACTCTTCTTACCCACAGTTGGACACAATCATTCTAATGAAGAAGATTAATTTAGAAAGCACATACAGACCTAGATAAATTATTCATTATTAAATAATTAACAGTGTTAATAAGGAGAACCTTATGTTGTTTGGTAATAAATTTTTATGCATGTTATTTATTATTTTTTAGGAACATGCTGATATCCTCCCTAATGTAAGAAGTGCTACATTATGTGTTCACTTAGATTGGTTAAACAATTTTAATAATTCCCATCCCTGTGCTATAGCACTTGGTTTAAATTCATTCAGGAGAGTTGAAATTGCTACTCTTTGATTCTTCTCAAATTAATGAACAGCTTGCAAAATATCTAGGCTAGTTTTTA
Organism: Dolichotis patagonum; assembly: GCA_004027295.1. Lineage (NCBI taxonomy): Eukaryota > Metazoa > Chordata > Mammalia > Rodentia > Caviidae > Dolichotis > Dolichotis patagonum. Next base: position 283,109 of record PVJX010000183.1, on the reverse strand, counting down.
TTTTATTATTTTATTTTATTTTATTTTATTTATTTTATTTTATTTTATTTTAATTTTATTGTTGTTGTTTTCATTCTCTGCAGTGAATACATGAGGGCCTAGTCCAGATGAATTGCTTTAGTCACCTTATTTAGTAAGGTGTTCTATTTGGGAGGTAGGTAAACAAAGAGGAAAAAAAAGTTCCTCATTATGATCACTCAATGTTTCTACAATTTAATTATTTTGCATGCCTGTAGCTTTTTAAAAAATACTTTCATTTTCCAGAAAATGAACTTATTTGCCTTTTAGTGTGATCAAGGCAGTGGTCATGGTCATTTCTACATCCTTCCAGTAGATGGTGAATGTCTTGCAATGGCCATGAAGCTTAGACCTTTGATGTGTTCTTACCTGATGTAATATCCTCCAGTTAGCTAAGTATTCTCAGTTTTAATTAAACTTGCCCACATTATACAACTCAGCTACCTGAAAAGATTATAGGGCATTCCTTGGGGAAATAGTTTCACTTTCCTACAAAGCATAATAGTCAAAGCTCATTCTTACACTGTGTACTCTTCAACATGGGTTGAAATTGTGTTGAAAATAACTAGTATAAAAGTATAGGTTTGTATTTTCCTGACACTGTTAATGTATTTAAAATAACTGAACAAAAATATAAGATCAATTGTGTTGAATCTTTGAGAAATACTTGCTAAATAGTTAAAATTGAGTAAGAAAATTCTTTCCTTAATTTCAGTTCCAAGGACAAATATGTGAAATCAATTAATGAAATGCTTCCTATTTCTTCAGGAAGACATGATTTAGGTTCATTGTGGAAACATTTGTTCTTAGAACACCTCGAAAATGATGTCTCAGAGGTGACATTTATCTTGTAATATTTTCTGACTGTGCCAGTGCATGTGTCAGTGAGATTTTCCTATCACTGGGATGAAATACTTAACTCCCACAACTTAAAAGAAGTTTGGTTCACAGTTTTAGAGGATGCAGTCCAAGGTCAGCTGGCTATAAGGTCTGGTTATCATGGCAGAAAAGTGTGCTATAACTAAGCTGCTTGGTTCATAGGGGCCAGAAAACAGACCAGGGGAACAGCAGAAGAGAGGAAGGGGTGAGGGGCCAGATGCAGACTCCAAACTCATGTCTCTTTGACTGAACTAGACAAACCCAGAAGTGTACTTCACTAATACAATGAGTGAACCCAAGCCAGTCGAGTTGGCAATTAACTATAATTATCACAATGTCCCTGAATTAATAATAATCTGTTGTAAGTAAATAATGCACTTCTAAGATCCTTGCAGCTAAATGTTTTTTATATAGGCATAAAGGTGTTTTCCTCAATGTAATTCTTAATCATTCTCATGCATTATGAACACTCGCTTTTTATATGGTTTTCTTTGACATAGTGAATATTTAGAATATTGTGATGGCACTGTATTTCTGGGAAGCATATTTTCAGTTTATTGCTGGGTGTCTAAAATTAAATGAATAGGTTATTTTGTTTCTTTAATAATAATTTTACAAAATTATAATAAAAAATTTTTAATAAAAATTTTACAAAATAGGCAAAATTTTCAACCCTAGAACTTTTTGAGTCTACTTTCCAATTGGAGGAAGAGGAGGGTTCTAACACCAAAGTAAATATTAACAGGATTACAGAACTCTCTGCTTTGTAATTAAAAATGTTTCATAAAAGAAGTCCACGTCTATGTCAAATTATACATTATTAGGAAATCAATAGATTATCGTCCAATTGAAAATGATAGAGGAGTTACCTTAGTAAATTATCTTTATTAAAAAACTGAATTCCCTGAAATATTTTTTTTTAAAATCAGTAAGTGTAGCTTCACTGGAGTCAGAAGTCTTTCCGAGGGCTGGGGATACACCTCAGAGGCAAAGCGCCTGCCTGGCAAGTGTGAGATCCTGAGTTCCATTCCCAGTATCAAAACAAAACAAAACACACAAAGAAACACCTTTCTGGTTATTCTAGATTAATGTTATTTAAAAAGAATAAAGCACATGATACATATTTTTTAAAGAAAATGTCTACATTTTTTCTTAACAGGATAACAGATTGAAAACAGTATTAATTTTCTACAAAAATTTTTAAAACTTTTGGTTAACATTTCTACTATTGGTATGCATATTTTATTACATTTTTCCAAGTCCATTTAATAAACAGTGTAAAAATGAGCCCAATAGATTTGACACTTATTAAGTAGCCGTCACATGGCCAAGCATTTTACGCACATTATATTATTTCATACAATTGTTTCATAGATGAGAGAAGCAAAGCTGAGAATGTTGATTAGATTTTCAGACAGGCGGAAACCAGTTTAGTAGAATGCCAGCATCCCTCTCAGTATAACAGCCTACTCCCTTTCATGACTAGAGCTTGTTATTCAAAGCTTTTATTTATTCTTCTAAATAAAAGTTGTACTGCTTAAGATTCATAATCTGAATAACATGTTCAGTGCCTCAGACATCAGCTTTCTGTCGTACTTGCTCCTGTCTTAGTCCAGCTTTAAGAGAATATATTGAGTTATATGTGATTATAGGCATCCCAGTACTCTGGGAGGATGAGGCTGGAGGATCACAAATTGGAGTCTGGTCTGGGCAACTTAGTGACCTGAGGCTGTGTCTCAAAAATAAATAGGTAAGTAAGTAAGTAAATGCAGTCTAGGGTTATAACTCAATGTGAAAGCCCTGGTTTCGGTCCCCAAAGGGAAAGGGAGGCTGGCGGGCCGAGAAAATGGCTCAGTGGCACAGCACTGGCCTGTCAAGTGCAGAAATCTGAGTTTGATTTCTGGTAAAGAGAGAGAGAGAGAGACAGAGAGAGAAAGAGAGGGAGAGACAGAGACAGAGACAGAGACAGAGACACTGGGAAGGAAGGAGGGAAAGAAGAAGGGAAAGGAGGAAAACACAGATGACTACTGACTGTTTCTATCAGACTATTTTGTATTCTTTTTATATCCTCACTTTGTGAGAAAATGGGATTTTGTCCTCTCCTCTTTGCTTTAACTTTTATTCTCAACTTCATGCTTTCCTATTTTGATCCTTGGTACATGCATTTTTATATTTTTAGATATTCCCTGTAATCTGAATTATCCTTTGTGCCACTATTTATTGATGGTGTCTCAATATTGATTCAGTAAATATTTAGAATTATGTGCCTAGGTACATACTGTTCATTGAATACCCAGTGATTGACTTGATTACATTTTGTTTTTTCTTTCTCATGCTTCTTCACCACCCCTCTAAATTTTCAAAATCAGATGTACATTTCATGTTACTATTCATTATATTTAAGGGTGGGTGAATAACTTATTTATGGATATTTTTTCCACTTACAAATTCTGTCATTCATTGATTTATTTTTACAATACTATATAATGCTCACATACCTTAATTAAAAATTAACTGAAAGATAATTGATATTAATAATTGATCATCGATAACTTGTCACATCTTGGTCAGACTTGATCATAGTGTTCTAGACAAGAACAAAAGTCACTGTGATGTAATACTATGCCTGTTTTTTAACTGTCTATTCCAACATTGCTTCCTTCATTCATTCAACAAGCATTTATTGAATACTTTATTGGCTATAAACAATCAATACAACTGAAGCTACACTTCTGAAGCTAAGAGTGAAAAATCGTTACTCATGGCATTTATCTCCTAGTAAAAGTAATAATTAGTGTGCTAAATAAATAAGTATACAATATTAGATAGATAAGTGTGAGAGAAAACACTAAGGAAGAGGCATATGTAATGTGGGAGAAAGCAAACATTTTAAATTGAATTACTAATTTAAAAATTTGAAAGACTAGCTTAAATGTAATCATGAAGCTTAATTATTAAAATAGAGAACAAATCAAACATCATATAATTTTACCTTCAGCATTTGGTTATTGTACCTGTTGCTTTAATCCACTCTTCTTGAAATTTTGCCCTTTTTTCCTCCTCTTCATAAACTTGAAAAGAGCAACACAGTGTGTCAGCTTAGACCTCCATAGACCCCTGCTTCCAGCTTGTGTGCTATGCAAATTCTTTTCAAGAGCCTCAGAGGACCATAGTGTCAATGAGTTTTCATTGGTATACTTAGTTACTTGTTTGTCTTGTTCAATTATCATTGTTTTTTCTCTTTTGTTGTTCTTTTACCTGTTTTTGTGTTCTTTCTCTCTAGATTTCTACTCTTGTTTCACTACTATTTTCACTCTCTTTTAGTATTTTAAATATTAATAAACACTTTCTCTGATTCCATTTTTTCTAAATTTGTATAGTTTTTCCTACACCATAAAACTAACACTCCAAATTAAATTATGACCAGGATTGAATTGTATCCTCTGTTCCTCAAATCCAGATGAACTACTAATTCCTAATAGCTCAGACTATGACCTTGTTTGTAAATAGGGTATTCACAGAGACAATCAAGGTGAAATAAGGATTGAAAATAAATAATGTTCTCTTAAGAAGAGAAAAGTCTGACCAGGTGTAGTGGTACACACCTATAATCCCAGCACCCAGCACTCAGACTGAGGCAGAGGGTTGCTGTAAGTTCGAGGTCAACCTGAACTACAAAGCAAAACCCTGTCTCAAAAAGACCAAATCAAAATAAATAAATAAAAATTAACAAACAAACAAAAAAAAGAAGAGAAAATCTAGGTACAGTTATCACAATGAAAATGTGTTCGAAACACTAAGAAAACTATCTTCAAGCTAGGGTTAAAGAAATGGCACTGAATCTTAAAAATTCACAGCCTTCAGAAGGAAATGGCTCCAGTAATACCATGATTTTAGACTACTAGCCTTCAGAATTTCCCGTCAGTCAATTTTGTATGTGTAAGTCTTCTAGTTTCTGGTACTTTCTTACGGTAGCCAAAGAAAAGTAATACAGGTTTCACTACTGGAAACAAGGTACTGCTGTATAAAAGATATTTTAAAATAAAGAAAAGCATTCAGAATTGGACAATGGGTAGATGATGAAAGATTTTTGTGGCAAATGATAGAAAAACACTAGATTGCCTAGAAAAAAGTGTTGGTATTGTTATTATAGAAGCTGGAGGAAGGCTGATCATTATTATAAAATAGCAGAAGAGTTGACTAACTTGTGTTTTGTAGAATGGGAATAGAGCCTGAGAACAGTAAACTTGGACATTTAGGAGAGTGTATTTCTAATAAAAGTGTTGATGATACAATCAAATTTCTTTTTGCTGCTTTTAATAAAAATGTAAGAGGAGAGAGATGAATGGGGGATTTGGAGTATAAAGTTTGGGTAGAGATGTAACATGGGCTGTCTTACATTTTAAAAGGTCACTTTGGTTGTTATGTGGAAAAAGACTAAATATATTGGGGGTGGAAAAGAGAGATCAGAAGCTCCAGAAGAGTGATTTAGAAGAGAGTAATAATCACTTCAATCAGTGTGGTGGTAGTGGATATGATGAAAGGTAATTAACTTGGAGTATCTGTCAAAGAAGCTAATGTGATTGGTCACCATATCTTAAGTTTAAAAATAGAGACGACAATGGTAATGCTAGGTTTGATTAAATTCAAATAATACACTGGCATTTGTGACACTAAAAATTTACCAAGAAGCAAATTTTGGGAAGGTGATAATACTTGCAGCATAAGAAATTAAAAATGTCTGTGACATATGCAAGTACAAATGTTAAGCAAAAATTTGGTTTTATATATATATATATATATATATATATATATATATATGCATGCTTTAAATGAGAATATAAGGCTGAAAACTTTAAAGGTAAAGGTCTTGGTGGGAGGATTACATAGGGAATCACTGTAGCTAGTTAAGAAGAATCTTTGGATTAAACTCAACCATAGTCTAATGTTTAGAGGTTGCAAAGAAGGTGACAATCCAGCAGAGAAACTTTAAAAAGAAAAATAATTAAGGAAGAGATCCAGCAGAGAGTGTAGCTCCACAGAGTGAATGAGGGCTGTGTTTTAAGAAGGAAAGAATATTTCAGAGACCTTGTAGTACTGAATGTTAATCACTAGATTTGTTAAGGTGGAGGTCATTGTTGATTATATAACAGTAGTAGTTTTTGGTGGTTTACGGAATGTCTACAGCCTGAAACACATCTATAAGTAAATAGGAAACTCCTCTGCTTCTAGCCATATGGGAGCAGCAAATACAAAAATACAAAAATCCATACGAATGCTTAAAATTCTGGAAGAAATATATACACAACAATTATTTTTAGAACGTATGACAGGCAGCGTGGAGCTATGAACTATGAAGGTAAGCAAACATTGAGATCAGCCTTAAAAACAACCTCTATGTTGTTTCCAGAAGTTTTTTAGGATCTTGGGGTAAAAGAAGATAATCCAAGCACTTTATGATTGTTTCACTGAAAGAAAGATCTGAAATGAGAGAAGACAGATCTGAGTTTAAATGGGAGGAGAGATGAGAAAGCTGGAATTAGTGCAGTTGAATGCTAAGTGGAGAGAAATGTGCACGAAACACTTCTGGTAGTCTGGTTAGGGGTCCTTTTGATACTTACCAAATAACACGACACACATGCAGAACAGAGTACAGGAGGATAGGCAGACAACAATAATCAGGAAAGAAAAACTACCAAGGAGATGCAAAATAATGACTGAATCATATGCATATTTAGCAAAAGAAGTTTTATAATCAAAAAAAGTGGAGAGACCTTACTGAATGCCTCAGGAAATCACTCAAGACTTCAGAAAGGCCGTTGTATAACTGTAGGGGCAAACCAATTCTAGAATAAAAGTACTCTAAAAGTGACTCAACTGGGTTTAAATGTAAGATGTAATTGATAGGTTAGAGCAAATCTCTAAGTACCAAAGTAGTGTTTAAAGGATAATGAACACAAAAAAAGACTCTACAATATAATATTCAAAATGATCAGCCTTGAAGAAAATTACTAAACATGCACAGGACCAGAAAATATATTTAGTAACCTGAAAAATTATCAATCAGTATGGCCAGGTGTGGTGGCACATGCCTGTAATCTCATCACTCAGAATGCTGAGGCAGGAGGATCACTGTGAATTTGAGGCCAATCTGGGCTACAAATTGAGTGCCAGGTCAATCTGAATTTTATAGTGAAACTCTGTCTCAAACAAACCAAAAAGAAAGAAAAAACAAAAAATACCAAAAGATACAGTAGTGATAGAGATGATGTAATAAAAAACTTTTTAATAAATTTACAAATATATTCACAGAGTGCTAATTAAAACATGAATACATTGAAAACAGAAATGGAATAAGAGTACCAATAAAGATGATTCTAAAGATGAACTATTAATAATTAAAATGTTACTAGATGGACTAGGAGCATATTTCATCTGTCACATGCTAAAATAACTCAGCACTCAGGGAAATCCAGAGAGCACAGCTCAGCACAGAGAACTGAAGAATAGAGTCAGCACAACTGTAGTTGGAGGAAGGAAATTATGATGATTATAGTATAAACTCATGAAATACGTACCAGGAGCACAAGAAGAAATGTCAGCAAAACTAAGTGTTGGTTTTTTAAAGTATAAACAGAATTGACAAACTTTCAGCTAGGCCTAGTGATAACAACAACTAAAATAATGAAATTAGCAATAAAAGAGGAGCTATTTAATGCCATAATTAAAATAATCATTATGGAGTGTGGACAGCCATGTTCCAAAAATTGATAGGTCAGAAGAAATCAATTCCTAGATGGAGACAGTGCACCAGTGTTGGATTATGAAGAAATGCAAAAATTTGAACAGATCCCTAGGAAGTATAAATTTTGAAGCAATAATCAAAACCTCCACAACAGAGAAATACACAAAACTAGATAATGATGTAAGTGAATTCTGCCAAACATTTAGGGAATAATTAATTACAATCTTTCTCAAAATCTTCCCAATTTTTTCTGTTTGCTTTTTTTTTTTGAGACAAAGTTTTGCCGTGTATTGCAGGCTGGCCTTGAGCTAGCTCACTGTGTAACCCAGACTGGCCTCAAATTTGAAGTGATCCCTCTGCCCGTATCGTATCCCAGGTGCTGGGATTATAGGAATCTTCAACACCAGGCTCTCCCAAATAATTTGAGAAGAAGAAAACTTGCAAACTCATTTTAGGAGATCTGTATTATCCTGATACTAGAGTCAGACAAAGACATGGCAGGAAAGATTCTTGTTAAATAGAGAGGCAAAATCCTCCCCCCACAAAAAAATCTTGTTAAATCAAGAGCACATTAAAAAAACCATACATTGTGATCAAGTGTGACTTATTTCTGTGAGTTAAGGATATTTCAATATAATTAATATTCACTGTGAAACATCATATTAACAGATTGAAGAATAAAAATGGTATCACCATCTCAATAGGTTCAGAAAAACATATCAAAAATCCAACTTCCTTTCATTATAAAGACATGCGATGAACTAGATATAGAAGGAATATAACTACACAAAGCAATGGGAGGTCCTAAGAATATATTCAGTGGTAAAAAGTTGGAATCTTTTTTCTAAAATCAGGAATAAGACAAAGATATGCACAGTACCATTTTTATTGAACCTAGTACTGGAAGTCCTAGGTAGAGTCATTAAGCAAGAAAAAGAAATTAAAGGCATCTTAATCGGAAAGGAAAAAGTAAAATTATATTTCATTACAAGTGATGTGATCCTTTGAGACCCCACAAAAAAAATCAATGTTATATGTGAATTCAGCAAAAGTACAGGATACAAATGCAGTGTATAAAAATCACTTCCTTTTATCTCCTACTCCTCCTCTTTCTCCTTCTCCTTCTCCTCCTTCTCCTCCTCCTCCTCCTCCTCCTCCTCCTCCTCCTCTTCTTCCTCCTTCTCCTCCTCTTTCTTCTTCTTCTTTCTCAGTTTGTGGACACAAAGTCTTTGTGTGTAGTTCAGACTTGCCTTGAACTCACTATGTAGTCCAAGCTGATGTTGAACTCATTGCAATCCTCCTGCCTCAGCCTCTCAACTGCTGGGATAACAGGAGTGCATGAGCATGCCTGCTCAGTTTGCATTTTTAATGCTAACAATGAGCCATCTGAAAAGAAATTTAAAAAAATCTACTCCACTTTGAATTGCCTCAAAGAGAATAAAATACTCAAGAATAAACTTAACCAGGGAGTGAAAAAATTTGTATGCTGAAAACTACAAAATGTTGAAAGAAAAATAGAGAAAAATTAATAGAAATATATCTTATGGATTACAAGACTTAATATTAGCAAGAGTCCATAGCATCCAGAGTGATTGACACATTCACAATGAATGTCTTCCCCATTAAAACTACATTTGCTTTGTCTTTTATTTTTTAACAAAAAAGCAAATACAAACCTACAATTCTTATAAAGGACAAAAACATTCAAAATAGGCATGTGATCTTGAAAAACAAGAGAGCCTGAGGAAACAGACTTCCTTATTTAAAAATATATTTCAAGATATGGTTTTTTAAATAATATGGCATTGATGTAATCACATATATATTTATAGTCCAATATAGCAGAATAAAGATCTTAAAAATAGTCATGCACATAAAATCACTTAATCTTTATTAAAGTTCCTGAGAATGACTAGTAAGAGAGTCTCTTCAGTTTTCATTGGGAGATTTGGATAGCTATATTAAAAATTAAATAGGAGAGGAAGTTGAAACTCTTAGAACATATATTATTCAGCATAAGAGGGCACTGTCAAATTCCTAGAAGGAAATAGAACAAATCTTTTGATATTCCTCTTAGCATTGATGTCTTGGATATGATACCAAAGCACAGGCAATAAAATAATACAGAGACATATGAGATTATATTAAACAAAAAGTTTTGCATTTCAAGAAGGAAAAAAAGAAAGGAAGGACTGAAGGGAAGGAGGGAGAAAGGGAGAAAAGAGGGGAGGAGAAAATTAAGATTAAAAAGTATCCTTCAAACCAGGGATGTAGCTCAGTGGTGTAAACACCTGCCTGAGGTTCAGAGTTCAATCTCCAGTACAAAAACAAAACAAAACAAAAAAAACCTCCAAAACCTCCAGAGTGGGCAAAAATAATTTGAGCATGATAAGAGATTTACTGATAGCCATTGTTGATTTCCTGTTGTTTTGTTTTGAAATTCTGTATCATTTGCATTGTTCTGTTCTGATTTGCTTTATTCTGTTTGTTTTGTTTTATTCTCTTTAAAATTTACTTTAAAATTATGTAAGGAACTGATATAACTGAGTAGCTATAAATAAATGAATATATAAACTGATTAAAATGGAAAAATAACTTCAGTATATGTTTCTCCAAAGACATTTGTTCAGTTTTCTACAAGACCTTCTTACTCTCTTTTAAAAATGATTTGATTATTTTATTCAGTTACTTATATATTTTGTGTCTTTTGCCATGTGCAGATGTATTTCATAAAGTGAAATTTGACCCTTGATAATACCGATGTCTTACAATTTTTGGTTCATGTCCTCCTTTTGAGAATCTAATTATAATAGCAAATCTCATAGAGGGGTAGTTCATAATTCATGTATAAAATTTCATCTGAAATATCTTAGCTTTAACATGAGTCATCTTGGTTTTAGTGTTTCAGTCTCTAGTGATTTATGTAAGTTCTTAGAACATAAACAAATAACTTTTAGGTACATGGAGATATAAAAGTTGCATTTTGTGGAGATAATTTCTAGCAGGTTAGATTTGTAGTAGTAGTAGCGATAATCTACATATGCAGTCCTATGCAGCAGCAGTAGTAGAGACCTAGATGAACTCACAATGCCACAGTCTACGCTCCCTTATTATTACAGCTCACTCATTCTAAGTTATTGTAATCAATACTTTCACTATTTTGGGGTTAGAAATATAAAATGTCTTATTTAAGTATAAATTTATTGACAAGAAAAGTTCAATTATCTCATCCTGTTTTTAGAAAAATAAATAAAAAATACTGTTTCTGTGTTTTATATGCTTAGGAAAATATGTCTTTTCTGTTTATCTCCTAGTCACTTCATTACTACACACATTCCCCAACACACTGGAGTTAGAGGAGGAGAGGTTCAGTTTGTTTATAAGGGTTTCAGTTCATAGGCCACTGGCTTCGAGACGGGATTTCAGGGCACTAGAATGTGGTTCAGGAAAGCAGCTCATGGCATGGATGGGGAACAGAGAGACGAGGGAGGGGCTGAGAAGGGATGTAAAACCTTTGCAGGTGATAACCAGAGGGACTCACCTCTTCTGACAGAGTATTTGCCATTTGTACTTCCTTCTTCTGAGAAATGTCTGCTCATTGCAGATGCCCATTTTGAGATTCGGTCTTTGAATTTGGGGGATCTGATTTTTTTCAGTTCTTTATGTATTCTAGATATTAGTCCTTTGTCTGAGGAAAGCTGGAATCAGTTTTTTCCCACTCTATGTGTGGGTTGTCTTTTCATTCTGTTGTTGATTTCTTTTGCTTTTTCATGAAAGGAGACCCCAGTTGTTGATTCTTTGTAGTATTTCCTGTGTTATTGGGATTTTGTTCCTAGTGTCTTTGTCTACATGTATGTCTTCCAGAGTTAGAACTATGCTAGCTTCTAGAATATTTAGTATTTCTATTTTAATATTTAGAGCTTTGATCTATTTTGATTTAAGTTTAGTGCATGGTGATAAATATGGGTCTAGTTTTAGTCTTCTGCATTTGGAAAGCCAATTTTTTCAGCACTGTTCATTAAGGAGGCTGAACTAATGAGTGTGTTTGGCTCCTTTGTCAAAGATCAGGTGACTGAGCACTATGTTCGTGCTTCCTACCCAAGGGATATATTTCCATTTTCTGATTTCTTCTTTGATCTTCTTTATCAGAGTATTCTAGTTTTCAATGTATAGATATTTTATTTCTTTTATTAATTGATTAGTAGGTATTATATTTTTTTGATGCTATCATAAAGGGTATTGGTTCTTAATTTGTTTCTCACTGAGTTTGTTGTTTGAGTACAGGAATACTATTGATTTTGGGTTGATGACTTTGTATCCAGCTACTATACTAATTCGGTTATTAAATCTAGAATCTTTTGGTGGCATTTTTTTGGAGTCTTCTATGTAAAATCCAATGTTATCTGCAAATAATGATAACTTAGTTTCACCCTTTCCTATCATTATTCTTTTTATTTCTTTCTTATTTCTCATTGCTCTGGCCAACGTTTCCAGAACTATACTGAGTTAAGAGTGGTAATTATGGACATTCTTTGCTTGTTTCTGATTTTAGAATGAAAGCTTTCATTTTCTGACCATTTAGTATGAAGTTGGCTGTTGGTTAGTCATAGAAGGATTTTATCAGATTGAGATAAAGACTATCTATTCCAATTTTCTGTAGGGTTTTTATCAAGAATGAGTGCTGGACTTTGTCAAGTTTTTCTATGATTCATTTTTTAAAATAAATTGCTGGTCATATCACTATGAAGTAAATACTGCTTTTGGTATACATCTGTGAAATGAAAATGAGTAGGAGATGTCAGGGATGTGGTAGGGCCAGCCTTTGCATTACAGAGCTCATAGTTTATTGTAAACCCAAGTATCAGGTTCAGTCATCCAAGTATTATAATCCTCCTTATAGTTTTCCTCACAATCCAAAAGGTTATATTTGTAACCCCATTGAGATGTTATTGGAATCCCAGAAAGTTAATTCCAATCTACCACCACCAATGCAACCCACAGCTAGAGTAAAAACACCAAGACATATTCCTAGTTAAGGACAGCCAAGGGGTCCTAACTCCAATCCCCGTGAGAACATGCAGACAAAGGCCCTGATCCTAGGCCTCTTCCAGAATTTATTAATTTATGAAGAAGGGAGATAGTGACAGTGAGGATCAAAGGAATTATGTGAGTAACTTGAGCTGGCTGGCCAGGTGCAAGATTGGCATCTCTGTAAATTGCAGAGATAAAGATATGCAGAAGGATCAATTTACATAATCCAATTTAGGTAGCAATGGAATTGTTTTGGGGGGCTATCACTTTGGTTCTGATATGCAAACTGCTGTGCCCTGGGGAGTCATAGCCTCTTATCGTGAGGCTCCTACCCAGTTGACATTCCTGGAGCTATTGGCTTTAACATCGCTTGTGTGCTCATATCCTGTACCTATCTATATTGTACAGAGAACACTATGCGAGGAAACAGGGCTGTCTGTTGGCTATAGAAATTGCATGTTAGCACCTTGGTAGCTTTATTTGCAATGCTTAGAGCTGACTGAAGAGAGAAGGAAATGCCCTAGCCAGCATTTTACAGATCAGTATAAGGAAATGAGTCTCCAAATAATCAAAGTCACAGTAATTGTTTTGGATTCAAAGGGAGTCACTGGAGTTGCCTCCCACATCAGTTCAGTGAAGAACAACTTAAAAATTGCAAAATAATGTAAGTTTAGTGGAATGAGAGGGCAAATGAAGTATATAATGTTCAAACTAACACAGATTTCAGTACTAGCTTATGGCAGTCAGAGAAAGGGCTTCCTAAAAAGTAATTAATTGTGCAGGAATAAGAGGTATGATGAGAAGCTGAGTGTGGTGGTACATGCCTGTAATCCCAGCATTTAGGAGACTGAGGCAGGAAGAGCACTGTGAGATCGAGACAGGCTGGGCTACAAAGTGAGTTCAAGGCCAGCCTGAAATAGAGAGTAAGACCTTGTCTCAAAAATCCAAAGCCCCAACCAAAAACAAAACAAAAAAAAAATCCAAAAACAACAACAACAAAAGCCAGGTATGATGAATAGGTTCTAGGCAAGAATGCATGTCTTGGACACATTGTTCCATGTAGGAAATGCTATAACTTCAAGAATGAACAATGAGTATTATCCCAAGAGTAAAGAAAACAAAGCCTGGGGAAGTAGTTTGGGAAGAGTTTAATAAAGGGTCTTATAACTTTTGTTTAGGAATTTGGACAAGTGGTAAAAATAAAGAAATCATCTTACATTTCTAAGCAGTTTTGTGGAACTAGATTTTAGTTTGGAAGTATACATGACAAGAATTAAAAATAATGAAACAAACCCCATAACTGCGACACGGATTGACTTGCAGGTTGTTACACGTGTTCCAACCCATACATAGTACTCGAAAGAAGTGGAAATATCACAGCAATATCCAGAAAGAAAGGGACTCATTATAGCAATATTTGGAAAGTATAATCAGTGAATCCAGAAAACTGGTTAATGTAGGGAAAATAAACCAGAGAAGTTGAGGATTGGTCATCTGATAGTATCGTCTTTTGGAAAAAGGAAAAATGATCAATAGGAAGGTGAGTTCAGTTGGCATAAGAAGGTCAAAACACAACCTAGGACACTGTATCAGATGAGCCAAAAATGAATCAGTAGAGAGCCGATCTTTACAAGTGAAATGCTGTCAAGGCTCAAGTAATAAGGGTAGTGAGCTGCACAGAAACTTCTGTCTCAGCAACCAGATCTGTAGTAACTTTGTTCTACTTATTTTTTAAATTCTATGGTAATCATTAGAGCACAAGGTTTGTGATTCCAAAGCTCATACTTTCTCACTTATTTCAAAATATTAGCTGATAATCCCAGCCCTTAGGAAGCTGAAGCAGTAGAATCCCGGGGAGTTCGAGGCCAGTCTTGGCTACATAGTGAGTTAAGGTCAGGATAAACTACATAGCAAAACCCTGTCTAAAAAAGACAATAGATAGATAAATAAATAAATAAAATAAAAATATTAAATGCACCCTCTCATTAAAGCAGTTTGACGCTTAGAATATTGGAAAAATATGTTAAAAATATCCATATCTATCCTCTCCCATACGTACCACATTTCTTCATTTTTAGCATCTTCTGTTGGTATAGTACCTGTGTTAAAATGGAGCAGACAGTATTTACCTATTACTTAGCTAAAGTTTGTAGTGTGCACTCCATGTTGTGTTTATAGGACTTTTTACAAATGTACAGTAACATGTACTTATTATCACAGTGTCATAGAGAGTTGCATTATGGTCTAAATATACCCTCTACTCTATTCTTATAAACCTTCTCTTCATCCTAATTGTCCCTCAAGCTTCTGAAAATCACTCGTCTTGCTGTCTCTACAGTTTCACATTAAATAGAATCATGTAGTATGGAGGATTTTCCTGCTGACTTTTTTGTTTTAGTTTTGTACTAGAGGTCTTCTGAATTCTCTCCTGGAGTATGGCTCTTTTCTTTTCCTTGCCAACTAGTTTATTGCATAGCACGATTTGTTGATCCCTTCACTTATTGCAGGATATCTTAGTTAGTTCCAAGTTTCTACCATTACATATAGTGCCATAGGCACTTGTATGCAAATTTTTGTGTGTACAGATGTTGCTGGAACAAAATACCGGAAACCCACAATTTAAGGAAAGAGGGTTTTTTTTTGGCTCATAAGCAGTAGAGATTTCAGCCCACAGTTGGCTGGTTCCAAGGCAGAACATCATGGCGGCAGAGACTGGCAGAGGAGAAACAGCTCATTGCTTGGCAACAGGCAGCAGAGAGGGATCAATGAGGTCAGAGGGAGAGACACTGCTCCAGGCTATGCACCTAGCGACGCCTCTCCTCTAACCAGACTCCACCCCCAATAGTACATTTAGCTAGGCACACATGATCCAATCACCGTAAAACCGCCTAAGAGTTTGAGAGGACATGTAAACCATGACAGCATAAATTTTCAAATAACTTTGGTAACTATTAATTACTGTTATAATTTTTGAATGGTGTTCCAAAATCAATGTTCTCAGCAACAATGAATGAATGTTGCCATTGTTGTACTTTCTCATTAGTTTCCTGTATTTTTAATGATTTGGTTTGGGCCATTTTAGTAATTGGGTGGTGGAATCTCAGTGTTTTTATTTGCACTTCACTAATAATAATGATGTTGTGCACCTTCAATATTCACGTTTGAGATCTGTGTCACATTTGGTGCAATTGTTTCTCAATTTTTAAATTGACAGATTTTTCAATTGACACAGATTTTGGTCAATTTTTAAATTGAATTGTTTGATGTGTTAGTATCATTCAGGGTTTTTTTTCTAACCTCATCTGGAACTTTAAATTTAAAATGCATTTCTTCCCAGTAACTTATAGCTATATATTTGTTTCCATATCTCTCTTATATTTATTTTCGTGGGGTTTTTTTTGTTTGTTTTGTTTTGCTTTTTGGTACTGGGGATCAAACTCATGACTTCCTGCTTGCCAGGCAGGCACTTAAGCCACTGAGCTAAATCCCTAGCCCTTGTTTTCGTGTTTTATCTGTTAATATTTAATGCTATTGTTAGATACAGTTATATCTCAGTTGTTTTCTTTGTTCTTGCCATTGTTCATTCTTTTGTTTTACCTTTTTTGGTTCTTTTAATTGAATTTTTAAGGTATTCAGTTTTACATATCTATTAACTTTTAGTTGTGTGGTTTGATTTTTTTTTCTGGTGACTTCTCTAAGAACTACAGTATAAATCCTTATCTTTTCATAGTTTTTCACTGGTTAAACTTAGAAACTCCACATTTATTTCTTTTCTAATTTCCTTTGTTTTGTAGTTATTAGATATAATATTTTCTTACATTAGAGCCTTCACAAAACAATACTAGAAAGTTTTCTTTAGACATATTTATGTCCTTTAGAGTCATTCACACATTAACCATTTCTAATACTCTAATTTTTCAAGTTCTGATTTGCTATCTGATATCATTCCTCTTAAGCCTAAGAATTTCTTATGCTTTTCTTGTTGTATCATACTAAGAGCAATATGTTTTGTTGAATTAATTCCTTTAAAAATTTCTTCTTTGCATCATTTTTCACTAGTTGAAAGTTCTGACCTCAAAGGGTTTTCATTGTGTTCTTTCATTATTCTGAAATTCAAGGTATTTTACCATGTTTGCCTTAATCTCTCTCTCTCTCTCTCTCTCTCTCTCTCTTTCTCTCTCCTCTCTCTTTCTCTGTCATCTTTCTCATTCTTTCTCTCATGCCCTAGGCAAGTTACTCTTATCTTAAAAAAATTTTTTTTTGGCCTATACTTGCTATAAGAACAGTGGTGTTTGTTTTGGGGAACTGGTGCATGCCTATAACATATCATGATCATTTTCAAACCCTTGACCCCCTGGTCCTTTACTTCCCCTCTCTCTGTGGTTTAATGGTATGTGATGAGAATTCCAGCCAAGGGATTCTTTTTCTTTCGGTGCTGTTGAATGGTTTGAAGTCTGCTAAGCTCCTCTTTCATAAAATTGGGAAGTTTCCAACTGTTATTTCCTCAAATCATTTTCTTTTTTTCCTCTTGTTTTATACTTGGAAAGTAAATTACATAATTAAGGCCTTTTTACATTGTTTCAGAAGTATCTGGACCTCATGCTTTGCTCTTTTTAAAATAATTTCTTTTTCTGTTTTTTTTCTATCAGATACATTTTATTGATCTATGATCACATTCAATTTCACTAATTGTGTCGTCTGTCAATTCCATTCTTCTTCAAAGTCTATCCAGTAAATATTTTTCAGAAATATTAGGTGCTTGTATTTAATTTTAAATATTTTTAAGTAGCTGAAATTTTCTGTTTTTATTATTTCCAGCATATTTTCCAGTACCTCTAATCTTAACTGTACTACTAGCTTTTAGTCCTATTCTAGTAATGGAACACCTAGGTCACCTAGATCATCTAACATCTTTTGGTTATGCTTTTGTTTGCTTTCCGTGAAAACAGATCACATCTTCCTGGCACTGCATATGCTGAGTTAGTTTGCATTGTATTTTGGGTTTTGTGGTGCCTTCAATCCTTTTGTATTGCTCCAAGAAATATTTATGTTCTTGTTTTAATTTTATTCTACTCAGAGTGCAAACTTTGTCACTCTTGAAGTTTTAAGGGTTCAAGTATCAGTTCAGATCACATTTATTCTTCTCCATGTATGCATGGTTCATGGCTTACTCAAAGGTGCTTAAATCTATGAACATAATTTATGGTTTCTCTTCATTGCCTCTCACTTTTCCTAACTTTACTGTGTTCATGATTGCTGCTGGCTCCCCTCTGTATTTTTGGCATATTTGCTATGGAGCTTTTGCCTCCCACTATTGCTCTGTTAACCATAGCTGCCCTCGGGTCAGAGCAGCAGGACAGAATTATAGCATAATTCCCCTGCAAAATTGGCCTGCTGGTGTTCATTTTTTTGAGCACTTGTGTGGTTGTTTCATAGATTTTTATACAGAGCTTAAGTTTATCTGCAAAAGGGACAATTTATGAAGAGCTTGTTATTCTGTGTTGTTGGTAGATCTCAGCATCCTGAATTCCCTCTTGTATTAGTGATATATTTGTTGCTGATGTCACCATGCAAACTGCAGTTTGAAAGTCATCCTTGCTCTTTACCTTTTATTTTTAATGATTGTTATGGTTTGTGCTTGGATGGCCCCCAAGCTTCATGCAGTCATGCAGGCAGTTGAATCTAGCATTTGTGATTATCTAGTGCTGGGATTGGTGGTGTGAATGCTGCACCATTCAGGGACCAGTAGCTGGCATACAATATAAGGGAGAGAAGGAGGCTGCCTTTCTCCTTTTTTGCCCTTTCACTGTTGTCACTTGTGGCTAAGCCTGAAACATGCCACTGGTGCTGCTTTGGAGCCAGCTGAATATGGACTGAAATCCCCAAAACCTGTAAGGTAAATACATCTTTCCTTCCTTTATTTTGAGTGTCAGGTATTTTGTCTTGACAATGAGAGAAAAGTAAGCAGGACAGTGATTTTATTTCTATTACTGAGATGACTCACATAAGAAAAAGTGTGTTTACTAACTGCTAACCCTTACTGAGATTTTTCCGTGTACTATCTATTTTAGCAGTGCAGTCTTGTGAGATATAAGGTCTCTATATTTACAGACGAGGAGCTCTAACTTGTCCAAATTCAGTTAGATATTGAGATGCAAAGTATCACAGCACAGTAATTTTAAAATTGCCCATTGTCTTTAACATAACATGAAATAAAATAATAAAATATTTTAATAGATATATTAGTTTACCTTCATTTTTACCTTTCATTAAATTTTATACTTCTAGTGAAGGAAATAGCAATGTGCTATTAAATTATCTCTAATCTTTATACTATGGATTTAATAGCATGTTACATTAATAAATACACATTTGATGAATGTTAGTAGCATTTTTGATATCTTCATGTTGTGAATCCTTGACTAAAGTTTCATATTTTTTACTGAAACTGTTCTTCTCTACTATTCAACAACTTTCGTGTAACTGAACTTTACTGTCTTCATCTCGGATGCTATAGCAAATTCAATAGAGTAGGTGGCTTATAGTAATAGAAATTTTTTTCTCACAGTTCTTCATACTGTTAAGTTCAAGGTTAGTGTGCTAGCAGATTTAGTATCTGGAGAGTACTGTCTTCTCCTCTCTGTCTGTGTCCTCACATATCTGGAGGGCTTGGAAAGTCTCTAGGGTCTCTGCAACAAGATCACTAATGCTACTGGTATGGAGATCGCATGACCCAGTCACCACACTCCTCAGTCCCATCTCCAAATACTTCAGAGTAGGATTGTTTTTAAATTAAATTAAGTTAAATTAGACTAAACTAAATTAAAGTGAACATTTTCCAGCTTTGGTGGTGCATGCCTGTAACCCCAGTACTGGGGAACTGGAGGAGGTTGAGGCAGAAGTATCGGCATGTGTTCCAGGCCAATCTGGACTGCATAGTCCAAGGCCAGCCTAAAATGCAAGCAAAGTGCTGTCTCAAAAGCAAAAACAAAAGCAAAAGCACAAAACAACCAACCAAAAATCTGAACATCTATATAGGGCTATTTACTACTATATTAACAGTGTTACTTTAGACTTTGTGTTTTCTTTTAAAAAATGTCTCAGGTTTTGATTCTCAGCACTATAATATGAGATTGTGTGTAATATATGTATCTATGCACATATATACATATATGTATACAAACTTTGGAGCACTTTTCTCTAATATTTTACTTTTGTTTATTCAGTTCATTAATAATTGCTTATGAGGGAGAACTATTTATCAGAGTTCATGTTAAGCATGGAGTTTCATTTTTAGTCTTATTGTCATAACTTTTAAATATATTTTACTATATCTTAACATTTCTTTCTCTACATCCCACACCAGCACAGTCAAAATCCTTTAACCATTATAGTTATGTTAGAAAAGTAGGCTAAAGTGTTAGCTATATATGTGGTCACTATGTCTGTTTTTATTTTAGCATGCTTTCTAATTTTTTTTAATGTTATGAGTTTGCATTTTCTTCCTCCATGAAGATTGAGTCCTATAGTAGTTGTGCTTCAATTATGTAGGATATTGACTCAAAAATTTTCTGGAGAAATTGTTTTTAATTTTATCTAACTACTCGTTTCTTAATCTCTGCTTTCTTAATCTCTTAATTTTATAAGTACAGGCAGTTAGCATCGATCATATTAGGCATTATTACATCCTGTACTGAAATAATGAATGTTCTCAAAAATGACTCCTTGCAATGAATTATTCAGTGTGTTAATTTACTTGGGCTGTGACCATTTAACAAAATTACTGATTATTTTGCTTTGTATACTATAAACATGTATATTTATCTCAATATATTTGATTTTTTTTTTCATTTCAGGATCACCAAACTATTTTGAGAGCTTGGGCTGTAAAAGATTTTGCTCCTAATTGCCCTTTGTATGTCCAGATACTAAAGCCTGAAAATAAATTCCATATCAAATTTGCTGGTAAGTTTTTATCTTGAAGGAGATCCTTTGAATTACTACCTCAAGCTTACATTGTAATTTAACAAACACGCCTTTGACGCTGAGGGGTTTTCATTTTAATCATCTACTTGTAAAATAAATTCTTTACCTTATTATGTGGACAAATAGTATTTTAGGACCAGTCTCTAGTTCTTTTTATAGATGTGTTAATTTTAGCAGCTGATTGTATTGGGTTCCTTTGTAAATGTAAGTAAATAATTTAAAAATGACATACTTGTACCTAATAGAAAAATAATCTTCAAATACTCTTCATTTATTCTTAAATTTACACATAGGTTATACTTTAGGAAAAAATATATATATGGTTACTAGTCAATGGAATATTGTATTAAAATCTATTTAAGTATAATTAAATAGACTTAATTTGGGGCATGGAGTTTGAAAGGAATCCAAGAAAAAGATACATGTAAGATTTTAGTGGAGGCCAGAGTTTCAAAAGAATTGGTCACATGAAATTTTGCTTTGAATTAATAGGAAACTGAAAAAAAGATAGCATTTAATTTTTTTCTAAATGCTTTGCCTGGAGATATAAACTAATTTTTATTCAGGAAGTAATTTATTTACCTGATATTTTTCCTGAAACATAATGACTATGTACTATGTTCTTTACACTATACTTCATTTTAATAATTTAAAGCATCAAAATTTATTAAATTTTAGTAATGCATCAACAAAATTTATTTTCTTCAAAGATGTATTCACATTTCTTAAAAACACTTATTAGAATATAATATTCAAATATAAAATTCTAACCTTTGAGAATTTTTAAATGGTGAAAACTATGAATTTGTTACTATGCAATATCCAATATCTCATATATTCTAGTTTTACCAAAAATGACATAATCAAGTCTTTTTAAAAAATATAGAACAAAGATATAATGGATCCCAAACTTTTTGTATATTATTTTTTAAAAAAAATTAATTACAGAGATTATTATATAAATGATCTGAGATGATTCTACATGGGTGTCTTGTCTGTTTCCTAAACTGAAAATTAAACATTTAAAGTATTTCTTTTGTGAATGACTCTGTGAATTAAATAGAAAAATCTATGTAAAACTATCGACTACATGTTACATCTATAATTAGTGTGAATAAACTTTAGGGTTTTTTTGTCTAAAAGTCTTTTAAAAATAAATTGCCTTATTTTTATGTTTAATTAGCAAAGGGAATATTTTTGAAAGAAATTCATTGTATTTGATAATGACTTGTTCTGGCTAACTTTTTAGAGTAGCACTGGAAATAATGCTAAAAAATAGGATTTTAAATTTCTATGACACTTCTTAAACCTTGGATAGATAATTAGTATTATGAGCTCCATTTTCATCTTTTGTCGGAAGGCAATAATACATATGATGTTATCTCTCTTCCACTGGCGAAGGTTAGCAATAAACATTCAATAATAGCATCCAAAGTATTTGAAATGCTCAGGAAATGAGTGCTGGATCTAAGTCATAAAGCAGTCTATACTTTGGGAAAGCAATTTGTAATTTTGAACATATTATAATAAAATGCAGAACAGGCTTCAGTTCTTCCTCCTTTTTTGAGCAAACCATGGATCTGTTCCCCACAGACACATCATACTTGGTTTTATTTTTTAAAAAAGTGACAGACTGTTTTGCTATTCCTTCAAATGATAAACTTATCAAAATGATTTATTTAAAATTCTATTTTATAAATTATGTCAGTTATTTCCCATGTTAACATCATTTGAAATATCTTGTAGTACTGTCTTACATTCCATTATAGCTGAGATTTCAACATTTCACTGAGCTGATTTTATATGATGAGAGATGAAAGCAGCTTCATTTCCTAAAAAGGTCTTTAAAAACTGACTGATGGATGGATGAGGCTATCAATTCAATATAATGCATTTTACAGCTCAGCATGAAGTTAAAAAAATCACCGACTTTATCTTTCAAAAGGCACTGGGTTAAGCTGTCACTTGGTTTGCAACATAGATTAATAAAATAACGGTTCTCAAGGCCAAGGATTGAGCTCGGTGGCGTAAGCCTTTGCTTCGCAAGTGTGAAGTCGTGAGTTCGATTCCAGATACCACCAAAACCAAAACAAAACAAAAAACGACCCTTAAGGAAACGTGCTCACTTCGTGGATGTCCTTTTATTGTATAACTCTGCAAGTTTTTCTATGAAGAAGTAAAGTAAATTCCGTCCCCTTGAATATGGGCTTGCCTTGTGTTTGGCCTGACTAACATAATGCAGCAGAACACACCAGAATCTTAACATTACAATGCAAGTAGGCTTCTGATTTCCCCTTATTTGGAGCACTACCCCTGGACTGTGTGTGTCAAAGTTCTATTTAGCTTCTCTAAGGATGAAAACTTACATGGACACGTCACTTGTCCAGTTCTAATTTTTCAGCTATTTCAAATAATCATGTGAACCCCCCAAATTATGAGAATTAAACATTGGTCATTTATGTTTTAATAAATGGCTAAGAATTGGGTTTATAAGGTAGCTACATAGCAACAGAAAAAAACATTCATTTTTTTTTTCTAATTTGATTTGCTTTTTTATTGGTCCAGCTTTGCAGCACATTATGATTATATTACCTGTGGGAAGTTGGTATATGTACACAACAGATCTCAATTCTTTTCTTTTTAATCTCCTTTCTATTTTTTCTCTACCATCTCTCCTTGTCGTAGTCCCCTTTCCTTTTGCAAAAGATCTATCTCTCCCTTATTTTTATTTTTCCTTCTTTTTTTATATCTTGGGTTTCTCACATAAAAGAAATCAAATGATATTCAAGCTTTTGTCTGATTTATTTTACCTAACATTATGGTTTTAATGTACATCAGTTTTCCTACAAAAGACTCAAGTTTTTCACTCTATATAGCAGAGCAGGTACTCCATTGTGTATAATTACTAACTTGTTTTATCCAATCATTTGTTGATGGACATGTAGGCTGCTTCCACCATTTAGCTGTTATGAGTTGCTGCTATAAGCATAAGCATGTAGGTATTACTATAATACTTTAACTCTTTCAGGAAGATTTCTGGGAGGGGAAAGCTGAGTCAAGTATAATTTCTACTTTTAGTTTTTGAGGGATCTCCATACTGATTTCCATAGTGGCCGTTACTAGTTTACAATTCCATGAGTAGTGCAGATAGGTTCACTTACCTCCAACCCTGGAACCTCACCAGTATTTGTTATATGACTTCTTCATGATAACTATTCTTTCTGGAGTAAGGTCCAGTATCAGTGTTGTTTAAATTTGCATTTTAGTAAAGCTAAACTTTTTCATTCATATGTGTCCTGTGAAGTGTCTATTCATTTCACTTGCCCATATTTTTATTGATTATTGTACTTTTTGGGATCTAATTTTTTTAATTCTTTGTATATGCTTGATATTCCTCTGTCTGAGGACTGTTGGAAAATTTTCATTTCCATTCTGTAGATTATCTCTTCACCCTGTTGGTGGTTTCCTTTGCTGTGCAGAAAACTTTCAATTTGATATATTCTCATTTGCTGATTGTTGCTATTATTTCTTATGCAATTTGGATTCTTTGTAAATGACAGGATTATCTCTTATTTAGCTATTCCAAAATACCTTGGTTTCATCTTTTGGTGGATATTAGTAAATCAAGATGTACACTTACTACTGCTCTTCACATTTCCTAGCACCTATGCTGTAACAATTGCTATTTTGTGTTATAGTTGGAACTACATCTTCATACTGCTGATGTTTTAGTGTACACATGCCAACATTCTTTTCCATTATCAATATGTGCAAATATTTCTTATTGTTGATTCTTTTTGTTAATATTCTCAGTTCAAAAGTCAAATAGTAATGCAGCTTTGGTTATAATGAGTTTTTTCCCATGAGAAACATTTTTATAGATGCAATATTTTCCTAAGAAGTGGCATTTGGCCCTGAAATATATGACAGAGGTAATGGCACTTCTCACTGAGCTAAGGCAATAAAATGTCGTTGTATAACATCTTACATTCTCTGTCAAACTCTGAGGGACCGATAATTCTAACAAAGTTTCTCCAAGATCAAATATGTGATGTAAATAGGAAAAAGTACATTAAACTCTCCTTAAATAGTTTATAATTTGTTGCAAAACCATGATAAAAAAGGGCAAAATTAGGTAGTTCAGTTTTCAGACTTGTTTCTGTAGCTTGATATTCAGTCAGATTGAAATCATGCTTATATTTCTTTTTCCATTCTCCCTTTCAAAAATTGTTAAAGGCACTCAAACACATACACACAATGCATACCAACATAAGAAAACAAAAGTGTGTATTTTACTAAGAAAAGAGAAATCTCAAAAGACTTTAAATGAACTTTAAGAATAAACTGTCTCACAAGTGTGAGGTCATGAGTTCGATCCCTGGTACAAACCAAACCAAACCAAACCAAACCGAACCAAAACAAAACAAAAATCCGGACTAAACTGTGCTCTCCAATTAAGAAATTTCACCTAAAGATTTGCTGTTTTTCTCCTAGTATAAGAAGAAGTTGCCAAGAAAATCAGTGGAAGGTGATTTTATGTTATATGAATCTTCTAAGTAAAATAGTATGTCATCTGTCAATATTTGGTTCTTTTTTATCCTCATCTGTTTTTATTACAACTGTTGGGTCCTCTGAAGTTTTCCCACTTCATTTAAATAAATATAAGAAGGTGTATACATTAATTTGTAAGTTTTCATCCACAAGTAGCAGTAAAGAACAAAAAGATCTATTTAGTGAGTGAAATTATGAATTGTCTGTGGGTTTTATTTTCCATGATTTTATTATGTTATGTGCATAACGAAATTTCATTATCATGCATGAATGAAAGGAGACATCATATTTTAATAATAAAGATTTTACTGAATGAAAAAGTTTATTGCACAATCAAAACATTCCTCAATGAATGAATCATTATACTAGAACTCTTGAGAAAATCTTCCACTAATTAAACAAAGTTAATTATAAGTTAAATACATATATGAAGTATATTTTGGCAGTGTCATGATAATATTGTAAAAGACATTTTTCTTTACAGATATCATGACTACGATTATGAAGACAGTAATTTAACACACACACACACACACACACACAAAGTTGTGGACAAATGATAGCCAAAAAATGGTGGTATTGTCTCAGCTTAGTCACCATTTATTTTTTACTGAAATACCAGAGATTTCAAAGCCTCCATTTTTCCTACCCAAAAAATGAGAATATGAGAATATTTCCAAGCACTATAAACATTGGAATCTTAGCTGTTTCTAAATAACATATGGATGTGCAGGATTGACTTTCACCAAATGGTGCAGTGTGAGTTTTTCATGCTGAATGATCGCTTTATTTCCCATACACCACCTACATAGACATCATCACAAATTTCATACTTACAACCTACTTAAGTATATAATGGTTTACGTTTCTATATTTCAAAATATAAGACACCAAAATTTTAAAAATTTTCAATTTTTATGGAAATCTTTTTTTGAGTTTTGCATTACTATGCAGATCATCACAAACTACTTAACATAATAAGATCACGTTGAATCCTAATGCTACCTGGAAAGGCCTTAGGATTTTTTTCTGCCTTTCCTTGGTATCTTTTTTTCGGGAAAAAAAAAAATCTTACAATTCTAAAACAATGAAAAATTATGTTCTTCTACTTATATTCAATAGTTGTTAACATTTGCTTAATCTCTCTACACACGCGTGTTCCTTCAGCGTGTTTCCCCTGAAAATAAGAAAATTTTGTTCAGTGTTCACACCGTCATTTTTACCCCTAAGTGGGTGAACAATAATTCTATACATCTAGTTCATATTAAAATACTGAGTTGTCCTCAAAATGTTCTTTAATTTTTGAAATTCAGTAGTGAGGCAAAGTTTTATTTTATCTTTTTGTTTTAATTAACACAGCTTTCAGTTTACAGGAGAATAGTGTAGATATCTCCCCTTTGTACTTCCTTCACTGTTTGTGTTTTAGGTAAGCATAGTTGGTTCTGTCAAAACAAGATTATTTTTTACTTAAAATACGTTCCTGGATTTTGCTATTCCTTTTTTTTTTGGTACCGGGAATCGAACTCATGACCTCGTGCTTGCCAGGCAGGCGCTTAAGCCACTGAGCTAAATCCCCGGCGATTTCACTATTCACCAAATTGATTTAATAACTTTTTTTGGTAACATTTAAAATTTCAATATTTCAATATGAGATCAAATTACATAGCCTGATTTTTGTCCTGGTTATTCTCTTTGACATTTGATTGATTGACATTGCACATTAGAGTTCTAATTCTTCTTGTGGGCCACCTATATTTAATTAACTTGAAGTGTCTTTGAGCTTTTGTCCATTATTTCTCCCAATTTCTTGGTACTGAAAAGTATAGATTATTTGCTCTATTTGGAAAGTGGTACCCTATTCTATCACACAACAAACCTGTGACTTTCAGGCTGTAGAGTAGCTCTGCGATGTACGTGTTTTGTGAAGAAACCAGGTGTGCCTCCTTTCACTCTCAACGCTTGTGAGCAGTGGATGTTCGAGGGCCTGATGATACAGTGATGTGTAAGAAAGTCTATTCCTATGGCAGCTTTTCTTGTTTTCCGTACTCATAACTTTTAAAACGACCGAGGCAGTTCCCTCTTACATACTGTGTATTACAAGACATACAGTTGCTCTTCCTACCTAGAGCTCATTTTCACCTTACCATCCTCCTTTTCCTGCCATTGTCATCCTCACTATATACAAAAATACATAATTCCAGTTGGGTCTTACCTTGGCTACATGTTACTTGGTGATTTCAGTCAATCTGACACACCTACAGTAGATAAGGATTTTAGAATTTCCTCACCTTCAAATAATTGCTGTTTCAGAATTTCTCTTAAAATGTGAACTTTAACCTCAAGAAAGTGACTTCTTAATAACAAGATAGCCAGTAACAAAAGATGACAATTATTACAATGAGTCGTTTATTTATCATTGTCTTAAACCATACAGTGTGACCACTTCATAATGTACCTACACATACATAAATAAATAAATGTGCATGTATGTGTGAATATGAATTAGGTTTTACTAAGGTATTGGAATTTTGTTGGAGAAGCAGTGAGAGGCTAATAAAAGTTTTAGACAAACGTATCCAGTTTTATGTAGATAAGGAAGTAATTCTGGGAAAATATTGAGTGTGGTGGAGAGGGAAAGAAGATCCTCAAAGGAGAGATTATTTACAAAGCTATTATAGTTGCTCAAGTGAGAGATACTGAAGAATTGAACCAGAGTGGTGATAATAGAAATGGAAATGAGAACAGATTCATGAGCACTTTATATATATCCTGTAGACTTAATAATCAATTATGAAAGCAAAAGAAAAGTATGAAATTATTTCAGTTTATCTTTTTAACTCTCCTCTTTTTATGTCCTCTAAATTAATAAGAATTTCATTTTATAGCTAATTGGTTTATAGGTGCTCAGATATCTGTTTTGCAGTAGCATTTGAGTTTCTTATATGTATTCTGTCTACTGACAGCACAATGCTTGACTCTTGGTATTGTATTGCTATACTTTAAAAAATTAAAAATGCAGCAGAATATATGAATGTTTTACAAATATCCTTTAATATTTGGTCATACTGAAACACTTAAGGAAGAATTGTAGAGTAGGGGGTGAAATGCATTAGAAATAAAATGTTTTCCTATAATTTCTTCTGAGTAACAAGGTACAGATAGATAAAGAGAAAATTTGAAGGCCAAGCTAAAAACAAGCAAGGAAACATAAACAGAATAACACTCAAGGGACAAACAAGATTGAGAAGTCCTATGGTCTGAATAGATACAGTGAATATGTTTCTCACTAGCCAGGACGTTGAAGTATTAGAAGAGATAGGATTTGTGAGCAAGATTGCTAGTTCTAGAATGAAGGTTATTCTAAATATGAAAGTATCAATTTTCTTTTACTACATTACAAATAACCAGTATCATTTTAGCTTAAAACAGCATACATTTATTATCTCTTAGGTTGCATGGGTCAGGATTCCAGTAGCCAGTTTTCTGGGTCCTCTGGCTAGCTTCTAGTAGTCCGTAGTTGAAGACGTCCCATGGTTTTGTAATCCCCACGGAGGGTAGGGTTCATCTTCCAAGTTCCCTGTCTTTAGGAGGTTTCAGTTCTTGATTAATGCAAAACTAAAACTCCCGGTTGTAGCAGTTGCTCTCCATTCTTTACCCGCAGGCTCTTTCTACAAGGTGTTTGCCTCTTTCTTCAAAGGCAACAAGATGGCAGTCTTGCCCCCTCTCCTTCCAAGAAGATAAGTCCTTCTTTTAAGTTCAAGGCCCACTGAGGATAATCTCCTTTTCTATCAATTCAAAGCCAACGGACTTACCTTTGTTATACACTGTTTGGCTGAATCAAAAGAGTACAGTTCCATCATTTGGGGATGGGTGTTTCGGTGAATCTTATTCAGAACCATGCACTTGCTAAGCACGCACTTACGCTGAAGAGCTATATCCCCAGCCCAGCTACATCACATTTATGTGTCCTGGGCACTTTTTAGAATGTTGTACAAGATATGCACACCAGAAGCCCAAAATATGAGAGAGCATCCTAAAATTCTCTCTAGGATTGCCTTTGAAGCTTTATAAAACAAAACAAACAAACAAACATGCGTTAGGCAGATGTGTACACATGGGTACATGTGTGTGTACACATAATCCCAGCTACTTGGGAGGCTGAAGCAGAAGAACAGTCTGAGCGATTTAATGAGATCTTGTCTCAGAACATAAAATAGGTTGGAAATTTCACTTAGTGGTAGAGACCTTCTGGAATCATTCTCTAGTTTGAAAAGAACAAAACAAAGCCAGTCTCAGGTGTCAAACTAATCTTACTAAAATGAGCCTTATATTTTTAAAGCAAGGAACACATCCTAAACATTGTATAGAGCAACCTTTGAATTGTCTAATATCAAATAAAAAATTACTGGAGAGTTCAATAAGCAGGAAATTCTAATTGACAGTGATTTAGTTAGAAATTAAATCTTTCCTACATAAATTCCCTTCAAAGAAAATGGGACAAGGAACAATTTTCTTCTGATTTATGAAGCCAGCCTTATTTGATTAGGCCAAGACATGAGAAACAAAATTATAGACTAATACTTCCTATGAACCAAGGTGCAAAATTTTCAACAAATCAAATTAATTGATTAGAAATAGTACATTGCAACCAAGGGAGGTTTATCTCAGGTCTAAGAAAGTCTATACATTTAAAGATCATATAAAACACAGAACCACATCAGTAGATGTACTAGGAACATTTTATTTTTTAACGTTTGTATCATTCTTCATAAAAATCTGTGCATGGTAGAAGTAGAAGGAAACTAATATTATATTTTTATTACATGTGATGATTTTATTTATAAGGTAGAAAATGTTGAGAAAAATTCTATGTTGTGTATGCTTACTAGAGAAAATTTACATGTATGTGCTATAAAATTGCAGCCTTTTTGGGCCGCGGGGGACTGGCAAAGGGTGACCGAGAGAGACGACTCCGGAGATCAGGCTGATGGCGCAGATTCAATTTTATTAGGGAAGTGCAGGAGTACAGACAGACTGAAGAGGGAGGGTGGAAGTGAGCTGAGAGAAGGGTGGCATTGAGTTTCAGGAAGGGCGGAAGTAGTCTTAGGGAAGACGGGGATGCACTTTGGGGTGGGATCCGAGGGGGTCGGCCCTGGCAGGGATGCTCTACGGTGTGCCCAGGAAGGAGGAGTCTGAGTGTGCTCAGACTCTCTTCTGCCAGGGCAGCCAGCCAGACCTCAGGACCTCGACCTCCCACATAAATGAAAGGATTTTTAAAGAGACCTTAATAAACTGAAGGATATGCCAATTTCATGGGTCTTAAGACTCAATATTGTTACTATATTAATTCTACCTAAATTAATATACAGAATTATAAATATTTTGACCTGTACATAAAATTTGACCAAAAAGAAATTGCAGTGTTTCATATAGAAATAAATGGAACAAAGAAATAAAATATTTAATTATATGAGGATAAGTACATGAAGAGTTTCTATATGGGATTTAGTATTAGCTAATCACATGTTTGTCTTAGTTACTTTTCTCTTGCTGTTGAGGCAAAAATATTGGACACCCATAGTTAAAGTGGAAAAGGTTTATTTACCTCAAAATTGTTGAGGTTTCAGTCCATAATTGGCTGGCTCCAAGGTATTGATTGGCTCAGAAGAAGGGCATCACAGAGAACAGTTCTTGGCACCCATAAGATAGCAACAAAGAATTATAACAACCTCTTTTTCTCCCTTGTATTGTATCCAGGCTACTGGGATTAGGGTAGCACCAAGCTAATCAGTGGACTGATTTAGTAACCACCCAGTCTTAATTGTAACACTTAATCCTAGCATTGCACAATGATGCAGCCACCTCCAAAAAAATCCACATCTATAAGTACATGAGACTTTGGGAGACTTCTAACACAAGCCATAACATTCTGTCCCTGGGTCCCCAAAGACTCATGTATATTCTTTTATGCATCTCTAAGAGCTGCCAGAAATCCTAACAGTATTAGCATTGCTGAAAAGTCCAAGTCGAAAGTCTCCTCTGAAAGTTAAGGCAATTCTTAGCTGTGAGCCCCTGTACAAATGAGAAGAAACTTAAACACTTCAAACATACAATGGCATAAAATAAACATTACCATTCCAAAAAATACATATGGGGAATACAAAAGAATGAGATCAAAAGAAGTCCAAAATCCAGCAGGGCATATACTAAGTCCTGTTGTTCCATGTGCAACATTTGAGGCAATCTGTGGCAAGACGTGAACTCCAAGGGCTTCAATGGCTTCACCTCTACAACACTACTTGTGATGGTAGCACCTACAACTTTTGTCTTGGGCTGTCTCTGCTTTCTCCTTGTAGTTTTGCTCAGAGGATGCATGCTCCTGGTTTCTCCAAACCCCAGAGTTTTCCACTACAACTTCAGCCTCACACAGCTTCACACACTGTCCTCTCGGAGGCACACTTCCTGGCTTCCCAGGTCTTCTTCTGAAATCTGGGTGGAAGTCTTCTTGATCCCACAATTCTGCATGCACCTAAGATGAGCATCATGTGAATGATATCAGGTCTGCTGCCTGCTGGAGCAGTAGCCGAACTTCCTTCTCTCTTGGTTGCAGCTCATATTTTTACATTTACCTATTTTTACAAAAGGGAAACTACTTTGTGACTTTATTGTGTGATTTTTTGAGTTATTTCTGTGTGAAGCAGGTAGCCTTTTGTAGCTTCATTGTACAGAATTTACACATAAATTTCAGTTGCACAATATGATGGTTTCATAAACATGGTTTATGAAAGTATTAACACAAGTTGATTAATGAAGTCATCACCATGCTTATTACCTTTATTATGTGTATGGTTAGAATTTACTGAGATATACACCCAGAAAATTTCAAGTACAACATTTAGTATTGTTGATTATGTAATAATGACAGTTTTATAATATAGTTAAAAATAGATGTGCTTGTTTACCTAATGTGGTATTAGGTATAGTTGTCCAAAGACTCAGTTGCTTAAAGACAAGGGATTCAAACTCATGTGACTTTAAATACATTGTTCCTTCAGGTCAACTACTGTATAGGATATTTAGTAGTTTTCTGCATAGCATCACATTGTTGTAAGTGTTAGGCTCTTATTTTATTTTTCATAGAATTGTTTATTCAAAAGATTCATTTTGTAGTTTGCTTGACAAGAATTCCCTTAGAGTTAGATTGTAGAAGATATTTAGCAGAAAATATATCGAGAACTCCTATTATCTCACATGATTTCATTCTGATTTTTACTATTCAGACCTTACTCTATCTAACTAAATTTAATCTTCTTTCAATTTAGCTTACTGAATCTTTGTTACTATTTATACACGTTTCTTTCTCCTCACCAAGAGTTCTAATACAGTTCTCTTCAAGGTATGGCTCCCAAACAAATTTCATTTCAGACAATTACCAGTCACTACATGATAATAGTAACTGAGAGTAGTTATCTGCAACTTTTGATAGCAATTCAACCTTTGCATTGACTTGCAAGTGCATAATCAGTATACTGTCTCTTTGAAAAGCATAGTCTATTCTGGGTCATGTTAAAATCCGGAGTCAAACATGGCTATACATGAGTCATATACAATAGAACTGCATGTGTCTGCATGGTTTCAGAAATTACAAAGAAAAGAAGCCTGTCCTTCACCATAAATAGCTTAAAAAGTGTTAGCATTATTTTAATGCATCATCAATATAGATTCTCTCTTTGCCTCAGTTCTTTTCCTCTTCCTGACTAACTACTGCTGGAAAGAAAAGCCCTATAGTGGGTCAGACCCATTGCCACAAATACATGTTCAGCCAGCACAATATGGCCTTTAGCATTGTGGAATATATATATGCTAAAATATATATATATACATATATATACCATATACATATATATATGTATATATGTATATATGTATATATGTATATATGTATATATGTATATATAGGGAGCCAATACATGAAAATTAACTCAAATTTTATAACTTTTCCTAATGTTACTTTATTTTCATTTATCAATTCCTGTTTTTCATTTTTATTTTTCCTTTATAATTGAAGGAATTCTCATTTCCATGCTGACCTCATTGGCTAATATCTTTTCAACAACCTTGCAATATTTTTCTTTCCTTAATCTTTAAATCTTTCTCTTTTAATTCACAAACATTTGAATGTCTTCCTACCTCTCCAAATTTATGCTTCAGAAAATTATTCCAATACTCTCTTCTTTTGCCTTTGTACTAATTTATCCTTCATTGTCTTAAAATTGTATTTTAAACATCATTTTTTAGAGATAATTTTCTTTGTCCTCCCAAAGCAGAGAAATGTCCTGTTAAATCCTCTTTTAGCATTTATACTTATTTTCTTTATAGCATTTACCATAATATTTATTTCCCACTAAAAATATTTAGACATCTCTCAAAACCTCTTTGCATCAGTCACTGAGATGAATGTAATCTAACTACAGTTTTGCTTTTTTTGTGATCAAAAAGGAATGAATTTGATTTCAAGGGCAAATTTGCCTTACATTTCTCTAAAACTTTCCCATTACATGGGGAGCATTTGGGGGAACTTAGTGGGTGTATTTTTTCAATCCTCAGTTTTGTTTAATGGCTGCTGTTGCCATTTGTTCATCTGTTAGGAAATAATTTTAATGTGATTTCAGGACAGGGAAAAACTTTTGAACTCTGTTATCTAGTTTAATTGCTTGTTTAATCAATTTTAGAGTTGTATAACTTTATACTGTTTCTTTGTTTGAATTTAAATAAATTATATGTTTAGGCAAGATACTTTACCTCGCTAAACATTTGATTACTTATTTAACAGCTATGTAACCAATTTAAATTACAGAATATTTTAAGTTTATTATTGTATCTGTGTAGGTAGACATACATGGACATATATATACACATATGTATCAGATAACATGAGAGCTGAAATATTGTTTCATATATTATTATTACAAGTAATATGTCCCATTATTTATTTAGCAAGAAAATAATAGTTTTGATAAAACTGAAATCAGAACTCTGAAGAAAATAATTTTTGATATAAATACTAAAATTGGTATATTTTTGAAGGAAGGAGAGAGGATTAGGGAAAAAAGAAGAATCAAGATATATTATGTACAAGTACAAATTCCCTATGAGGAATGTGATCACTATGTATATTCTAACATGTGCCAATAAAATTAACAAGAAAAAACTTGCTATTTCACTAAGAAGTATAAAAAAGGGTAATGAAATTAAAGCTGTTTTGGTCTAAGATGAAGGAAATATTTGACTCCTCCTTTGAACATTTAATTAGAATCAAACATTCAAAAATTGTATCATTAAAATAAAGTAGTAGGCAATTAGAAAGCACAAACATGACTGAAAGCACATTACTGTCATAGAATTTATCTGTTTTTCAGAGTATTTCCAGTCTTGAACTAGGTTACATCTTGCATCTTCAGTAAGCATTCTTATATGTAGATCTGGCAAGCTACATGATTTTTAAAGGTTTGCTTAAGTCTGTTCTTAGCCATTTAGGGTCTGAACACCCCACAGCCCTTGATTTGGCAAAGTTGGCAATGTGTGTGCATGCTATTGTTCAGCTTGTGCCCGCAGAAACACATGCCAACAAATTAGTTAGCTTATTGAGTTAGGCATGGGTCAAATTTTTTAAAAAATCACTTGTTTGTTGAATACTATCTATTCTCATATTAGGGAAGCACATTGTCATGGATGTCTACACACTTTTGCTTATAAACAAAATTTAATAACCAAAGAGTTTATAGGGGCTTCAGCAAAAATTTTCTTCTGTCTGTGTAATAAACTTTCTCAATAAAATAAACATTAATAACATTCATTTTTTTAAACGCAACCCTAATTCGTGTTGTTTTGCATAAGATCTTTTCCAAAGGATGATTTATTTCTGTAGGTTAAAACTCAGGACTGGATTGGTTTACTGCACGTGCCACTGTTTACTGCTTTCCAAAGAACTGTTACCTAGCAACTGTGTAGAAGAAGCTTTCGGCGTTTTCAGTCATGCAAGAGCTCAGAAAATATGATGGAGACTTTTAAAAACATATTCTCATTTGGAAAAACTCATTATCAATTGTAATTGTTGTTAAAAGCTTTTGAATTGAAAATGATAAAAATAACAATACACATGGAAACTAAGAATTCAGACACCACCACTGCATTACACGTTTTATCTTTCCAGTCCTCCTTTCCATCCACTGAGCATGCTTCTATTAACAGTTTGAAATCTACCCTTACTATGTGGGGAGCTTTATGTTACCATATCAAATACCTGAGACAATCAACTTAAAAAGAGAAAAGGAAAATTTTGTCTTGCAATTTTAGAGTCCTTGATCTTGGGTTGGCCCTTCTGCTTTGGGTGAGGCAATACAGCACAGTGGGAGACAATAGTGGAGTGAAACTGCCCACTTCGTGTTCAGGAAGCAAAGAATGAGAGAAAGGGGAAGAGGCTGGTTCCCATAGTCCCTGTTTTCGGCGACCTAGAGGTTGGTCAGTGAGCCTCATCTCTTAAAGATGGCGCCTCCTCCACCTAGTGCCAAGAAGTGGAGCAATCATCTAACATGTTGACTTCAAAGAGCATTTTAGAGCCAAAGCACAGAATTTCAGGTTATGCAGCCACACATCCTTGTGTACACATGACTACTCATGCAAAATTCAACCATTTTACAAAACTGAGATTATGTATAATGATGAGATTATGTTGATTTGTTGCCTCCTTTATTATCAGTTTTCGGATATTTTATTGAAATCATTTTATTTGTAATCATGCATGACTGTGTTGCTATATGTTTAGAATTCTGATTAGCATTTTATATTCACCTTTTTTTTTTCTTGCATAAGTTCACAAGGTAGATACCATTGTTAATAATAGTTTGAACGTATAACAAGTTAGATTCTGAAAGACCAAGAGATTTGTCAGTGACCTGGCACTTTCACTAGTGATACCATTTGGTCTCAAGTGTTTCAGAATTAGCAACTGACAATAATATAGGAGATTTAATTCAAAATAAGCAGAGATTTACTTGTATAATTTTGGAATACAAAATGCTACATTCAATAAAGAAGGGAAATAGGAAACCATAAGAAAAAATGGACAGATTTGATATATAATAATGAGTTATCTTTGTTTGCATGACCATAGCTGGGTTTTGCTACATGCATGTGTTACCAATAAGAAGAAAAGTATTCAGGGAAAGTGGTTTTGTTTAAGAATAATTTAGAAGTTGGACATTTCTCTTTATGTCTACTCAGACAGATTCAAGTCATGTGGCCATATCTGTCCATAATTTCATTTCTGCCAAAGTAGCCAAATCCAGCTAAACTGTAGGGGTGGGGACTAGATGATACAAGACCCTCTACTACTAAAAGGAATAGAGAATGGATACTGGAGGAGATAGTTTTAGCCACAGTTCAAATATCTGAACACACACAAATTTACACCTAAGTTTTTGTGTTGAAGATACTTATTCATTCCCTATGGAAAACACCCCAATGTCTTTCCAAAAGTTATACCTAGATCAGAGTGTAGATGTCAAATGTAAACATAGCTTCTAATAATTTAACAACATAAATATTCATACATTTGGTAACTGTTTCCACTGTCACCACTCCATATGGATATACAATAGATGAACAAGGCAGTTATGATAAAATATTTTTGGAAAAAAATGGGAAATCCCCAGCAGTCATTATTTTAGTCTAACATATGGCACATTAATTGTTGAGCCCTCCAAGGCAATGAGGTCTGCCTTTTGGAAAGTAACTCTTTTATCTATTTATATGCATTCCCTTTTTTTCGGCATTCTCTGTAGTCACTGCTTAAATTGAAATTGGAGTGGAGATTTTCCAGTCCTTTTTACATGCCAAAATTGTGCTCAAGTTCCTTTCTAAGCACTTTCTTAAATATGCCTATTTCCTGGTCTTTGTTGCCCTGCCTATACTGCCGCTTGATTTGTAATGACAGCTACTTTAGTGTCATCTAAAACAAGAAGCTGAGGCACTAAGGGAGCACAGCAGTTTGATCTGATCTTTGTTATCTATCTGGCTTTATTGCTTCGGCTGAGAAATCTCAAAAGGAGGTATTTGTTAAAGACTCTAAAAGAAAGTGTCATCTGCTGCTATTTAGAGTACCAGTGCACTTTTTCAGTTCTCTAAGCATTCATATTTCAGGACTCAATTAGACTTCTGATTGCAGGCAAACTATGTCCTACTTAACATAGCTTTCTGCTTGCAAATTAATTTGATTCTTACCTTAGATTATCTCTCTGTAGATACCTGACAAAAATTAGTGTGATCCCGTCAGTGTACATTAGTACTCATCCCTTTTCCCATCACCTATTCCATTTATGCCTCTATAGACATGTGGTTTCTGCATACAATGGAGAAAGTGGATAGAAAGGAAAATAGCAGTTTCTGGCACGAATTATTTCCTACATTACACACTTGCCCAATTTCTAAATTTTATATGATTTAGTCTTCTACTTTTAATTAGACAAATGCTTGATAAAAACTGCATTTATACATTGAAATATTTCAAAAAGGAAATGTAGGTATTAGGTAAGTCAAAAAATTTCTCCATCTACTTACTCACTGTCATTCTCTCCCCCTATGCTTCTTCATGTTGATGATACTGACTCCTATCCATGAAAATTATTCTTTCAAAGTTTCTCTCTCTGCTCATCATCCTATCTCAGCAATTTCTAGCATGATAATCTACTCTAAGCATATTGTTAAAAATAAATAGAAACTTTCTGTTACTTCCAGTTTTAATACCTTTTTCTGCTTTTACCAGAACCCTCTATCTTTCTAATTAATGATCTCTAGTATAGAACCACAACTACCTTTGACCATGCTGATACCTGAAATTCATTGATCCTACCTATTTAGTGTCACTAATATCTCATGTCTTGTTACTCCTTCTT
The DNA here is from genome assembly GCA_004027295.1 of Dolichotis patagonum. Lineage (NCBI taxonomy): Eukaryota > Metazoa > Chordata > Mammalia > Rodentia > Caviidae > Dolichotis > Dolichotis patagonum. The sequence goes on along the minus strand of PVJX010000183.1, from coordinate 244,946 downwards.
AGTCTTCGAGTTCAGTGGCACACCAAGCACATCATTATAACACATGCCTAGAGTTCACTCTCAGTTTATGTACTCTAGGTTAGTTGGACTTCTTTGTCAAAAGTCAAACCTAATTAAATCTAGCATGCTGTTTACTTATATTTAACTTCCGTAAATTATAATGTGGCTAAAGTAGGTAAAGAAGGTAAAAGATTAACTGCCACTTCAAATTTCCAATCTTCTCATTAATCATTTCCAGTTATTCCACTAAAAAACAACAAAAAAATAGAGCCGTCTGAAGAGTAACTTAGCTTCCATAAACTTTCACTAACCCGTTTCTCCAACTTGCATCTAGGCCCATATAATCTGCTGTTTCTTCTGTTGTAGATGAACAAATTTTTGCAGCAATATATGACTGAGAATGTTCACTGGGAATGATGATTCATATATTAGTTAAGATTACCCAAATTTGACCCCCTATGAATGGCATTTTGCAGAGTTTGCAATGTATTCTGGATGTTTTAGAATTTAAGAAAACTCATGAACCCATTTGCCAGATTAAGCAACAGTAGGCAACAGAAGTATTGATGATAATGAAAATGTTTGACATTGTATCAGTTGTTTGTTATTACTGAGCTTTTGAAATGTGCTAGTATGGTGGAGGGACGGGACTTTTCATTAATATTTAATTTTAATTTATTACTGTATTAAACTGCACTGTGTCAGCATGATTATAGGAAGAAAGTTGGAGAATTGGGAGACATGAAGACCAGTTAGGAAGCCACTGAAATTAGCTTACGCAAAAGATGATCAGAGTTTAAATTACAGTCTACAACGTTTTAGCAGTATTTCCAAAATCAAGAAAATTCTGAAAAATGAAATTACTTTTGTACTCATTGATGGTAAAATATAAACTGAATTGAAATTATTTGGTGGCAATGTGTGTACTGAGCTCTCTTGAAAGTATTTCATTGTTTTCAATTAAAAATATTCAAAAATCTAAAAAAAATGGTTCTAATGAACAGGTATTTCCCTAGATGTATTTTATAGTGTCTGGTAGACAAACTTATTGTCTTTTTAATATCTAAGTAATGTTTTTATTCTTAAATCTGGTATCCTATCTTGAAAAACTGTATAAAGTGTTTTTTGTACCAGGAATCAAAGTTGGGACCTTGTGCTTGCAAGGCAAGCACTTGTGCTGCTGAGCTATATCCCTTGCCTGGATAAAATGTAGAAACCCGTAGTAACTAGTAGAAATGGAAGTAGATGAGATAGAGAACTTTAATGGTATAATTGATAAACTCTGGCTGCCATGTGACATTTGGAAATGAGGGGTGAAGTAATGTAAAAAAAAAAAAAAACTTGTCTGTTTTTATGATGCTGTGTGCAAACCCAGGGTCTTGTGTGCGTGCTAGAAAAGCACTCTGTCAATGCACCCTCAATCTAGCTATTTTTAGTTTTTAAAATTAAGCTTAGATGTTAGTGGTGGTATTAAAAATTGTCCCAAGAGGCAGATAGTATTTAGATCTGAGAGTAGAGATCTAGAGGCACAATCAATTCCATTTTACAGATTGAGTTACAGCTTTGTGTGATGTATGCTACTGAATATTATTATCCATCTGAATATTCTGTCTTGCCCTTTCCCTGTATTTGCTATCCATAGAGATTAACCAGATTTTTAAATAAAAAAGGAAGAGAGTACTGATTTTACTTTTTATTTTATAAGAACAATATATACTTTCTAAAAAATTTTATTTAAAGAGAAAAAACAAAACAAAACAGAATAAAGGGTAACAACAATACAGAATTCCAAGGAAAAAAGGAAAAGAACAACAACAAAAAATCTTAATAAATTATTACATTTAAACATGTGTTATATAGTTGGTTCTTGTAAACTGTTTATAAGCTCTACACATGCATGAGTCTCTACATGTATATCTATCCTTTCTGTATTAGAGGTAAAAACAAAACAAAGCAAGATAAAACAAAACAATTCATAGAAAAGCATGAGGCAAAAAAGACACATAAGACCGCAATACTAGGTGATCTACAATGGTTACCACGATGTCTCAGCAGTATATAACAACATTAATAAAAACGATATACTTATTTTTGCAGCAGTAATTTTCATTCTTATACATTACATCCCTTTTACAGTAAATATTTTGCAACACTTCTGTACTATTTTGGAATGAAATTCAGAGTAAATGTATCTATACTGTTATTAAAATAATTAATATCCCAATTATAATGCAAAAAATAAAGAAGGAAATAATAATAAGCATGTTGTTCAAATTGTAAATGCTCAATAATGAATACCTGTGCTAATACAATGGAAGAGAGATATGCTTGCACCAATTACAGTGTGAGAAATTAGTGCTGACATTGGTAGTAAAAAGTCTTAAACTTATATTAATGTCACAAAATTCTAAGCAAAGTTTTTTTTATCTCTAAAGCCTTTGTTTCCGTAGATATTATATATAATGACTATATAATTACTCTCTTTCTACAGAGAAAGCAATCTAAAACATTTTAGCATATCTTTTATATATGTGTGAAATCATCATTATTAAGAGTAGTACCTGGGCCTATAGCTTGAATGGTTGATGGATACTACAAAACCTTACCTTAGTAAGAAAAAGTATATGCCAGAACAAAAATAACTACCAGAAATTTATTAGTCCTTTTTCTTTCCAGTTCTCACAGATTATATTAGAATAATATGGGTTGCTACAGATTTTGAAAAATTAGCTATTGCAACATAATTCTTCCATATCCATCCCTTACCAAGTTCAGGTGCACACATTCATTAAGAAAACAGGAAGAGAAGAGACCAGATATTTTTCTCTTAAATATTGAAGAAAAATAAAAAGGAGTATTTTCAAAGTATTTCATGAGTATCACATATTTTCACATTCTCTGGCTGGAAGAAATATTGTCTGTATATTACAGTAAGAGAAAGTTAATTGACTGTCATATTGCACATATGCTAATTACATCTTCCAAATTTTCTATTACAGCTTGAATTTTAAAAATTCTGTTTTATATTATTATAAATGTGCATAGCTTTCTCAGATCATCTGTTCTGATTTTTGGTTTGAAATTTTGGTTCCTTTTTATGTTGCCACCATGATTCTAAAGTAATAACAGTCTGCATTTAGCAGTTTCTTATATGATTTTCAGAGATTGAGCATACACGTTAGAAGATTACTTGGAGCTATCAAAACTGTGCTTTAAATACACTGTTCTTTTGTACATATTAAGTACTTCTCCAATTTGAGAATTTGATTTAGAATCTGCCTGCCTTTTCCCGAAAATCATTAAGGGTTCTGGTTATATATTTTTGTAATTGTTCTTAAAGCTCTTGCAACATGCTGATAGGGAGAGAGAGACATGTATTAGGATATCCTAGACATTTTTGAGAAGAACTTCAGAGATGTAGTTACAGTATATAATTTTTCCAAGAAATGTAAAAAGAAAAATTAAGACAATTTAAAACAAAAGAAAAAATAAAGAAGTCTTTTATACATCAAATTATAAAAAACAAGACTAAGGTCATTACTGATACAGCAGAGCATTTGCTAAACTATTTCCCAAGTAATCTTTTCTTACTTATTCCTAAATTATGCAATGTTTGTGTTCAGTTTACTGGTCTGGCTCACTGACATCTTCTATCTTTTATTCTTTAACTAAGACAACTATTTTCTGCCTTAGAATTTGAAACATACAGTACTTGATTTTTAGTACGAGTTATATTTGCTTACTGGAGAAAAATGTTTTATTTTTAATATAAGTAATATTTTATTCACTTTTTAAAAATGACTTCTGCTAGAATTAAAGAGCTGGCTTCTTGGATCCTTATTCCCGTAAAACAATGATATACTTGGGCTGAGCTGCACTGTGCCCTGTAGGTGCAGCCTGCACTCCGTCCCCAAAGTGCCATCTCTAGCACATTCTAATATTTTTACATCACTGAATTTGAATTGCCATTTATTTTAACTACCGTCTTTTGACTTTATAATCTTCAGAGCTTGAATATCAAATGTATTTCCCACTTGAATCTATTTTAGCATTGTTTTTTGTTGATTAATATTTTAATTGTTTTTATAGCATAAAATCTACTATTTTTATTCTAGGCAAATGCTGTGTGTTTATGAATCTGGAAATTCAGTACAGTATGATTGCTTTTCACACCATGAAATGATCAGAAATAAAGGAGACTTAACAAGTTATCAGATGCAAATTCTAGACTCTACCCCTAGTCTAGCTACACAACACTGATAAAGCATAGGAAGATTAATCATTTTATCAAAAGTTTTCAGGTGTATTGAAGACAGAATTAGGATCACACTCTCATGCTCTCTCACTCCTTTAAACTGTTCTCTAACACTGTCTTATAAAACTTTTCCTGGGGCTGCAATTCCACATATAAAACATCTGTAAGATGAGTAAGTTTCTATTGTGATTTTTCAATTTTATGCACGATGTTTCACTGTAAATATTTTAAAATATTATTATCCCAAGGTAAATTATTCTAATTTACCTATTTTATTTTAAACAGATCATGTTGTTTGTGAAGAAGAGTTTAAATACGCCATGTTAGCTTTAAACTGTATATGCCCTGCCACATCTACACTTATTACCCTACTGGTCCATACCTCTAGAGGGCAGTAAGTATATTTCTTTCCTTTAAAGTAACATTTTAAATTACTTAAAAATAATGTGAGGTTATGTGATTTAGAAATATAGTAAACCAAAGTTTTCAACTACATATGTAACTATATTTACATTTCTGTGATTTACCTTTATCTGGTAGATATGCTTTAAGGGATCCAAATGTAGAAAATTGATAGTCCTTTGCTATCTTTTTTCAGTACTTTGAAATAATGGGTTGCATCCTAATTATTAAGTGTTAACATCATCTGATAGGTCTAGAATTGGGGCATGATTTTTCTTTTCAAGGCTAATGCTTATACTGCATACCTATTAAAACTGATTTCCAAAGTATATTGATATTAAACTCTTTTATCTATCTGAGGTAAGTTTTTGTATACTGCTGACTTCAGAATTATATATATATATATATATATATATATATATATATATTATTAAAAGTAATTGTGAAAATTAGTGCAGGGGCTGGGTATATAGCTTAGCATGTACAATATCTGTCTGGTAAGAGCGAGGTCCTGAGTTTGACTCCTGGTACCATAAAAAGGAAAAAAAAAGTTTAAAATAAGTCATTTTATATGTAATTAAAGGTGGATAAGAGAATTTTATATCTTGAGAACCTTTTTATTCCTATATATTTATTTTGTTAGATTCTTAAAATATAGTTTTAACTTTTATGATCAAAGAAATAAGGAGTGAAGATAATCACTAATCATATTTAAAGAAGCAAAAGTACTGCATTTCATTTCATTCCTTTCTCTATTCCTAATTTGGTATGTCAGGCAAAAATATTGATTTTCTAAATAAATTCTACTGTGTACTCTACTTGTGGCTATGCTTGTTTAAATTGAAAAAGTTAATTGATGGTTATTTAAGTGAAGTGCCAAGAGAAATAAATCCAGGCCAAGTAAAATTCTTCCTTTGGGTTTATAGTAGGTGGAGTAAATTGCTAAAAGCATAAAAATAGAAAATGTCCAATGATATTTTAAAGCAGATTTTGCTATTTTACATTTCTGCTCTGTTGAGACAGAAAAAATTTTCCAGGAGCAATTTTCTCAAGTTCTGAATAGAAGTACTTCCATTCTGTACATTGACAAGCCTTTAATTTGTGCAGTGGAAAAGTTGTACCAAAAAATGAATGAAAATTGTTCTTTGCAAAACATGATCAACGCTTTTCATGCAAGCTTGTTTAGACATTAGTTATTTAAGCAGCCAGAAAAACTCGCCTATGTCTTCACTATTTTGCCATAGCATCTTTATCATAAATTATAAAACCGTGACTCTGAATATCTGGTCCAAGTGTATTGCTCCACGTACAAATGTGAAAACAAGGCCCACTGGTAATATTTCACACAACTCATAGACTGAAGTTAATTTACATTGTACAACTCATTGTAAATACTTTTACTGATGTGCCACTTTGCATGGTGAAAAAGTGGATAATATAATGAAATAAAAAGTAATAATATCTTGGAAGAACTGGATTGTTACATATACACATGCTTTTAGTTTGTTGGACACTGAGCAGACAAAAAGCTGTTAGTATCTGGAAACTTCTGAGAAAACAATTTTGAGCAATATAAACTTTCTTATTTTGAGAAAGGATGAGCAAAAAGATGTGATAAGAAAATGAAACATGTTGGAGACTATCACTTTATTAGGTTCATTTATGAATCCAAGAAAGGAAACAACTATATACTATTACATAGAGAAGTTAATAAAAGCTTCTATTACATATGTTTACTTATATGAAAATATATATGTATGTATGTATGTATATATATATTTTTTTCTGGCTCTTAAAGTCTCATTTTTGAGGTAAATATTAGTAAAAATAAAGATTAAAAATGCAAGGAGAGAGTGGGGGATGGAATCCAGAGATTAAAAAAGCTAAACTTGGTAAGGAGACAATTATATTTTTCCTTAGAAAACAGTGGATGAAGAAAAAGTAATTTATAGCAATGGCTTATAGTAATTTTGCTAATATTTAATATGGAAAAGTGCGTTAGTTATAAATATGTATGATCCATTACCATCATAGCTGGCTAAAGTGGAAATGACATTCATGTTACACAAGGCACAGTCTGGGGATGAGCACTGTCATTGGAGGGCACTGTATTTGTTTCTTTTCAATTTAGTATATTTAGCAACTCAATCCTGAGACATTGATTATCTGGGTGCAAGCTTCTTTAGTAGAAGAATGTAGAGAAGGGCTTTATGAAAGGCTTTGGAGTATCCAATACAGTTTGTCCATCCTGACACAAAGTAATGATTTATAATGAAAAATTACATATTCAGTGACAAAACTCTGGTTTTCAATTTTTCATTAAGGATGTAACTATATTTTTATATTTAAATATGAGGTTCATTCTAGTTATATCATTAACAATGTAAACCTGCACATATATTTATTTTAAATTTATTTATTCCCATTAAATCTTTAGGTTACATATCATATGAATGAAAGGAAAATCAAAGGAACTTAGCAGATTATATTGAGTCATACAATTAACTTTAATGACCTAAATTTTATATAGAAATTACCATGAAAGTCATGGTAGTCATTAAAGAGCCCAAATCTGGAATGTTCACTTGGCAGTATCAAAATAAGGAAACATGAAGTGTACCTACAGTATAGATTTTGTGTTGTTTATTTTGATAATTGTTTCCTTGAAAGGTTTAATACTATGTTTTAAAACTAAGAATAGTCATACCATTATTATAAAATGTATGATCCAGAAACAACTTCTACTAAGATAATAACTAAAATCAAACTCTCTGGAAACCATATGTGCCAATTACAAACAAAATTTTGTCTTCTAGGGCTCATACTGTGAGTGGAATTCATAAATTTATAAAGGAGGTATAGAGGAAGTAACACTAGTTTTGGCAGAAATGGTTGACTGCTAAACCCAACAAATATCGAACCAATCACATGCTCAGTTTAATTTTTGTTCACTTTATGTAAAAAGTTGAGATAATAATCTTTACCTAGTTCATTACTGTTTTAATCACTTTTGAAGTTACTTATTGAATGATAAGTAAGCTATAAAACCATTCCATATGTTATGGATACAGACAGTAAATCAGTAGGAATTCCCTGTTTGCAAGGGGCTTTTATTCTAATTAATGAGACAAATAAACCAAAAGTAATATTGGAGAAAAATAAAGTAGAGGCAGACAAAGCAGGGCAAGGGTGTGGCAGTTAATTTAATTTAAATGACATGTCAAAACTCATTATGCAGTTGATATTTTATCAAAGATCTGAAGAAATTTAAGAAATCACCATTTGAATGTCTGAGATATAAATTTCCCAGACAGAGGGAGAAGCAAAAACTGTAAGATGCAAGAAAGAACTTCCAATGATTTCAAAAACACTAATGATTTGAAAAACAGTAAAACGTACACTGGGCTCGAGCAGGTTAAGGGAAGGAAGATATTAAAAGCTGAGATTTAAAGAAAATGGCATCAAATCATTTGGGGTCTTATAAACCATTTTATGGATATTGCTTGTCACTCTAGGTTAAGACATTATTAAATGGTTTTGAGAGTTGACCAAAAAGTGATCAATATGTGAAATCCACAATGAAAAAATAAATACATGAATTTGTCTTTCATCGTCATATAAATAAACCTATTGATTGGTATCACCCACACCCAGAACTGTGTGAAACCCATTTAGATGTCATACGCCCATAACCCCAGTATCACATAACCTACTTTCTTTGCATATATTGGATGTAAAGAGTAAAATACCTTTGATAGTTTAGCAGAACCAATTCTAATATGTTGCAATTTTGCAAATGTGTTCCTCAGAGGTGGTTATTTCCTAAGATGTCCTTCATTACTGTACTGAGAAAATGTGTTATTTTCACCAATAGAATCAAGTAGCAGTTCTGAATATGCTATAATGCTGCCTGAGAAAAGAAAATTAACTTATAAACACCAGTGATTAAGTTTTATTTATTGATTCCAAAATAATTGAGGTCTTAAGAAATAGAAGAAAATTCAAGAATATCTGGGTCATAGAAGTTTTCCTCAGCTTTCAAACTTTTATTGTAACCTCTAATGAAAAGCAAAATATTTCTAAAGTTATACAGAACTTGTTGTGTTCAACGTTATATCATGAGCATTTATGCTTCAGTAAGTTTTAGGACTTCTCAAATAATTATTTCAGCAAAGATCACATAAGAGTTTTGAAAAAAATCCGAAAGCACCATACAAACACATTAAGCCTGAATTTAGTGTAATTAATTTGTGTGTGGTATATAAACTGTGGTTTGTTATGATACAACTGCCAAATTTGTATTCCAAGGCAGAATTAGAACTTTTGGATGGATGTTAACACTTTAGTTGGAAAAGTAAATTACATTCTTAGAGAAGTTTGAGAAATACTAGGTTAAACATTGTTTTTCCCCAATTTTATTTGAACTTGTTTTAAATTTACAGAAAAGTTGTAAAAGTGGTACAAAACATTATTACATACCTCTTTCATAAAACTTTCTCTAATATCATACTTTTTGTAATAATAATAGCTATCAAAATGAAAACTTAAAACTGGTCAGTATTGTTGATTAAGTTATTGACCTTGTTTTAATATTTTCAGATTTTCTATTAACATATATTTTCTGATTCTGAAAGCTAGCCAACCTTTATATTGTATTTAGCTATTTCTCCTTAGCCTAGTCAACAATTTCTGTGGACATGATTGGAATCAGTTTACATTCATGACTTTTTATGCATATATACTATATATATATATATATATATACATAATGGAGATATATCTATCTATCTATCTATCTATCTATCTATCTCCATTACTGTGTGCCTGTCACAATATATGGCGTAAAACTTCTGGTTCTCCCAGAGGGAACCTAGAAACAAGGTCACCCAATGTCATTGACTACCAGTGACTAGCAATGAACACATTTAGTGCTCAGATCTTGATTACTAAAATCATTCCCCCAAAATAGTACCTGTGTTACTTGGTGTACTGATCAAGTGAAGGACTGGTTTAAGAAGGGTACAAAATGAGCCTGGAAAGTCTTGTGATACCAGAAAGTGAGGAATTTCTCAGAATAGTGTGGGGCTTATCCCAAGGGCTCAAACTAACATAAGTTGGTTTATAATGGGCTAAGGTGGAACAAGTAGAGCTACACAATAAGCAATGATAAAATAAAACAAATATCCAGGAGCCCATACTGGTTAGTAATGTCATATAATAACTAAATAAGAAAAAGGGGTGGCTGTTTCTTACTGAATTCCAACTAGGACTGCGAGAGTGGAAAATATTAAGTCACCATTATGCAAGTATCATAGTGTTAGTCTTATGATTACTCTCATGAGTGCTAATAATAGTGGGCAAAAATTTGAGCAGAAGCAGAATAATTGTTTTGTCTTAACATATGTCACCAAGATATTTTGTAACAATGAAGAAAAAAATTGTAAATTTACAGTGGAGAAACCAACAAAATACCATCTTAAACAAGTACGGTGGAAGTCACCAATAAAAAGATATGTCAAAAGACCTGCCACACCTATTGTTTGCGACACTGAGTTGAATTACCATTACTTACAAAACCAAAAATCTAGAAAGGATCTGTTAAATTTATGTTGCTTTTCACTTGATGCACTAGGAAAGACATAGCATTTGTCCTACTTTGGGTATGTGTTTTCATTACTTTTCTTGTTGCTAGGACCAAATAGCTGACATGCAAAGTTAAAGGGAGGAAATTTTATTTCAGCTCACAGTCCGTAGAGGGTTTAGTGCATAGTCAGCTGACTGCAAGGCAGGGTAGCAAGGCAGAGAGGGGCACTGCAGGAAAGGAACAGTGGATGCCAGGGCAAGCAGAAGGTAGCCAGCAGCAGGAGCAGAACCGCCAAGCCTGCCTTCCGTCTCTCCCTTTATATCCCACCCAGGATGTAAATGTATTGATTGGTGTTTCCTATACTCAAGATGGGCTTCACCTATCTACCCCTTAATCCCGGTATGACAACCTCAACCCACATTCTCACATCTTAATCGAAGCACCTTTGAAACTCCTCACCTAGGACTTCATGAGGGTTTAGGGAGACATTTAGATACAAGTGATAACATTCTGCCCCTGGCACCCAAAATACTCCAGAATGCCCAAAATATATCCATTTATGTAAAAGTCATGTAGTCTGTCTCTAACAGTTACTAAAGTCATAACAGGCTCAGCATGAGTCTTCAAGCATATCTAACAATTATTTCTACTACCATTTTCCAATTATGAGAGAATATCAGACTCACCCATACTGAGAGTGTCCTACAAAGTACTTAACTGATACTATTCAAAATGTGCAAAGTAGTGAAAGACAAGGAAAGACTGAGGGTTTAAAGTTTTGTTTTTTGGGCCAGGGATACAGCTCAGAGGCACAGCGCGTGCCTGGCAAGCGTGAGGTCCTAAGTTTGATTCCCAGTACCTAAATAAATAAATAAATAAATACTTTGAAATATTTACTTTTAAATGTTTACTTAAATAGTACTTTTAAAATATTTACTTTTAAATATTTTACTTCCCTTAACTTGCATATCTTCCGATAGTAGTTTGATTGGAAGAGTTCTCCCAATAAAATCTTTAAGAAAATATATATTTTGAAGAAATACAGACCAAGACAAAAGGAAAGAAACACTGTTTTTCTGTATCTTACTGCCTTAGACATACAGGGTCTGGATGATGGTAGTCAGAAACCTCCAGCGTTTCTCAGACCATTAGGTCCGTGACTTCAGATGGAAATTAGTCACGAGTCTTCCGGTTTCTGTTATACCAAACATGCAGTGCATCCAGTTTTACTCAAAGGGATGAGAGAGAAAGAAAATCCAGTGCCATTACTGCCATCAGGAAAAGGCTCCAGCAAAATCACTGAAAAGGGAAGTAGGGAAGAGGTAGAGGTAAGTTAGAGGGAGACTTTCTCCTTTTAATCCTGAGCTGCTCACAGAGAGGCTGGAGAATCAGCTGCCATGTGGGTGGAAGAGAAAGTTTCTCAAAAGTAATAGGGATTATAATTACCATCCCGACTGCCAGAAAGGAAAAGGAGAAAAGGGTGGGAAAGCATGTTCAAATGAACTATCTTTAGCCCGATTGGAAATTTTACACTCAGAATTGGTGACAGAGAACTATATTTTATAACCTGGCAAATCTAGTTCAGTCACTCTTCTCCTGCATGTGAGTAAAATAGAAGGCAAGTCAGCATGACAGCATTTCCTTTGTTGTAAGACACACACACACACACACACACGCACACACACACACAGACACGTGCGCACACAAATTTAACATTTTAATACATTTGAGTGCTACAAATCAGCTAATTTGGATATAAAATTTGAATTATATTTGATATGACTTTAAAAATACAAACTATAATTGGCATTACTAGATTATTGTATAATTTGCAGTTGCATCTGTCATGTATGAGATCATTAACATACTTTTCCAAACCCCATATCATGATCCAGCCCATATGGCTCCACATCATTAGCAATCTCATGACCTTCAGACAGCAGCAAGTGGATGCCTTAGTCAGTTTTCCCGTCCTTGGGACAAAATACTTGACAGTGACAGCTTAAAACAAGAGCAGTTTAATATTCCTCACAGTTTCCACTGGGTTCAGTCTCAAGTTAGCCGTCTCCTTGCCTGGTGGACAGTTGCTCATTCCCTGGTGGCCAGGAAACCGCGAATAGAGGCCCATCCACGAGTCCAAGAACACACCCTTCCAGTTACATCCCCAATGAAACATTTCCAATTAGGCCCCACTTCCTAAGAGCACATTCAAAGTCTGAACTCAACACTGGATCAGTCCACTGGTGAATGCTGCACCCCACGATCCTATCACTTTTCAAACAGATGGGACTTCCAGGGGCAGTTTAGATCTAAGCCATAATGGTGTTGGTAAACCTGTATCAAAGGGTGTGACTGAATGCATAATGTCCCTGTGCCTCCTTTTGTCTCCTGTAAGTAAACAGTGTAACTATGCTTAATCCAACTGGTAACCACAGCCAGTATCACCCGTGATCAGTTTCCTGGTGAGACTTAAGACTGTGACTAACACTTGTCAGGGCACGTGTCTACTCTGCTTAGTACCTTGCAGAGCTGTCTTATAAAAGACCCTGAGAGGATGCACTTGCCTCTCACTGTCACTCTGATGTCACCTTGTACTTCCCCAGATGGCCTGTGGAGCACACTAGGTCAACAACATACCTAGAGTGGATATATATATATATATATATATAATGCTCCAGATACATCCTCCTGTGTGTGTAAGTGTATGTGCATGTGACGTGCTGCACTGGCTCTCATCTGGCTACAAAAACTAATTATTCTGCACTGCTTCATGCTTCAGCATAGGCTGCTGTTCAGCTAACTGCATCCCAAGAAGGAATGTGTAACTTTCTGGCGTTCTGACACCTGAACTACCTGAAAAAGCCCTTTTTCATTTTTTTGGCCTGTTTCCATTCCTTCCTTCTTACTATGAGTGTGAATTTCATTGCATCCAGAAGCTATGTGGAAGTTCACACTCGCTTTTCTGAAACTCCCCCACTTCACAGTGATCTGCTCTTAACCCCATAGATTTTTTGGTTGTGATGTCAGTTTACCAGGCCGCCCACTCAAAACCGGCAGACTTAAACAACTGAAATTTATTTTCTCACTGTTGTGTAACTAGAAGTCCTAGACCAATGTTCACTTTCTCCTGAGCCCTTTCTTCCTGAGCTTGCAGAAGGCTGCTTTTCTATCGTCCTCATGTGACATGCCTTCTCTGTGCCCACATTTGGTCTCTCTCTCTCTTTCTCTCTCTCTCATCCTTCACCAAATTTCACTTTTGTATGAAGACACAAGTCCATCTGGTTTCGGGCTCGCTCTACCAGATTTATTCTAATTTAAATGCTTTTTTTAGGCTGTATCTCTAAAGACATCCACATTCTGAGGTGCCAGAGGAGGTAGAGCTTCAACAAATGAGTTGCTGGGGGTACACTTCAGCTGCCTTTGAGGTGGGAAGTAGCTTTAGGTTCCACTGAAACATGGCTACAAATTGTTCTTGTTTTATCTAGGTCAGTAGGTCTGCTGTCTGCACAGACCCATTCTCATCATGAAAACAGAAAGGTCATGTAGCTATATATTCCTAGTGCTCGTTTCTTCATTTCTTCCATGGCAAAAACAAAAACAAACACAAACTTACTAAAAGTGTGGAGATAAGAATTACGGTCACCACAAGAAAGGGAAATGATAGGCCTCATAAACTTACTCTATATTTTATATAAACTAATGCATACTAAAAAATCTACAGAGAAAGGCACTTTATTAGGGATAGCTAAAGTTATGTTATATATAACTACCTGAGAAACACTTCATAAGCACACTTACGAAAAAGTCAACTAGTGCATCAGGCATAGTTTGAGAGCTAGGTATATTGCTACGGCCTGACATCTGTCTGTCTGGACAGCCTTCAATACCTCAACATTTGCTATTTAACTAGATCTCAATATGTCTGTGTAAATATTTCTTTAAGATTTTCTATGCTCTGTGTTCTGCTAATTTATTTTTATAGCCTTACTTCCCATGATTCTCTTATGTATTGCTCGTTCTCCAAATAACATGATCCTAAATATACTTCGGAGTTTCCGCCTTCTATATCTTTTTTAAATGCAGTTCTCTCTGCTTTGAAAGCATTTCTTCTGCCTTCCTAGAAGATTTGTTTAAATCAAAAATTATATCTTCTCCTGAATATTTTTAAACTCCACAATTTAATGTGATTTCTCCCTTCTATGAATGTACATATAATTCTATTATATTTTGCCAGGTTGTATATTGTAGTCTTTTTAAATTATATTTCTTTTTCCCTTCTTAATAGGTTGTAATTTAATTCAAGTCAGAGAACATGCCTTACACATTTTTACACACTCTGTAATGTTTCTCTCAACATAATTGCCCATATTACTTAAATGACTGAAGTAAAAGATGCATCAAAGGTAATTCTTTGAAGCCCCTGGCCCATATTTCCTCTGCAGAATTTTCTGGAAAAAGCAACAACAAACAAAAAACAAAAGACTTCCTCCTCTGCTGTTTCTTTATTTAACTAGCATCCAAAATGAATTTCTACATTTGTCTGTATGAAAATCAGACATCAGCACCACAGTTAGCAACATTTATTCATGAAATTTGCCATTGAGAAAAGGTCCAATTCAGGTAATGAATCTCAACAAAGGATGTGAATAAATCAAAGGCCCATATAGAATGGGAGGTATGTGCTTCCTCTCTTTTATACAAAACAGGCAAGAAATTTGAAGGAATCTAAACTCTATAACCAAATAAAGGAGAAATTATTGGAACATTCTCTGGAGTAGCTCAGGAGATGGAGATGGGGTTGTGTAATGATAGCGTCTTTTCTGACTCTGCAGTAAACTCATAGCAGTAGTCACTCCTTGCAGGTACTTTACTTGTCATCTGAAGAGGTGATTTAATTATAACTAGTATGAAAAATGCAGATGTTTCCCTTTTTATCAGTGTAAAAATTGCTAAACTGAAATTAAAATTTTGGAGTAAAAGTAGAGAAAATATGGGGGAAATGGGTGGCTCATACCCTCAGTTTACAAAATGGAAAATTAAGTCTGTGTCTATACTTAGTGGAAAAAAGTTTAACTACGTTCAGTTAAAAAGTAACTAATAACCAGTAAATCAGAAATTGCTACCTAACAATGGGCCAAATTCTGCTTGCTGACCCCTGACATGGCTTATAAACACTTTTTTTTATTGTTTTCTTTGAATGTGCTTTTCGGGGGAATGGCAGCAGCCAGCTAACCACAATTCTGAACATTTGATCTGATTTATAATTTTATTTTTACTAAATTTTCTCTATAAAAAATATTAGCAGAACACCACTAAAGGAAAATTAAAAACAATACGATTATGAGAATTTTCCTGGGGAATCCATTCTGAAGTAATTGTCTTTTATATCTCACAAGATGAGATCAATATGTAGCTCAATGATAGAGTAATAAATAAAATTTAACAGCATTAGTAAGAGGTACCTTGAAATTCTTCCAATCAAGCTCAGGATTTGGAAAGATCTGATTTTTACTTTTTTTTTTTAATCAAAATCTGTGGTATGAAAGAGGTAAAATTAAAAATATAATATTGAATTAAGATATTGTGGTTTGGCGTTTCATTCATTCGTTCATTCAGTAACTCCACATAGTAATTACAGGCATCTGTACTGTGTAAGGGTACTGTTAGGAATTCAAAAATTACACATATAAATATATCATGATCATGGCATTTTAATCTGACGGGATAAGAGCAAGGCAGCGTACAAATTCAAAATTGCTTATAGATGGATTTGCAATGTCTCATAAATTTTCCTTTATGGATACCAATAAATATATATGTTACTAATGAATGTATGTTTTAGTTATGATAAGAGTTTTTATATTTTGACAATAAATTAAACAACAATATGGAGAGACAGCAAAAATCATCTTATTATAATCATTTTTACAAAGGCAAAAAAGTCATAAATGTAAACAGCATCAAAACTCCTGTATCTGTAGGGCCGGGGATTTAGCTCAGTGGCTTAAACGCCTGCCTGGCAAGCGTGAGGTCATGAGTTCAATCCCGGTACCAAAAAAAAAAAAAAAAAACAACAACAACCCCCCCCCCCAAAAAAAACCAACAACTCCTGTATCTCTAGATATTAATATTTGTGGAGTGTTAACTGCCACAGAAGTCACTGTATTGCCTTAAACCAAAGCCGCACGTCCAGCGGTGGAATGTCAGTGCACAAGGCCACGAACTGCTGCAGTGCAAAGTGAGCACATGCCATTTACCAAGCGAGTGGAGTCCACTGAAAGAATGAAAAAAAAGTACATCTTGGCCAACCAGTTTTATTACTGCTGAAGCGGAACAGTTTAACATCTGGGAGCTCTGACTTAATAATAATGGAGTTGAAGCACTGAAAATGCAGTTTCATTGTGATAAATTAATTCTTTTTCTACCTGGCAGTTTTAAAGCTAAATGAAAACTCTGCAGAATTTCAGAATTTTATTTACAATAAATAATGGGGATTAAGTGGGAATTTCAAAAAAAACTGCTGAATATTTTAAATAGAAGACAAATTAAGGTCGGTGAATTTGGCCACTTCCATGTACAATCAACCTCTGAAATTTAACTTTGGAATTCTTTTTCATTCTTAGTAAAATAGATCACTTTCAAAAATAATGTTCTTTGTTAGTAATGCTTGAAAACTATGTTATATGTTTATTCAGTGGCAATGTTTCTTATCCTGAGAGTGATAAACAGCTTTCCAGTTCCACCTAGTGGTAGAAAATTGTCAGCCTCTGTATTGCATAGACAATTTTCATTCTTAGAATTTACAGTTCTGTTTTGATGTCTTGATAACATAAGCAACTGAGGAAGCTGCGCAATTCAAAAGGACAAATGCATAAACCTCTTTCTAGTACACCGAGGTGTCTGGACATTGCTCTTCATTCTAGATAAAATGATCCTATGTCCGTACAGTCAATTCTATTTGCAGACTAACAAGAATAATGTTCATACAAAGTTATAATAGCTGTTTATTTTGTATCCTCATTTTGTTTGGAAATTTTTGTGCAACATTCAATTTATCAGTTGTAATCAAAATTATATGTGACACAGTCCACAATTTTCAGAATTATTTCTTTCAGTGTTTAAACTCCACATGTCTATCCTCGAAGAATTAGAAGTTAGAAGAAGAATTAGAAAAGTTAGAATATTATAATACCATTAAAATATTCTAACTTTTAAATAAAATAAAAATTTGATAGCATTTTGAATTAATGTAATTCATGTGCATTTGCAGAAATGTACTTTGTGAAGTAAACAAACAGCTAACTGGAACCAATGTGACATTATATTCATAAAGTACATTAATTTTAGCTATATTTAAACCTTTTGGTCACTTACTTTAGACTTTTAAAATCTACTCCCAATCAATATGAGTTAATAAATACGTGTTGCACTTTAACTGAATTAATAAAGAATTTTGCTTTGCTTTGTTTTACTTATTTTGCTTAAGTATAAACTTAAATGGAATTCATTTCCTTACACAAAAATTTCAGAATTATCTGTGAAGCTTTTCATTACCTACTGAAAAATGGATTTTATGTCAAAGTTACTTGATGACAAGATTGTCTTTACTTCAACTGATGTAAAATAATTGACATTACAAATAAGCATATAACTGAAAGTCATATGTCACTCTGAAACTATGGTATGTTTAACTGTGTTATTTAGTATGAAAGAGAACAAAATGTATTAGAACAACTAAACCTAACAATTATGATACTGGGTGTTAAAAACGACAAACAGAATATCGTGAAAGAGGTGAATTTGACTGCATTTTAAAACTTTAAAGCAGTGCTTGAAAATACCTACACCATACTTTATCTTTAGTGAAGAACCATAGGCATAAAAGAACTCACAAAAGTTAAAAATTAAATTTTGTTTTCCAATATTTATTATTATTATACATTTTTATTAATATAAACTTCATAAAAATATATTCTCATTAGATTAAGTATTTATGCTATTTAAAAAATTATCAAGTACAAACTTCATAAAAATACATTCTCATTAGATTAAGTGTTTATGCTATTTAAAAAATTATCATGTACATTACATAGCAGAGCAATTTAGTACATTTTGGAAATAGGAACAATTTGAATATATTGTATTTAGAACAAGAGTTCCAATTAAGTTCTTTATTTCTTCGTCGAAAAAATTTGATGCAGGAAAGCTTTATAAAACAACACTATGCAGAGTTATCTCAACGTGTTCAGAGGTATATTTTATAAAGTGTTTCTGCAAAGAGAAGATAGAAAATACTTAGCTAAAACACCTTGCTTTTCTCAGTTGATTTTACTGAAGCACTGGAGACTTGTGTGCGAGTTAATTCACTTGCTGACAATAAACACACATTTACCTTTAAAGTATAATTATGGATTAATAAGAGCATACAACTTGTGTTTGAAAGAAAAATCAGTTGTCAAATTGATTTATACACAATCCCAAAGTTAGCTGAAATAAATAATATCTCTATGTTGAAGACAATAAACAGAATAGAACAGTGTTTTTAAACTAATTGGTGTTATGTTGAAAGAGGTTCTCTTATTGTCCAGCTTTGGTGATGATTGCTCAAACAAAAGACAGTGAGGAGTAGAGTCTGTTTATGCCAGGGCAGAGGAGAGAGGAACTGTGGAGCAGCCTACACCCCCATGAATCTATTTCTTGTAGCACCACTGATAACTTTAAAAAGTTTGAGTTGAATTTCTACTGTTCCATGTATTCCACAAGGTGGAGAAACTCAAAACGCCAGAGGCTATGGGATGTTCCACCTGAAAGAGTAGTTACTGGTGGTGATACAGAGGCACAACCTTTTACATCCCCTCCAAAGTCTTTTCCATTTGTTCAACACTTACTCTGTGTTAGAATAACTATCATGTTTTGCAGAGATAGTAGGGAGTCAGACATGGTCCTTTTCTTCATAAAGCTTATTTCATAGGAAAACTGTGACATGAAAGATGAATTAATACAATTTAATGTTACAGGATTATGAAAAGAAAAGCACAGTCCCGCAGAGCTGAGGAACTAAGCTTAAACTGCAAAGTTGAGCATCTAAAGCTCAAAGAAAGAGCAGTAGGATATGCAGAGGACCACAGAATAGATTTAAAATAGTGTCTTGCTCAGGGCACTTGGAAGATTGCTTCTGGATGGAGCATGTAAAAAGGGAAAATGTTAGTTAATGAAATTTCAAAGGCATCTATAGAGGAGGTTTGGAGACCTTTGTAATGATGATGAAAATGTTCTACCTGATGAAATATAAAGATGAAGGCTTTAATTGCTATTAACAGAAGAGTGGCATCATGTGATTTAAGGCTTTGAAATTTAGTATTGTAAAAGCGTTTAAGTGGTATATTATATTAATTTGTGCTTATTTCTGGAGTATACCATTATAAGTCAATACATGTACACAATGTGTAGTGATCAAATCAGATTAATTCACGTTTCTATATCCTCAAATATTGTCATTTCCATATGTTGTGATTTCCATATGTTATCTCAACCTTTTCCCTTTCTTAGGATATAACACAAATGGGTTGAAAGGCCTAATATTAGACACAAGAAGGTTGAGTTAGGACTGGCTTGAAAGTTTAAGAATTGATGATGAAACAAAAGAAATAAACAGGTGGTGAATTCAAGTGACATATTTGTGGCAAAGTTAAAGGCTTTGTTTTTGAATAAGAAGTTTGTATATAGGTTATATTTGTTTATTTATGTAGTATTTACCCTTCATTCAAAAACAGTTTTGAATCAATTCTACCAAGACATCAAAGTAAGGAAATTTAAAATATAGAAATTCAGGTACAATGATAATTTGAAGACAAGTTGAAGTACTTTACAGCTCCATAGTACATAAGATATCATGCACTGCCAATAAAGGTCAGAAGAAAATTTAACTTTTAGCTTCCTACTGATTTGAAAAAGCAAATAAGACAGTTGCAACATTCACATTGAATATTGGAATACTTAGAACTAAAGTTTTTGTACAAAATGCATATATTTTAGCCAGACTGCTTAGGTTGAATTCTTTGATCTACTCTTTCTGACAAGATCATTGAAACCATTAAGTCCCAGTTTCTTGATCTGTGAATCAAGAATAATAAAACTAGCATATATCAATGATTGAAATTTACCTTGTTCAACTTAGGAGTTTTTGACTTTCTGATGGTGTGATAGTAAGATGTATTCAATAGAATCCAAATTTAAATTTTGAATATTGATCTTTTTCCAGATTTGTGATCGCTTCTTTCTTTTTTCTTAGAATGAAGTTTTTCTTTTAGTGAAATTTTTGAATACAAAACTAAACATTTAAAGAGCAAAACTTTAAATTAAAAAAGTAAACCAATAAAAGATATGTATTAATTATTTTTATTCTCCCATTATTTTGTTATGAAATTTAATTTTAAATTTTTTCCATAAAATGAAATACATTCCTTTTACATATACTGTATTAATTATAATTTAGTATATCCATTTGTATGAATATTCATGGAACATGTCTAACAAGTTACTCAAAGCCATCATTTTAAATATAATTTCATCTATAAAAATCAAGGACAATATATCTTTGTCTAATCCTGAACATTCTGTTTAGTATAAGTGAATACATGTGTATCTTAAATATTTAATATCATAATGCTTATGTTTTTAGGAAGAGGAAAATTATTTTATGTGTGAAACCTAACATTTTACTTGCAAGATATATTTAATTAAGGACTTTTAAAATTTTTTCCTGTATGCATTATGCTGTGAAGAAGAAATTTAACAGCAAGCATGGCAAATTATAAATTTGTTTTTAAATAAAATGTTCGTTTGTTAGATTACAGGTCTGAGGAAGCAGTTTTCCTGCCATTCAAATCTGAGATTAAATTTCCTTTGGTTGACTTATGCAGAACTCGTGATCCTTTCTTGAGATGCGGGGAGTGCCAGTGAGTCACAACACCCCGTCATTCATGTGATCACGATAAAGGCAAAGACCCTAGGTGTACTGTGCCACCAAACGGGGTGGCTAGTAGGTTAGGTGTCAGAAATATGTTTTTGATGTATTTTCGATTTATGTTGGTTAATTGTGACACGATTCCATCATCTGTATAGCCTAGATTTCCAGCAGAATAAAGTCTCCCATTAAGCAACTGTTTTGGAAATCTACTCTGTCATAAAATATTCCAGTTATGGGAAATCATTTTGAAAATATTATTTATTTTGAAAGCAAAATAAATAATAAGGCTCAGCAGTACTGGTAGTTATAATTTGCTGACAGTTGCCATTGAGTGATAGGCTATCGCAGAAATAGCCGTAGAAATAATCACACAAATAAAGGTATGTGATAAAGATGTGGATTTCAGCTAGATTTATGAATTTAAACCTATCTCAGCCATCATGCTAGTGGCGTTCTGTTTGAAGTTTATATGCTGATTAACATAATGAAAAAATGACAACAAAATTAGACTAGCAAGGAGAATTAAAAAAAAATTATAATGAGGGGAATTGCCTTAGATATTTTAAAATACTTTGTGTTATAGTATATGAGTTACTGTGACATCAGTGAAGGGATATAGAGAAATCAATTCAACAGATTACTAAATTCCAATAGAGACAATATAATTAGGAATGTTGTGTTTTATAAAGAAGTTATTTTATTAATGAGTGAAAAGTTGATTAATAAGTTGAATTACTGTATAGATCCTTAGAAAAATGAAATTTAGTAATTCTTCATACAAAGAGAAAAAAATGATTAATTTCTGCCTAAATAAAACATTACTCTAAAATACTCACAAGTATGATGGTGGTATACTTGTATGTCATAGCCACTAATGTTTGCTTTGAAAATACTGAGATGGAGGCTGGGCATAGCTGTAAACACTTGTAATTCCAGCACTTAGAAGGCTGAGGAGGGAGGATCTCTACCAGTTGGAGGACACCCTGGACTACATATTGAGTTCAAGACCAGCCTTAAGTACTTAGCAAACGCCTGGGGAAAGAAAGAAAGAGAGAGGAGAGGAGGAGAGGAGAGGAGAGGAGAGGAGAAGAGAGGACAGAGAATAAAGGAAAGAAGGAAGGAAGGAAGAAGGGAAGAAAGAAGAAAGAAAGAAGAAAGAAAGAAAGAAGAAAGAAAAGAAAGAGAAAGAGAGAGAGAAAAGAGAGAAAACTCCAGACTAGAACAGATGAAGGTGGCCATGAAACAGTATACAAATAAAGAGTTAAATCCTCACTACCAACATGTTTTTTTCCTTTTTGATGAATTTTACTTTTATTTATTAGAAAACATTTCAGACATTGAGAAGGCATAACCATATTATTAGGAACATTCATATGTTTTAAATTCCAGATTTTGAAAGTAAACATGTCACATATTTGTGAAGCCTTCCATCTCTGACTGAGTTCTCTCCTCCTTCCTTAGGAACATAGTTAATTACAATGTTGAATTTGTAGTCACTTATTATATTTAACATTTTATATTTGTGATTTCTTCATATGTTTTGTGAGCACTGGTATTTGCATTTTCACTGTTATCTGCGTAGATGTTTGTTTATGTCTGTGTTCCTGATGGATTTGGGTAACTCAGAATTGATATTTTTAATTCTTCTATGAACAAATCTTTTTTGATTCACCTTCAGAATGCTCCCAGAATCTACCTTGTTAAATCATCACCATCCAACTGCATTATGCAGTGATCTCCCAATTCATTGCCCCTTTTGATCAGTTGTCTGCACAGTGACAAGAAAAGTTGATGTAAAATATGCCAAATCCAATTCCTACAATGACTGCAGAGTCATTTCAAGTAAAAGTCACAGCCATTGTGAAGTTTTATAGAGTTCCACAAGACCTCTAGTTACCTTTTTGATCTCATAATTTCTTCTCTTACCTCAATTCAACCTCAATTCTTCTTTGCCCTTCTTTTGACACACCAAGCATTCCTCTGTATTCAGGAAGCACCTGTTGCTATTTCTACCTTCCATAGTCTTAAACCAGACAACACCATCCCAGAAACCATTTTACCTTTTTATCTGACTGCCATAAACTGCATTTAACACAAATCCTGGCATTTCACAATCTCTCAATAAATGTTTCATGCAGAAATCAGTGAGTGGGAACTAACATAGTTATCAGTGTTACATGAATGTTTTAGTATTCTTCATCGTTCAGCCAAACAACCTGGGTCAAAAGAAGCAAAGTTGCCATATTAACAATTAGCTGGCATAGATATTCTTGGTTATCTATTATTAATTATTATTAAGAAAAGAAATCCTAAAGAAACGATATTTCTTAGGGGGAAAAGCACCAGTGTATAACAGCAAAACAAGCAAATGATTTAAGGGAATTAATCTGAGCCGTCCTCATCTGACCCCGTCCATTTCTGTTGTTTGCAAATTACCACACTGTGCTCCCACTTAACCTTTTGGAATTATATATACGATTCTTTTAGTAGCTCTTAGTTCTTTTGCATGACAATTATTTGTCCTTATGTTGCTTTTTCAATCTCAACCAAATCCTGATATATTACCAGCAACTGCATTTACATTTCTGAACCTTCAAATGAGTTTTTATCTTCCCCAGCTCTTAGTAGTACTGTGGTAAATAGCAAGATAATATTATTTCAGTTTGCCAAAGAGAGAATTTCTTCACCGGGGACATTCTTCCAAAGTGTAATTCAACATAGCCTTCTGTAAGCAATAGTAAAAGGTTTTTTTTTCCCTCATTTTCAAAAATATAGTCACATGATGGAAGTTTAGGACAAAGTTTTAAGAGCATTATTATATGATATTTGTTGAATTTTTCTCCAAAATTTAGAAATGAGTAAAATATAATAGCAAAATAACAATGGCAGCTAACTGTTAAAATGCAGGGAATTGCTCTTCATTCAAGGGGAGTCACTCAGGTGGTCCTTCACATTCTTAGGACACCTTATATTTGACAAAAGGGCCAAACATGTTCACTGGAAGAAAGATAGCCTCCTCAATAAATGATGCTGGAAAAACTGGCTTTCCACAGGCCAAAGACTAAAACCAAACTCATGTCTATCACCATGCACTACACTAAAGTCAAAATGGATCAAAAACCTAAATATTCAATCAGAAATAGTACATCTACTGTAAGAGAAAGCAAGTAGAAATCTTGAAGACATAGCTGTAGGCAGAGAGTTCATGAACAAAATCCAGACTACTGGGGAAATACTACAAAGAACAAATAGAATCTCACCTTATTTAAAAAGCTTTTGCACAGTATAAGAAATCACCAACAGAGTAAGAAAATCACACACAGAGTGAGAAAAAAAAATTATAGTCAGTCATCTCTCAGACAAAGGACTTCTATTTAGAACAGATAAAGAACTGAAAAAAAGTCAGACCCCCCCCTCCAAAGTCAAAGACACAATCCACAAATCAGTGTGTCAGATGAATACATACTTCTCAGATGAAGAAATAAAAATCGCAACAAGAAAATACATAAAAGTGTTCAACATCATTGGTCATTAGAGAGATGCAAACTAAAACAACTCTGAGATTTCATCTCACTCCAGGAAGAATAGCTATCATTAAGAAATCAACTGTTAACAAATGTTGGAGGGGCTTTGGGGAAAAGGGAACCCTTCTCCATTGTTTGTAGGAGTATAGGCTGGTGCAGTCACTCTGGAAATCAATATAGATATTCCCCCAAAAAACTAGGATTATAAATCCAATTTGACCCAGCTGTTCCCCTGTTGGGTATTCTACCAGAAGAATTAAAAATATTATACCAGAGAGATACATGTGCACCAATGTTCATAGCAGCACAATTTGTAATAGCTAAACCTTAGAAACAACCCCCAAATGCCTATTAGCTGAGGAATGGATAAAAACCATGTGGTTTTTTTTTATACAATTGAGTACTACTCAGCCACAAAAAAGGATAAATTTGAGACTTTTGTAGGTATATGGATGAAACTGTAGACCATAATCCTAAGTGAAATAAATCAGACTCATGTGTAAACATCATTGTCTCCCAGCGTGAGAAGCTGAAAAAGTAAATAAGATCCCAAATGTACAGTTGATATTGTGAAATAGGAGGAAACTTTTCAAAAGGAAAGAGAAACTGGGATGGTGTAAAGCAAAAGAAGGAAGAGAAAAGGAAAAAAATTATATATTTATACATATACATATACAATCACACAAGATATACTACTAGTTTCTCTTAGCTCATTAAAAGAAAAGGTTTGTTCTAATATTGTTTGAACAGTTTTTCATGCCTATATCTTATAGTCTGAATAAGTGCTTTGAAGATAAGGATACACAATGTATTTATTATCTGTTGTTACTCTTCCATTATCTTGTTTTGAAATTTTTTTTCTCTTTACAATAAAAAAATAAATACTTTGGGCATCATTTGGAAGGTTGTTTTAATCAACTTAGCCTGTTACTATAAATTACCATAGACTGAAATGTTTATTGAAAATGATTTTTTAACAGCCCTACGGGTGAAAAGTCATAATCGGCTTCTAGCGTAGTCACGCTCTGATGAGACACTTCTGGTTTGTAGACTTCTGACTTGTCATTGAAATAGAGTGAGGTAGCTCTTTGGCACTGATAAAGGCATTAATCCCGTTTATGAGGAGTTCACTCCCATTAGTTAGCTGTCTCCCAAAGATGCCAATTTTGGCTATCATCGCACTGAATGTTCAGGATGAATTTTGAGGGGGACGCAAACATCAGTCACTTCACTGAAGACTTTACTTTGAACAAAGTATCTTTGCTTGAATTCTTCAGTTATAAGAAAGTTATTACTATAATATGGACAGGAATTGAGTATGTTTTCTATAAAATAAAAATGATAAACTGGAAACCTTTATAACTCTGTGTATGAAGCAAACTGAGTATCTACAAGAGCCAGCCATCATGAGACAAATGTACGGTTGATGGACACAATAGTTCAAAAGCTATAAATGAAGTGTGCATGGCAGCATATACATAAAAAGAGTCTAAAAATTAAAGGTATTTCACTGACTAATAGTCAAAGTAAATAGATTTTATTAGCTGGATCTTGAAAAACTTCCACTCTCTTAAGTCCTTGCCATTTTTGAAGCTTATATACAAGCAGTGTTAAATTTATCTTTTTTGGAGAAAACTTTACCCACTACTTCTCAGATTTGGGAAACAATTTTATAGTAACACTTCTTAACCACGCTCACTGTTTTTCTCCCTGTGTGTATGTGTGTGTGCTTGTGTTGCAGGGAAGGCCAGCAATCACCAGAGCAATGGCAGAAGACGTATGGCAGGTGCTCTGGGAATGAAGTGTACCACATTGTTTTAGAAGAAAGCACATTTTTTGCTGAATATGAAGGAAAAAGTTTCACATATGCCTCCTTCCATGCCCACAAGAAGTATGTTTCTGGTTCTAGGAAACATTAGTCAATTACAATATCAACCAATTAATGAATCAATTTATCTGTCAAAACATTTAAATAGTCTTCTAAAACACAACCCATGTTGGTGCATATGAATTTAAAGTATTTTGGAATTTCTGAAATGATTAACATTGCATTTGATCTCTATATAAGTTGAGATTATCAAGAGAATATTATAACTTGGGAGGAATAATTATTTCAGTAAGTTAAAAAACAGTAATGAATCTTCCTTACAGAACTAAAATTTACTGTTGACCACAAATTTTAAAAATAATAATAAAATGTCTAAAAACCACACAAATTAAAAAAAACTTTACTGATGACACTTGTTTTTTGCCAAAGAATGTTAAAAGTAAAATGGATGCATTCAAATTTTTTTCTTTACTTTTTGAAAAAAGTATTCATGTAAGAAATGAAAATGTAGGTACATTATAAAATAACCTATTTTTGTATTTTAAATATAATATACTATATCTAAGGGATTCATAATATATATGATATATTGACCAATCTAATACATATTCCATTTTGATATTCAATGTGTATATGTGTGTGTATGTATATACATATACATATACATATACATATACATATACATACATGTTATTTTTGTTTAAAATATTTTAAACATTGTTTTAAGCTTGGTATCTAACATGAAATTGCATAAAAGAAATATGTAAATAGATTATTACATTCAAAAGTTATTTTTCTTAATTAAGTTGCACAATTATTCAGGAATTTTAAAAAATTATTTCTTTCTGAAACTGAAGTAAATCACACATAGTAGAAATAATATTAAAAGAAATTCAGAGACCTTTGATCTGTTTCAGATAACCTTTTTAAGGTTCTTTCTTTATACCAATAATTTTTAAACATTTTTGATTAAAGAAATTTTGTTTCTATTTTTGACCAAAGTAAAATTTTTATAAAAATTACATTATTATTCTTATATGACATGTCCTCTGATGTTTTATAGTTACTAGCTTTTTGTCATAGTTATAGTAATAAAGAATCTATTTTTATATGACTTTTTTCTCTAAAAATGAGGATCTTAAACTTTTAGGATTGTTTCAAGCTTCAAAATTCTGTGATTTGCAGTTTTAATTTTCTTCTGACTTACAATAGTATGCTAATTTTCTTACTTAAGTAAACTTTAAAAAAGATATATTGTAAGACACTAGTTGAATTACAATTCTTAAATTCGTATTTTCTTTTTTTCAATTAAGGTTTGGTGTCTGCTTGATTGGTGTTAGGAGGGAGGATAATAAAAACATTTTGCTGAATCCAGGTCCTCGATATATTATGAATGCAACAGACATATGCTTTTATATTAATATTACCAAAGAAGAGAACTCAGCATTTAAGAACCAAGACCAGCAGCGAAAAAGCAATGTATCAAGGTCATTTTATCATGGACCTTCCAGATTACCTGTACATAGCATAATTGCCAGCATGGGTAAGTACAAATAAGTCAGAAAAAAATAACTCTAAGTTAACCTTTGATATATTAACAAAGAAGCAAGAAATGTTTTTTGCTTTTATTAAAATCTCAAGCAAAACTGAAAATGAATATTCATATTACAAACTATGACTAGAACACAGAACAAAATTTTAAACTAACTTAGGAAAAAATATTACAAAAATATAGTCAATACTTATTTTATATACAATACTGTAAATATCTGACTTTTATATTTATCATGTAAATTATCAAACCAATTATTCATACAGGCTATTTCCAATGGTATCAGTTTTTCTCAAAATTCTATTTCCATTTTCCATCTTGTTGTCATCATTTACTTGGTTTCTTTGACACACACATGCACACACACACACACACACACACACGAAAGAAAAGGGCAAGGAAAAGAAACATAGTAGATTCCAACAAATAAGAATAACCTTAATATTTTGTCATCAACCCACCTAAAGGCCTATAAATGTTTAGCTTTTACACCAGAAAAATATGTACTACCTTTTAAGTAATTCTAAAGCTTTCACTTATGCAATGGATTCACCCTCTTTTTTCTTCTCAAATTCTACATTCCTTAATTCATCCTCATTACCTAACTTCTGTTCCCGTATGTATGTATGTATGTATGCATTTAGCAAAACAGCAAGCTGGCCCGCCTCCTCTTCATTCCTTCTTCCTTCCATCCCTTCCCTTCTCCAAGGTAGATGCATAGGAACGAAAACAGGCTTTTGAACCTCAGGGTGTGACATCTTCATAAATTCCTAAAAAGTATTGTCTTATGTTGAAGGCTTGAAATCTTCTGCAGGTTGTGTCTTTATTCAGCTAAGCCTGCAGTCATAGCACTGAAATTTCTTGAGTCAGGTTATTACTTTCTTCCTGACTCTTTATAGCAGATAATAACATTGCCATGTTTTTCTTTAAAGAATCTAGTGTTTTCTGTTCACTTTTCTATGCACCACACATCCATTTTTCCAGATTGTCTCATAGAGTCAACTGTGCTCCAGAAAATGGAATTGCCTTTACCTAAATTATTAATGTAATCTCTCTCCACAGCAATGTGTTCAATATTCAACTGGCTACCAACTATTTCTGTCCGAGTGTCTTATAGAAATAACCAATACACCATATTCAAAAGATTGAGTCTCCCCACCCACTTCCGTCCATTTTTGTTTGTTTGTTTTTACAAATGACACCATGATTTTTCAGTTTGTAAGATCATAATCTGACTCAGACTACTTTTCTCCTGTGATACCACATAGATCAACACTCTGTTAAGTCTGACCACAGTTTGGCCTCTACAATCATTCACATCTTCTCATATTCATTATCAGATGTCACTGTAGTCTGTGCTTTGTCATCTTGTCCTGGAGCGGCTGGATAAACTCCTTGTCTTCCCTCCATGTGTCTAATCTTGCTGTCTGGCACTCTATTCTACACCCTACACCACAGTAATAATATTTAAAGATAATTTTGATGTCATTCTCCTTAATCAGACATTTTATATGTCCCCTTTCCTCATTGGAAAAGTGTCTAACAGCATGGCTGTCAGAATGACCAGTGTGCATGAGGCAATCCCAGTTTCTCTGGGACAGTCCGAGCTTATGTAGAGTGCTCTAGCATAATTGTTAGGAGCGCTCTGTTTCACTCTTAGGTACACTGAAGTTGAAAGATAAATTATAGGCACTTTACTTACAGGCTTTTAAAAATGATTTCTTATTTTTATTGCATCACATTTTACTGCTCTTTTAATTACTCTCTTAAACTGTCACACTAAATTCTTTTCAGTCTTCACTAATGTTTTGTCACCAGTAGACCTTAACCATTAAATTTCAACTGACACGACTACACTCTGCCCCCATTATTATTTAAGTAACCACTGTTAATCCCTTATATCACAGTCTAAAAAATATTATACTTTCTAAGATGTATTTCATGGGAAAAAAAAAGGTAGGAATATAATTCCATGGTACAGTGCCTTCCTGTAGTTTGATTCCTAGTACAAATAAACAAACAAAAAATTTGAAACAACAACAAAAAAGACATATTTCACGGCCTATGTAGATACATTTTTTTCATAATTCAACAATTGCTTGTTAAATACCTAATATATATCACAACTCTCCTAAATATTCATGATTTTAAGAAAAATTAGTCAACAAAACTCTGTAGCTTATAGACCTTAGAGTCTATTTTGGGAAGGATGGGCAATAAATATAAACATTGTATAAAGTAAGTGAATTATTTAGTATGTTAGAAAGTACTAAGAAAAAAGAAAACAGAATTAGGAGAAGAATTATGAATTCAAGGCGTACTAGATTTTTAAGTGACTTAGTTAGTGGTCCTACTAGAAAGGTGACAGTTGTCCAAATACTGGAAGGAAATGAAGAATTTAGTCCAGTAAATGTCTTGAGGAAAACATTTTGGGCAGAAACAGTCATTAGCTCAAAGAGCACTTGGTGGGAGCTTGACTGAGTGTTTTTGGACCGGTAAAGTGACCCTTTGACTTGGGATAGTGAGTTATAAAAGAATAAGAGACAAAGAGGGAGTGGTGGTAAGAGGTCAGATCATGTTGGCTTTTTAAATCAAGTGAGAATCATTGCAAGATTTTAAGCAGAGTAAGTGCCTGATGTCACCTAAATTCACTTATATTTTAATACAGAAACTTAGACTGCTGTGGAGAATAGATGTTTTGAGGCAAGTATCAGAGTGTTTTCAAATAAAAATGATAAGAAAGAGATAATTCTGGATATATCTTGAAGATTGCAGTGTACAGAATCCCTTAAAGAATTGCAACTGAACTACGAGGGCTAGAGAATTTAGATGGAACCTGAGATTATTGCTTTGAACTTCTCAGTAAAGGAAATAGCAGTTGAGACAGAAAAAGCTGTGAGAAATGAAGATTGGGTGCCAGGGAATGTAGAGTTTAGTTTGGAACAAACTGGATTTCAAATGCCTGTTAGACATCAAGAGAAAGAAGTCAACCAGGAAGTTAGATGTAAGAATCTGTATTTCAGGAGAGAGTGCAGCTTGCAAAATCAAATTTAGATTTTGGAGCTCATATATTCTTCTAAAGTCGTAAGACAGGAAAAGATCATTTTAAAATGTGCACTAAAAAAATCTAAAGACAAAGAACAGATTTAGCAGCAAACCAGAAGTAAACAACAGGGAAATGAAAAAATCCTAGCAAAAACTGGAGAGGATCCCTGGCAAATTGGTAGGAAAACCAGAGTGGTGTCTAGAACACCAATGAACCACCTCTGTGAAGACAGTTGCACTAGATGACATGTCAAATGATGCTGATAGGTTATATAAGAAGAGTAGGGAATGTCAATTGAATTTATGTTTCTTTCCTCCCATGCTGGGGATTGAACCCATAGCCGTATCCATATATTTTTTCAAGTCCATTTTATTTGAGGATAAAAAGAATGAAAAAATGAAGAAGAGGAAGAAAAGAAGAAGAAGAAAAGGAAGAAGGAGGAGGAGGACAAAGAAAGAAAGAACAAAAGAAAGGAAGAAGAAGGAGGAGAAGAAGGAGAAGGAGGAGGAGGAGGAGGAGGAGGAGGAGGAGGAGAAGAAGAAGAAGAAGAAGAAGAAGAAGAAGAAGAAGAAGAAGAAGAAGAAGAAGAAGAAGAAGAAAGAAGAAGAAGGAGAAGAAAGAAGAAGAAGGAGAAGAAAGAAGGAGAAGGAAGAAGAAGAAGAAGAGGAAGAAGAGCTACTACAACAAAATTTCAAAATGTATCAATCAGGGCAACAATGTCAATTGAATTTAGCAATTGAATGCGTATTGTTCTGGAAGGGTTCTTTCAATAAAATAGTGCTGAAGAATGCCAGATTGGAGCAGGTTGAAGAAGGAATGATAAAAGACAAATTAGAAACACTGAGTCTAGAAAACTCTTATAAAAATTTTTCACAAAGAGGAGCCAAGAAATGGCTTGGCATTTGGTAGTAGAAGGAAAAGGAATTGAGAAAGATTTCTTACCCAGGAAAATGTTCACAAGAGAAAGAAATAATTAGCTTTTAGTATTCAAGTGTGTGTGTGTGGGGGGGGGATAATGATGATTACATTTTATTAGCTTTAACACTGCATAATCAATATTTCATTTAGGTGGAACTATCTTGATGCATTTTCATGTTTCATTGCTTTAGGTACCGTGGCCATAGATTTACAAGACACGAGTTGTAGATCAGCAAGTGGTCCCACGCTGTCTCTTCCTGTAGAGGGAAGCAAAGAAATAAGAAGACCTAGCATTGCTCCTGTTTTAGAGGTGGCAGACACATCATCAATTCAAACATGTGATCTTCTTAGTGATCAATCGGAAGATGAAACTGCACCAGATGAAGAAATTTCTTCAAATTTAGAGTAGGTTTAGATAATCTTAAGTGTAAGATTATTTGGTTTTGTGCTGATACCCTCAAGTGTTACATTCATGTACCACATTCACAGCAAAGAGGCTAAAATTCTTACCTGCTGGACATTCTAGGCTCATTCTTTCACAAGTGTACCATGACATCCTTTCTGCTGACCACTATACTATCTTCTTGACTGCAGAGCATTCTAAGCCTTCAAGTTTCTGGCTTCAACATATTTTTTTTCAGCCTCATTTTTGTCTAAATTGTTTAATATTCATATATATGTCTTGTATGTATTATGCATTTTCATTTTCCTAGGATATAAGCTGCATTTTTCACAAATATATTTTTATGGTGTTGTGCCTCCTACCATTAATATCTTTTATTCCGTGTCTATGTTGGAGTTTAGTCAATTATTCACTGCCATGCAATCGTAGCTTCCTACATTAAGCTTTTTCTTTCTCTCTCCAGTTACTACTTATTTCATTCCATATGCAACACTCATATTTTTATTTGTGAATAAAAGAAATACTCTCGTTTCTACACTTCCATAATGTTACAGTACCTAGCTATGTCATATTAGTCACATTTTAGCCTGAAGTAGAATTTGTTTACATATCTTATTCCACATGTATATTGCCACAGGAAAATGGAAAGAAAGTGTAGTCATTCACAGCTTTGACCATGGAGTCTAGTAGGTTGCATTTGCTATGCTAACTCCACCTTGTACTGGTGTTGGTAGGGGTGATTGATTAAATCATCTGGGCTGCAACTTCTAGACTAGTAAATGACATGTAATTACTATCTCACAACATTATATGAAGATTAATTAAGATAATAGAGAAAAAGTGTTGAGGACAATGTTTTGTGCACAGCAAGCAGCTAGTTAATATTGATTAACATTAGTAATGGTGGCATTGGTGGCATCTCCTAATATTTTTCCCAATATCTGTATATAAATTCATTTAAGGTTGAGTTAAATTAAATTAAAATAACCTGAAATTTACTGAAGTGCAAAAAGATCCCCTTTTGAAAAATTCCACATGCTTTTTTTTTCACCTACTACAAGAAAGTTTGAGTCACACATAGAATAAAATCCTCTCTTGAAGAAGTTAGAGTATGAGCCCTCAAATGTATTTATGGGAGCCAGGGTAGGAATGGGAGGTGTGGGAAACAGTGTTTTTGCAAGAAATATTTTGAAGTGTGACAGAAATTCTTTCTTTAAATGTCTGAAAAAATTCAGTGGTAAAGGTTTTCATTTCTAAAATAAAGTGTAAAAGTTATTAAAGTAACTGGGGAGATTGCCAACCTATCAACCTTGTCTGAAAAAACAGTTTCAACTAGATTCAAAGCTCATGCTTTTTCAGGTAAATGGAAATCAGAGCTTTTTGAGGGAGGCGGAGGTAAAAGAACACTGCTTGTTCTATTTTACTTCCTAATTATCATTTGTGTTCTGTGTTTTAGAAGACCCACTGTTTGCACCAATACAGCCAAAATACGCAGGTGGCTATTTTGTAAACGTTAGCAAACAAACTAAATGTCTTTGGTAATATTTTAAGTGTGACTGCAGCAAATACTATTTTTACTAATTAACTCAATCATTTGCTCCCTTTTGGCTTTGCATTCATGGGTAATGAATATTGATAAAGTGAATCAAAATAAAACACTTTGCTTGAAATATATTTTGTAAAAATTTACATTCCTATTTTTAAAAATATATTTATATCTTCTAAGTTGAGAGTTGTGAATTTTTCTAGAAAAAAACTAGTAGTTAGTATGATAGGCTTTACATTATTGCATTACAATTACTCTGCTTTCTTGAAGCCAAATACGTATTTGTATAATACATAAGTGAATAAGAATGTATTAAAATAAGATATATTTATAGATACAAAATTAAAATTACATAACTTTTAAGTAACAGAAGATATTATATTGATATTTTTCAACTATTTAAAAATATAAATCTACCTTTACTTCTCAAGTCTTTAGTAATCTAGACTTAATCCCTGAGTCATAATTTACCCATCTTGTAAACTGTTGTCTTTATCAAAATATAGTTGCAACACAAAAGAGCTACTGATTCTATTTTATCACAACAAGAACATAATCATAATTTAATTTCCCATTGGTAGTATTTCATGTTTTTTGCAGGTATGCTAAAGGCTACCCACCTTATTCTCCATATATAGGAAGTTCACCCACTTTTTGTCATCTTCTCCATGAAAAAGTGCCATTTTGCTGCTTAAGACTAGACAAGGTGAGCATTTTGTATAGCCCTTGTTTTCCCAGTAATAAAATCACAGCATTATGTAATTTCATCTATTTAAATAATATATATAGTATTGTGACTAAAATATGTTTAAAGGATGTTCTTTTTAAGTGTTATTTGAAGTGGTTAATTTTCCATTTGTAATTTCACTGAAGATTATATAAATGTTTTATTCTTCTACATGAACCAAATGTATCAGTGAGTTATGTTTTTAAGGGAAGAAAAAGAGGTGCCAGGATTTCAAAACTGTGAATCCTTAACATACAGTGCCTCCCAAAATCACTTTGACTGAATGTGCATTTTTCATTTTACCATTTTTACATTAAAAAGTTTCAATGAGAAATCTCTTGAAATTGTAAGAGGAGTCAGCCTTAATACAATAAGCATAGAAATACACCTGTGAACAGAGCAGAAGGCAGCATGCATATCTTGCCCAATATTTCCTTTTGCATCCTTTGTGTAGTTCTTGTTTTAAATTTATATGGTCTAAAGACGCTTCTCAAACAAAAAATATTTGAGAATTCTAGTATTTTTATCCTTTTCATAATACAGTTAGTTGACAATATAGATAAAATATAAGAACTTGATGTGCACTGTAGATCTCCAAAGATCCCACTAATTCCAGCCGAAATTTGGAGTTGAGTTAAAATTCCAACTCTTCACTTAAAAACTACATTTTAGACAACTAACATCACCAATAAATGTTTAGTTTTCTCTTCTGTAAGGTGAATATAATTTTACTACGAGCTTTGTAATGCTCCTGTAAGGGTTATATATGTTTAATTTAATAACAAAGGAATTTAATAACTGAGTATAATAATAACATAATTCACTCTGTTAATGTTCTTATTACTTAATTTACTTTGTTAATATTCATATTATTTTATATAAGCATTATAAATTTTCATTCTTACTGTCTTTCTTGAAGAAGAAGATTAAGAGAACATTAGAAAATTCCTATCTTTATCTACCTGAAGTTGTTTATAAATTCTGCCCTCACACCTAAATGTTTATCTGGGCTCATACGTATGGACAGTTCTGTCTTTTGAAGCTCTATTCTCTGCAGTTTTTTTTTTAAATTTGATCTTCTGAAACATTTGGTATTTATCTCCAGCTATGCATTTATGATAACTAAATTTAGTAAATCCTTAATTACAAGGCTACTCGCCTGCATTGATCCCCTCCATGACAAATTTTTCCTGTCACTTATTGTTTATAATATTTTTATTGTTTTCCTTAAAGAAGATACTTGATGTCATACATTTCAGTAATCAGAAAACCTGACCTCATTTCTTATAGCTTTTACTTCTTTTAATATACAGTTAAAGAGGGATAATGTATTAAAAGCCCAAAGAGGAGAAAGGATTTATGGCCTGCGGTATAGCTCAGCGGCATAAAAGCCTACATGGCAAGAGAAAGGTCATGAGTGTGATACAACAACAACCAAAAAACAGGATTTATCTTCAACTAAAGAACCTGATCCATCTGCAAAGCTAAACTTTTAGAGATGAGCATTGGTAGATAAATAGTGACTCAGTATTTACCGTTAACGTTTCTTTACTGTGTTACCTGGCACTTTACCACATTAAAAAAGCAAGGTTGAGTTTTTCTGGTTGCCAAATACCTGTGACTATTGGTTATAGGATTAGCAGTATGATGGTAGGAGGTGTGTGCTATGTAAATGAATGCCTTCAGAATTTGGGGATGAAATTACACGGTTGACTTATGTGTCTCTGAAGCGTATGCGCTGAGATATCATCTAATAGAGTCTGTTCTAGTGTCAGCAGGCTGCCATCTTCTACTCTCTTGGAATTACCATTGGTACTTAAACCATTTCTACATTTCCATAGGGAATCTCATTTTCCCTAATATATTTCATAATCATGATCAAAATATCAACCCATCACTATTTTCATTCCATTAACCCTTCCTGCATCATTTTATTTCTTTACCTGCTTATATTAATAATGCATCAAATACCTTTCTATTAATGACTCGTTGCTTTGTTCTTTGCCATTTTTGTTGCTGTTTTCCATCTTTCTTATACTTTTGATCTCTTTTTTCTAGTAATTTTTCTACTCCCAAATTAGTCATTAAAATTTATTAGAGAAATTTTTTCTCAATAATATTCTCCCAAAACCTTATTTTGTCTTTTTACTTAAAACAAACAACCAATCAAAAATAATTTTGCATAGTGTCACATCCAGGACGATAGCTTTTCTTCCCCCTCCCCTCTTTGAAGTATACTTAAAGAATTTATTCATTGAGGAAGTCAGAAGGAGCCATTAATTTAAACCCCTACAAGCAAAGGCTCTTGTTAGGTGACTCGCCTGCCCATTTGATCCCGATTTAATCAGGTTTACCTGAGTAATTACGCTCATAATCTTACTGGTTGACCACAGTTCTGTCTCGCCTCATGCCCACGTGCTTTGCGAGTTCTCATTTTTTCTCACCACGGACCCTCCTCGCCTCGTGGTTTTGCTCTATGAAAGTTCCTAGAAAAGCCAGTCTTTCGCAACCCACTCGGGACCCCTTCTGTCTCCTTCTCAGACAGACACGTTCTTTCTTTCAATAAATATATTATTCTCTTAAAGCAATTTATTCAGCTGATTCTTGAGTAAAGGATTTAAGTTAGTCCCTAAGTTAGTTCCTAACTCTTGAAAGCTCTCTTTGAATGTAATTTTCATAGTCTTTACATTTTAACTGTTATTGTTTATTACTGTTTTGGCTAAATTCTCTACAATTTCAGCCACATCTTTAAGAGACAATGTGTCTAGTACAGTGAAAAAACAAAATGGCTTTCAACATCAAAAATAAGAGCCACAATTTAACTGTACAATGTTAAGGGGATTCTGTGGTAGGTGTAGCTTCTGTTTTCTGCAACATGAACAACTTAAATGTAAGTATCAACATCATGAATGTGACAATAAAAAAAATCTCGAGGAGTGCAACACAGCATTCTGAAAACTTTTGGTTTCTACCACATAAGGCAGTTAGGAGTACTCACATTTTAACAAATCTGTACATACCATAAGAAACTGGTTTATGGTACCAGCATCCCCCCTTGATGATAAGAGTCTTTCTAGGGATGTAGAATAACCATAATCAATTCATAAATCTAGTATCTATGTGCTCACAGCCCTAGAACTCAGGAAACTGATTTAAAGAACTCAATATGGCCAACATGGATCATTTATACATGCCTTGATTCTTAGTGAATGCCCAGTGTCTCATTTAATATTTCTCCATGATGTACTGTCAACTTTCACCGTCAAGGTCATTTGATTTTTTTCATCAAAAGAAGCAATGTCTTTTAGCAATTAAAGCCCCTTCAAGAAAACTTGAAAAAATACAATTTTCAATTAGAAAAGCCGTATTTTAAAGCATCTATACAAGAATAAGCTGCTGAAACTTAGTAGTTGAAACAGGACAGGCCAATATTTTCTATTTTTAGCACTTTAAGATCTTTATTTTGTGCTTCTTTTCTAGTTGAAAAGCTAGCCAGTCTTCCCGCTTTGATTCTTGCAGGCAGTCTTCTTTTTCTGTGGGTGCCTTTAAGATCTTAGTATCCCGATGTTCTATGCTTTCATTACAATATGTAGGATTGCGCATTTCTTTTTGTTTGGATAAGGACCCATAGTTTCCTGATGATTTGAGTTTCTAAGCATTTTTAGAAGGTCCTTCATCAATATTCTTTTAAGTAAGTCTTTTTGATTCTGACATCTCTTTTTAAGATATTCTTATTAAACATGTGTTAAATATTCTCAAACTATCTTCCAGACCTGTTAATATTTCCTTGTTTCAATTTTTTATTTTCTGATTTGCATTTGGGGAACATTTTTAGCCCTGCCCTGGGACTGGTACCTGTGTATAATTGCACATTATAATGTGCAATTTAAAACACCTTTTGAGTTATATTGTTTAGTCTGAATAGATATATAGAAACAGATACATTGTTAAACATCTGTCTTAGGTATTTTAAATAGTCTCCTGTTTTTTCTTCTTGCTTTAAATGCTTTCTCTTGTTTTTTTAAACAAACTAACCATGAACATCTTACTATTATGAATCCACAGCAATACATGTAGTCTTTGTGGGTCTAATTATTTTGTTTATTATTTTTGTTTATTCATGATACATTCTTCATACCAATATTTTATAATGTTTTGTTGTAGAATAGTGGCAAAGAATATCCACAGAGAACTAATTTCAACTCAAATAAATAAAAAGAAACCCATACAGAGACATGTAATAGTGAAAGAGTAGAATACCAAAGCAGTTTGCCATGTATGTATTTTAATTTAAAGGCATTCTTGGTATAGTAGCATGAACCTTAGTGAATTCGAGACCCTCAGGAAATAACAGAATACCCTCAGACTAACAATGAACTTTGGCAATGTATTGCTCTCGATTTTGTTGGTTATTTTTATTACTGTACTTTTAGATATTTACATTGTTATTGTCATGGCTCTGCTATGCATGTAGACAGTATTTTTCTGTCCTTTTCTTTCCTTTTTAGTTCATCACTTTAAATTCTCAATACGATAAATATTTCTGAGGCTATTTAATTACAGCATTATTGTAGTTCTGGAAGTGAATGTTGTGGGTAAATAAGTTTTCAGCTGTTATCTGGCCGCAAGTTTTAATGTGTGCTGGACTGGTGCACATACACTCCTGATCCTGGGCATCGAGCACCACCTCTACTGATCCACCTGCCTGCTCCATGGACACCTGTTTCCTACCTTACACTGCATAGCAGGCCAAGGATAAATGTAACCATCTGCACACTTATTAGAATATAAGGATTTATTTAATTAGGTTAATTTTATACTGCCACATATGCTAATTTTTTTATCTTTAGTGGACTATAAAGATGCTATTTCCTTGTGTGATTTTTCTTTTCTAGAGTTGCCAGCATAACTATTATGAGGATGCAAAAGCCTATGGATTCAAAAATAAACTTATTATAGTTGCAGCTGAAACAGCTGGAAACGGATTGTATAATTTTATTGTTCCTCTCAGGGCATATTATAGACCAAAGAAAGAACTTAATCCCATAGTACTGCTACTGGATAACCCGTAAGTATATTTTAAAATACATGAACGTGACAAAGAGTTTTTAGTATTACATTATGTATACAAAAATCATTGACTTTAATTTGTGGGTAGCATTTTAAATCAGATACATTATGGTACACAGTTCTTTGGGAGATGAATTCTGTGCTATGACAAAGTCACTGAATAGAGTTATACTTCAAAATTATAACTTAAAATGTCACTGGAATACTGTAAGACTTTGAAATTATTTTACTAGTGGTCATCCATTCATAATGCCACGGGAAATAGGCTCCTGATGCAACTAATGCAGTTTTTCTTAAATTAATTAATTAGTCTGTAATAATTCTGCTGAAACTGAGCTATTTTCTTATATTTCTAATGAACCATTAATTATCAGAGAAGCACTGACCGATCCATTTTTATATGTTGTAACATGGTGCATCATCATGCATTATCAATGTACTATTGTTAAAACTTTATGTAATATTGTACAAGTAATGTTTTATCACATATATTGATTTTAAGGCTAATCAATTGACTAATTTTTGTTCAACAAAAATACTTAAGTACTTTAGAAATTCTACAAATGCTAATATAGCTCACTGAAGGTAATGAGAAAAACCATTTGCCCTCCCCCAATTTATCCCTTTCTGTGACTGAAAATTAATAGCAGGGGGCCTTATATCAAGGTCATATTTTAGGATCCTTCATTTTCTTCATCCATTCCAAAATGTTGTAAATTTCAGGATAAAGTAAATTCACTAAATTCTGTTGCTTTGTCACTGTTTTTAAATTTCTCAAAAGTTTTTCAGAAGAGGAATTATAACTTTATGATACAGTATTCTTCATGGTATTGGTTTTTCCAAATATACCAATATCAAAGTACTCACTTGATGTCTCTCTTTTAGTGACATCTTCACAGCCGTACCACTAAAAATTGAGCACATTGGTAGACTTTCTGGTGGAAAATTTTGCAGGTGTGATGCTACAGTGACTTTCTTAGTACCTCTTTTGAATTAAGGAAAAGAGAGACATTAAGGGTAGGCTTGGGCAAATGGAAATTTGAACCCAGTGTCAGAGCAAAGACAAGCATATTAAAACAAATCTTAGGAAAAGAAAATCGAGTGTGAGATGACCGACTATAGCAATAGGCAGGACGCTAAGCCCTCCCACACCTTCTGATCACATCCTTAATTCTGAAGCTTTTCCGGCCGAAAGCTGCAGAGGATTGACTGGTCCAGAGAGCTGCTAAATTGACTATGTGTACTCCAATTTCTCAAGCTTTGATTCTCTTTATGATGTGTCCACTCCTCTCCTGACAGAATTTGCAAACTTAGAGTAGCCTCATTTTAGAAGACTTGGGTCAATGTATGTCAATTCAAGTCCCAGGTTTCTGGAAGAACTAAAGAAGCTTGAGAAGAAAGTCATGGAACTGTTTATAACATCGTCTTGTAGGATTGACAGCAAAGACTTCCTTTTCTTCTTCTTTACTTTATTTCAAGATAAAAATTCTTGTCCTGATGTGTAACAATCCCCCCCCCCAAAAAAATCCGTCCTTCCAAATTTGGGAGTGGAGTTATCTCTGTGAAATCAAGAATGTATTAGTTACCTTTCCTCCATGGGTGGAACAGAATTCCTGGCACATGCAGCTTGAAGAAAAGGCTTATTTAGGGTCACAGTAGGCTGGTTAGGGTGGCAAACATCTTGGTGGAAGGATGTGATGGAGCAAAGCTGCTGAATTCCCACTGTCAGGAGAGCAGAACACAGGGAAGAGAATCCTAGAAGCGGTATAGCATGGCTCCTGTGACCTGATTTTCTACATAGGACTAGGATGGCCCTACTTCCTAGCAGCACGCTGAGCTCATGATCTAATCATCACATAGATGCCCCCTCTCTGAGGACGTGAGTATTTTACAGGACATTTTTGATTCAAATTATAAAAGAGAGTGGCTCCTCTTTCCCAGTCTCCAGTCTTATTATTCGTCTCTAGTCTTATTACCAGTCTAGTCCATCTCAGAAATACTAAGTGTCCTCTTTTGATCACATGATTCCAGCCAGTAAGAGCTAAGGGATCATTTCCCTGTGCACCTCATATAGATTACAAAGTAACTACCTCCATCCCTCTCTGGTTTTTAACAAAGAAATTACCAAAATATCTGACTCCGAAATGACGGAGTCATTATAATCCTAATGTTTATTAGGATTATCAAGTCATGTGATTGTAAAGGCTTAATTCCTTTAGTCATCACAGAATAATCTGAAAGCTTCATTTAATTACTTGCCAAATTGGTCTATATAAATATATGTGTATAAATATAGATGTATTTATCAGACAATATTTTATTATAAAGGTTACCTTATTATAGATATTATATTTATCATAGAAATCACTTGATAAAGTTAACATTTTTCTGTTTTTTAATGATAGGAATAATTATTGAATATTTATTGTGTTTGTCATCATGAGAGACATTTTATTGTTATTTTATAGTTTATCTTGATAAGAAATATATCATACTACATAGAGATGATTTAGCCTAAGAGAGACATAACAAGCAATTTTAAAACTCAAAGCTTACAAATTACAGAGTAGACATTTCCGTAAACTAAACGCTGAGTGACTCAAATACACTGGCTTTTTTTATTTTACAGTTGATGTAAAACTGAACCGAAGCAGTTATCTGAGCTTTCACAAGGTTGATTTTAGGGTTAGAATCCTCGATGCAATTCCTAATTATTTTATTCAGTTATTTTTGGAAGCAAGAATATTTTTAATATCAGAATACTTTTGCATTAAAAATTACATTACTCTTCCTAATGATTTACATTTTAGAATCCAACTGTTCAAAAGATACTATTTGATTATTATTGTAAGGTTTGACTTTATTTCAATGTATTATTATATTGTTATCTGTCATAATTATTTTAATGTATGTGTTAGGTTGAAAAAGCTGTGCTATAAGATCTGATAGCTTCCTGCATACTTCCTAAAAGTAGTGTCTATCATTTTTATTAGCTGTCTTGTGCTGACATTTATTGGTCAAGAGTGAGGAAACAAAAACTAAACACCAATAAATAATGTTCTCAGAAGTTTTGTATAATCTTTTTTTCTTTTTAAAGAGAGATACATATTCCTTTGCCATTGCCAGTATTTTGCAATTTATCTTACAATGTTACCTTAAAAACCTGGTATTTCTTCTTTAAAAATATTTCCATGCTTTGCAAACTTTACAGTGGTGATTGTATACAATTCTAAATTGTTGCTAGTCTTCAGATGTTATTCTACTTTGAATTGACAAGACCATCCTGAAAATAAAATTGGCGCATAACTCTTTAAGGAAATTTAGTCAAAAGATCCATTAATTCACTATAACAAATTTTAAAACAACAGATCGCAAGCATGGAATTTTAAAATGTGAGTAAAATTTGTAATGCACACAATGTGATGAAATAAGTGTTGGCAATATTTTGTAATAAAATTTACAAAACAAATGGAAGTTAAATAGAAGTGTCATCAAAAACCGTCTTTCATTTAGTTTATTGGAGCAAGTCTGATTTTCAGCAGTCCATTAGAGTTGGTGTCACTTCTGCTAGGCTGACCATCTGTTCTGTTTTTTTCGGTTGTGCCATACTAATACCAGATATTTTGATTACAACCCTACACTAAAGGTCATCTAGTTATTTGATAACACCAGCAAAGTAAATCAAAAGCTAGAATACCTAACCCAAAACTCCACAAAGGCGAAGTCCAAGATCCAGGCTTCACTCTTTGTTTTTACCAAAAATTCCTTTAAACTGCCCACTTATTAATCTTCCACACATAATGCCAAGAAAACTTCAACTTATTTTTAAAAATATTGATAAAATGTTTGATAAATTAATGCCTTATTAGAAAAATTCTAACAGATTTGAGATAAAGGGCTAAGCTTACCCTTTTAAGCTTATTAAATGTTCTTGAATCTAAGCCTCAATTTTAATTTGTAAAAGGATTAGGACACTTAGCAGGTTCTTGTGAAGTCCTGTGAGGTAATGCACATAAAGCACCAGTAAAAACTCTGACACAGGAAAGGCAGACAGGAAGTCTGAATTGTGTCAATCAACAAAACAAAACAAAAAAACAAACAAACAAAAGAACACTGCACTATTCAGGATACTTGGTTCATTTTTTGAGGACTCAGTTAATTGAAAAAATGAAGTTATTTTTAATATTTGCAATTAAAACAATATTTTATGGATAAACTATGCAAAAGTAGAATTATGAAACTCTAAAATAAAGACACTCATTTCTTGAATTAGAAAGAGCAAAATTAAATTTCTTCTGGTTTGTAATCCAGTGGAAAAGAAATAATGGTTTTGAATTTTGTAAAGGGTGCAGATTTACAAACTTTTTCATTTCTTAGTAATCACTAGCAATTTAATATTTGGGTATAATGGCAATTTCTGAAGATTTTTATGAGAATCAGATTTTAGACTAGTCATTTTTCTTAATAAAGTTACAGTTGCAACTCATTTTTATTCTATTTGTTAAAATCAATTACTTTTTATTTATGTTAAATTGTTTTTTATTACTATGTAATTTCAGCCTGTTTTATTTTGTTCAGAAAATTTATTTTGCCTTAGATCTTTTTTCCTGCTGTATTTATCTTTCTTTTACTGACTTGAAATGATTCTTTATATATTTTGAGCTCTATTTTTAATAAACATTACCTAAATGTAAAAATTTTATGATAAGCTTTATAGCTAAATTTTTAAATCATTTTTACAACTCTTAATGTGATTTCTAGGTAGGATTTCTCTATTTAGAAGTCATATTTTAAAAATTTTATGGATTTTATTCTGTTGCAGTAATGATTTTCTTTTTTCTACACTCAACTTTTCAAC
The DNA here is from genome assembly GCA_004027295.1 of Dolichotis patagonum. Taxonomy (NCBI): domain Eukaryota; kingdom Metazoa; phylum Chordata; class Mammalia; order Rodentia; family Caviidae; genus Dolichotis; species Dolichotis patagonum. Next base: position 200,264 of record PVJX010000183.1, on the reverse strand, counting down.
TGTATTTTAGGGTCCAGTATGAGAAAAGATCATATATTTTTATGAAAGTCACATGTTTTTGTTTAGTGTTTCTCAATACTAATGTTTCTCAAAGAAAGTCAGTGTTTGCTAATTAACTGTCCTCCAAGGAGTGAAAAGATTGATCTGTTAAGGGCCTATGAAATAATTATGCTATTCAATTGCTATGCAGATTGGTGTCATAAACACTGGTGTCAATGTTTTTTAAATGTTTTGGCACAAACATGCAAATGAAAATTGATTTTTCTTTATATTTCAGGTTGTCTTTTAAATGATTTTTCTCAACAGCAGTATTAAATATTGTTTAACAAACTATATAACAGTACTCTTTTTACAATAAATAACTTTGATGGAGATTATATATTTACCAGGGCTAAAGAGAATTTGTAACATAGCTTAATTCATGTAACATCATGCTCCTACAATTTCAAAGCAAGTTTTAAGAATTTTAAGATCCTTTGCCAGCTTTAAATACACTGGTTTGGCAGAGTTATGTCTGAGTTATGTGTAACTTAAATATGTGAGTTTCGCAAATCAAGGCAATAGTTCTGGTGATCAACTAGTTTTCATAATTTCCACTAGGCAAGTCAACAAAATCCAAAGGCTTTACTCTCAGTTTTAACTCTAACAGGAAGACTGACGTAGCATAGTGACAAGCTTTGTCTCGATATTTGTTATTGCAAGGAAATTTTTCAATGCTTTTGTTGAACTGAATGACTCAATAGTTTAAATGTGGTTTTAAGGTTGTAGAGGAAAGGTACATCAAGTGAACAGAGGGTCAAAGAAGACTGTATAGAAGAATTTAAATGATCTCTACCAATCAGGATACATTTTGATTCACTCTTAAAAAGAGATTCTCGTAGCTTGGATACATATCTGCAATTACTAATGAAGAACTGGACCCAACTCTGATCCATGAGCTATAGGCGCTTGAAATACGCATTTTATCTGACTGGAACTATATGAAAAGTTAGGCAAAAGTAAAGTAATACTAATAGCCCCCAAAGACATAGGTAAATGGATTTTTCAAACTATCAGAAAATCTGACTGTGGCTCAATGCTTCTGGTACTTGAAGCCCTATCCCTGCTTCTGCAGTTATAAAGTGTGAGGAGGGGGGGCAACCTAGATTAGCAATTAGAATTGCCCTCCTAATTTTCAAAAGGAGGGTATTCCTAGAAAAGATAGTAGGAATCTCTACCTAAGGTGCTGTCAGATTGTTACTCGCAGTGTGTATAGTTTGTTGAAAACCATATATGTGCATCGTTTCTGATGTGCATATATGTATAATTATTTTTATGTATATAGTTGATATACATTCTAAGAATGTTTTGGAGAAATGATATACAATACAACAAATTATTCAAATTTGTTCCTCCTAGTGTTATATTTAATAACAATATAGTAGAAATGGCAACAATAACTGAGCAAAAAGTGAAACTAACTTATAAACTAAATTATTGAGGACCCTTTAGATGAATCATGGTACACTTAGAATCTGTAATAGTATTGGGTCAATTAAATGACTACAAATAAATATAATGTTTGAAAGCTTTAATCAAAATTATAACAGTGATAGTCATCGGAAGGTTTTTATGTTTGGTTGTACTGGAGTTTCTGTTTTCATTAGACACAGAAAGACAGTCAAAAGGGAAAATTACCACAAAGAGGAAAGAGAGTTGTTTTAGCTGGGACTAAGTATCTGGGAAATTATAGGTGATTTAATTTTATTGACTGAAAATTTCCTTCCTCTCCTTTACTAGGCAAACTCGTACACATTTTTTAAATGAAGTAGCACTTCTCTGAAATCCTCCCTGCCTTCTGAGTGCTATGTTGATTTTCAGATTGAAACATGCATTTCATTTGGCTGGTTTTGTACATGTTTACTATCCTCTGTATATCTAAAAAGCTAACATTGTATTCTTTTAAAAATATGTCACTCTCTGAATTGTTACAGAAAATAAAATTTGCAGATGCATTCATGCTGAGCAAATAGAAGCATGAATAGATGTATTCTAAAGAAAATATAGTATATTGGGTTATTTTTAAGTTTTTAGTTTGGTGGTTCTTTCCTCAAATATAAAGAATCATGCACAGGGTTTCCTAAAAATGTGTATTGAGTATGTTAATAAACTAAAAAGTGAAATATTTTCATTGTGATGTTTGTGTAATACATATTTGCATGAGCATAGAGTCTATACTTACTTGCCATGTTGGTTATAATTGAGCATATTATGGTTGTATACATTCCAGGGCAAAATTACGGTTAATAGGAATGCATAATAGTTACTTTTAATAGGCATTGTGCCCTATGTGTTTGGAAAAAGTCATTTTTTTTATGTTCAAAGCCTCTATGTGAAAAACTTTTAAATTCACGGATAAGATTTTAGCCATAATTAAGAATGCTAATTTAGCATTTTATAGAATTATTCTACAATGTTTCTGATTTATAAGATTAAATACTTACATTTATAATTCTATTGTTTCAATTCAAAACAAATGCAAATGATATTTTCTAATTAATGCTAAGGAGAAAGTGCTTAGAATTAATCTCGTCAGCATTATTTAGTTTTGGAAATGCGAACTAAGTCAATTGCTTCCTTTCCCTAGAAGTGCTGCCACTGTTGTGACACTGTGTTTCATTTTGTAACCCATCTGCTACTTAGGCCAGATATGCATTTTCTGGATGCAATCTGTTGGTTTCCAATGGTTTACTACATGGTGGGCTCTATTGACAAGTAGGTGACAAAATTTTTGACACATAAGTAGTGTAGCGTCCTGTGGTTTGTCACGTGCCGTGTCTTGTTGCTGCATGACGAGTGTCGTTTGCTGTGTCCGTTTTCTAAACGTAATATCATGTGCATGTAAAGCTTATATATCTTGCATTATACTTTCTAAGCAGCAATGTATCGTTGAATTACAGCTAATTGTGTTGCATGTCAATCTTGTCAGTTGTCCTCAGTTTTCAGACCACTTCAGTTCTATGTCTTCTGAATGACCATATTGCTGTTGTAATAGTGGCCTGAAAAATGCGCTGATATCGTTAACACAACTCATGTGGAAGCCTCCACAGTACTGTAGAGTTGCTAATTTTAGCTTAGATTTTTAAAATAGGAACATCGATTTTTTGGTGCCGTGGTTAGGTCTAAGCACTTCCACTGCCACATCCCCAGCGCACTACACAGAAGCATCTTAACAACTTACCCCAGTCACGGATCAGAGACCAAAATTTTTAAAATATTGTTAATCAAAATATCATGTAATACATTAGTATAACAACATATATTCTTATATATGTATCATGGTGATGTTATTTATATAAAGTAAAAGAACGGAGAACTAATGTATGTGAATCATATGCATTATTTTCCAGTTTTAAAATGCTAACAAGCTAAAATTGAGAAGTTTAGTGCTAATATTCTTGCTTGTAAATGTTGAATTAATCCATAGGCTTTAGTGTTTATTAACTATATGGACATATTAAAGGTCAATCAAATTAAAATGTTTAGTCTTCCATTTTACATTAATATAATTGACATCATTAGTTAAAATACCAGCTAAAAAACTAATGAAGATTGCTAAATTTACCATTTAAATCTTACATATATTTTACAACCAGCAACGTAACTTCGAAATGGTAGTATTCAATTAAAAATTCATGAGAAAAACATTAAAAATTTAAAAGAATTTACATTCTGTCTTTTCTGATATAAACTGTGAAGTGAAACTTTCTTGGTGAAAATATTAGTGCTAAATAAAAGGCGAGCATTAATTTTCTAGGGAAAAAACATGAAGCAAGATTGGCTACAATTGAGAATTCCTGAAGTCAGGAGGCAGAACAGAGTTCATAGCTAACTGTATCATTCGGTGTTGCATACGTTTGAAACTTTCTTATTTCAGAAACTTCTATAAATGAATTAAAACATAGTTAAGGATGCACCTTCACACTATTAAATTTCACATTCTAGCCTTGGGGGAAAAAAGATCAAAAAGGATGAGAAGGGAGGCGCTGTCAGTGGGATTCCTGGACTTGTAACATCTTTTTCTTTTCTTTCGCATTAACTCTCCTTGGCTGCCATCTGGTGGCTGCACTGTGTAAAGCAGCATATTGGAGAAACGATGAGACTAAAACAGAGACGTTAGAAATAGACATGAAACACACAAATACATGGTTAGTCTATTTTAAAAAGGAAAGTGGACAAATTGAGTAAATAAAAATATTGATTCAAAATAGAAATTAAAGTATGAAGAACAAATGAGCTTCTGTACTTTTCAAGAATGTCAGTGGAATTGTATATATTGTCTGTTGTTTTAAACACATAATAATAATAACAATAACTATTTCCAGTGTTATGAGTGAAATATAACAACCATAGCTTTTCAGGACGCAATTGAGTCATACATGTGGATGTCTAGCTTTCAGCATTTAACACGGCTATCTTATAATGAAACCTTTGTCAAATATTAACTTCAGCTTAATTATTACCGATTAAACCTTCATCTTTTCTATCTTAACGTCTAACTCTATACCTTCATCTAACCAAGCTTAACTTCTAGCACTTTACCTTTTCCATTTTTCTAAGTAATTCTAAATGAGCTGTTTTTTTTTATAAATGGAGAAAAGATTGTGAAAGCTGAAATGCAAGAAGTAATTCAAAATATCATGTGTTTTGAAAGCAAATGACTCAGTATTCATATTTATGCTTTATAAGGGAACATATAGTAGTCTTTTGGAGGTGGATTCAAACTCAGGGCCTTGCCCATGTTAGGCAAGTGCTCCACCACTGAGCTACATCCCAGGCCTCTGGATAACTTCTTTTAAAATGGATGTAAGAACAGTTATGATGAATTTCCTAAATACCAGGAAGACCCAAGTATCCCTAGGGTTTAAGCTTGAAGACTATCAAATTGATTGGGTGTTATGGTCCTGGCCCCTTATACCATAGGAAATTTATTTGGAATAACATTCTGTTTCCACAGTTTTAGCCATAAAATCTCTGCCACAGAACACTGCTCCTGATTCAAGTGAAATATTTTTTCTGGACTACTCCTGGGGATCTTGGACTGAAAGCTTTGGTAATACTCTCTCACCTAATAACAGAGTAAGAAATCCTGCCTCCCACCTTGCTGTAAAAGGAAATTAATCCCCTTTAAAGTAACATAGCTAATTTCTACCAGTTAACTTGGAAGAGATCCTCAGGTACCTGACTCTTTAAGAATCTAAGAAAGACTGTTGTTATTTAAATTTCATTCTTCCTATTTTCAATAGAAAGATGTGAGATAAATTAATCTATGGCTTCTTATCTGTCCTCAATTAACTCTGTACAACACTCTTTCCTTTAAGTTTAATCTCCCTTAACTATTTAGTTCTGTTTTTTTCCACTTGGATAAAGCAAAGTCAGTTAGGAAAATAGTTTTCCTGTTTCAGCTTTAAGAGTAAACATCTTTGTCTTCCCTTCACTGGAAATGGGTTAAGCAAGGTGTTTTATCAGAGTTAGAGGAGAAGACTATAATAGATCACATGTATTCGTCTTTTAAGTTTGTAATCACCTCAGACAGAAAAAATATCAGTTTATTCAAACACTTGACACTTGGGCGGGGTAATTGGGAGGCATAAACACAGGAGATATTTTTGCAATTTCCAGATTCACAGTTCTGTAAAAACAGCCTCTAGACATGGCTCTTAGCTGAAGAAATAATAAAGTGAACACACTGACGTGTGCCTGTAATCTCAGCTACTCAAGATACCGAGGCAGGAGGATGGAGAGTTCAAGTCTAGCCTGGGAAATTTATTGAGACCCTATATCAAATAAACACAAAAATAAGTAACATAAAGGAAATAATAAAGATTTAAAAATAAACCTTTCATAGTTTTATATTTCTTCTCTAGGCTTGACAATATAAAGTAAGAGTATCCTTCTCTAGTCTTACCAAATGCACCAAAGAGATAAAAAAGTAAATTTATGTGTTTGAAGTAGTATATTAACTGTAAAAACGTAATTGTAATACACTCTACCCTTTTTATTGCAAAAGGGATCTTTCTAAGCATCATATACATAATTAATAAGTATTATAAAATAAGCTCTTAACATAGATGCTCTGAAACAGATATCTAATGAAATCTAAAGTTTCCTAAATAAATATATTATATCAGTAGATAACACTGTATCATAATTCCCATTAGTATCTACCTATGCACACAGCATGCATGCACATGCACAGACAATTTATGTAAGTCCAGCAGCAAGAAATCTGAGTGACAATTCTAACATGGTGGTTTCTTTAAAGTCCACTTTTCTCTGTTGATTTTTATCAAAGCCTAGATGATTTGCTCAGGTGTGGAGTGACGTTTGCTGCCAACATGGTGGTGGTAGACAAGGAAAGTACCATGAGTGCTGAGGAGGACTACATGGCAGATGCCAAGACCATTGTCAACGTGCAGACTCTCTTCAGGTACGTGTCTGGAACCAACCCTGTCATTGCCTTCCTGCTGCCCGTGTGGAATACTTGAGGATGACTTCTGTGTGAGGAGTGAACGTACGATGTTTACATTGACTGGATATTCTTTGTTTCATTCGTTCGGTCATAAATCATTTGATCACAAACACATGCATTTATGTGACTGGCACGGTGTACAGTGAAATGTTTAACAGCAAAGCAGCAATTCTTTTAAATGGAATTAAATGTCAGTTTTCTCAGAAAACATAATACAAAATTTTAAAAAATTGTGCTCAGCAGCAGCAGTCATGTTTTAGTACTAGCTATCCACGTGTTGATTCTGGTTTCATGCCTGTGAGCAGCTCAGGCCTTCAATTAGCTAAGGTCAAAGGTTGTAAAGCTGTGACCAGGTAATTTATCTAACTTAGAGCAAGTTCCTTATCCCCACTATGTTTGCATTTCATTAACTCACCAGTTAGTTTCATAAACCGACTCAGAGGTATTTCTCTATTATGATTATCATTGGCCAAATGTGAACAGTCTTGGACAAAGGTATTCGCTATAAGCAGAAGCAAAATCATTTATAAATAGAGACAGCTATGTCACTTGAAATGATTCTTCTTAGAATCATCTAAAACTTTAAATATCAGGTCACTTTGTTTCAGTTGTATGAGTGTATTTGTAAGGACTACAAGGTAATATCTAAGCTACCAAATTATGAAAGTAAGTATAACAGGCCTAACAATATCCTTTATCACTCTACCTTCATATCTTCATATAGTAACAGTGCTTATATTAAGGAAAATTATCTTGGGTTATAGTTTGATTTTAAAATTCAGAAATGAGTCTGAAGTTGATTTTTTGGGTGAGCGTAACACCCACACAAGACTATAATCATAGCACTCAGGAGGCTGAGGCAGAAAGATTGCCATGAGTTCAAAGCCAGCCTGAACTGCATGATGAGACCCTGTCTCAAAACCAAACAAAAGGGCTGGGCACTGAGTACACTGGCACGAGCTCCTGCCTGGCAAGCACAAGGTCATGAGTTCGACCCCCAGTACAAAAAACGATAAAAGATAAAAATAAAAAATAAACAAAATTGATTCTCAGAGTGAAAATTTGGAGTACTATGTAAAGAATCTGTCCAAAAACTGGAAAATCTGTTCTGCATTTGCAACCAGAAGAAGGGTACGGTCTGAAGTTATTATAATGTGAATGCTCACTTAGAACAGAGCTGACTAGTTATCGTGCTTTACAAAGTGGAAAGGAGATACAGGACATGTTTAAATAGGATAGATATGTAAGCAACTTTTTCTCTGGAGAATAAAAAATGTAATTATAGAGGAGAGAATTAATTCAGGGATGAAATTTGTAGCCCAGCAAGTAAAGAAAAATCACTGTTGGGTTCCGTGCCTTGCAAAAGCTAATTACTAGTTTTAAAAGAAGAGTATTCTGTGTTTTTTTAAATGCTGTTTTGTTTTAAACTCACTGAGTATTTCTATTATGGTGAAATTTCTATCGATTTGGTTTTTTTTTCCATTCTCTGAATGAATTATCTTGATTCCAAGATAATAATAACTCCCCAAGTTACTGAGAGATATAAAGGCTCTAAGAAATAATTTAAAACTAATCAATGGATATAATTAAGGGCAGGTATACATGTGCCAGCTGACTGCAAATGCTGTCCTAGTCTGAGTACCTAGCTGAAGATGTGACTACATACAGCATGTTGAGAGAGTAAAAACAATTAGATACCTGAGTTGCAAAGTGATGAATTCTGTTAATTCCTTTCCTGTGTCGTATAAAGACATTGCCATTCTTGTGCTTTGAAATACATGACAGTATTTTCTGGAAGGAAACCCTGTAAAACTTTCTGAAGGATAGATAAACTGTTAATCTATATCTGCAAAACTTTGCTAGTCTTCAGTAATAAAAAATAAGACGTGTATATGATCACGTGATATAACAGATGTTACTCATATCAGTAAGTGGCCTGGTCAGGTAAGACTTGAGAGCTGTTTTATAGGTGTTGTGATATGTTCTCAAAAGATTTTAGTTCCTAATTTACTGAAACTTGCAAATTCTACTGGAATTCTTGATGTCAGCTGTGTTACTTTCAATATTTTACCTTAGCTATCTATTCTTCTGGTCCTGACCTTGACTCTGAACTGGTAATAATTTTACCTTCAATATTCCAATATCTAGCATTCAATTTTCTAGGCATTACAGCTTAGTTTCTAATATCACCAACTCGTAACAGTTCTTTGATCACCCTAGAAACTACCATCTATCAGTCTTGCTCACTGTCAATAAATAACTAAGGACCTTTTTCTTCTCCTTACCCCTATTAAATTTCAGTATTAATCATTATAACAATTCTGTGCTGAAAAATTCAGTGGAAAAACGACTGATTATTTAGTATCAGCTAAAACGAATCTCAGCTTCTCCTTTTCTCTCTTCCTTCTACTCTCAGTTTTCTGTACTTTTAGATTCTTTGTTTAGCACCTGCATAAAATTGCCTAGAGGCAGATGACACCATTCTAGAGACAGGATTCAGTTTTCTTTCTCAGTAAGCATCAGGCAACTGGAAATGCAGTCACAGTGGCTGAATTTGTAAATATTTAGGATTAAAACCTCAGTCCCCAACTCCTACGGAACTAAATGCTTATGTATTAATCACGCATGAATGAATAGTAGCTCTAAAATTCTAAGCCGTTCTCATATTTTGACAAACATCACTAATCTCCTCAAGAAGGATTGTTAATTGGTAAGACCTTTGATATTACTAGAACTGTAGATAACGGAAACTGGTGTGAACTTTCTGATTAAATCGAGGGTGAGCCAAACTGCTGGTGAAATGGAACGCTAAACCTGGAGTTTGATTTAAAAACACCCACCATGTTGTTCATTCTAAAGTATGTTAAATTAATTACAGATATCCTTAGAGCCATTCATTTGGCATCAATAAAGGTTACGAACAAAAGTAGAAGGGTTCCATAGCTTAAAGTCTTACTCTTTTAATCTAAGTAATCTGAGTGTGTCCATCCTATTCCATCATATTGCCAGGTAAAGCAACTGATGTAACAAAATGGACTGAATTCTGAACGTATTCAGAGCGGTGCCTAACATACCACAAGCAAATGATAATGGAAAGCCACTGTTTGTTAAAAGAATACATCCTAAAATGTAGTCTAAAAAGGATTTACATAAACTGATATTATGGCTACTTCATAAATCAGATTATTATTAAGGCAAGATGATAGATGCAATATTCTTTTTAGTTTGTTTATTTCAAAGGGGAAGTATTACAGTTTCTAATTTACTTGACATCTGTATTAGGGAGGTAAACATTACTGTGTGTTGTTACTTTATGTGAATGTGACTACATTTCACTTTAGGGTTTATAAACGGCTTTAGAACTATTATGACCCAAACCATTTTGAAATGATTACTTGGCTGTTCTATTTTGGTGTGGGGTACTTTGATTTTAAATATTAAGCTTTCAAAACTACTAAGTAGTATGCTTATTAGAAATATATTCAATATGGTGATGTTGTATCCCAAGAGACATTAATGGGGTACAATTCAAGTAAAGTATGACAGTACAAATGCTCTGATTCAGAATTAATTTATGTAACTCATAAGGCCTGCTTTGCCAGGTTAGAATAAGGTTGAATTTCTTATCCAGAAAGTTAAATTGACAAGTCGAGCTCCTAACTTCCTGGTTCACTGAGACATATAGCTTCACTTGATAGGGCTCTATGTAGATTATCAAAGGACTTGTAAGGGCTACTGAGCCCAGAGGGGAATCCAAATTGGAGAATTTTATTACTTTATCTGTAGTGCGTATTTGTTGAAGACAGAACTCTGAGGATAGAGGAGAGTTGAAAGCACGCAGAGAATCTTTCCTATCTGTAATTTTAACAGCGTTTTGTAATTGAAAACTGAATTTTACAATTTAATTTGTCTTCCTTCATTCAGGGAAGAAAATTAATCTTCCCTTTACCCTTTAAAATTTTCAGCTAGGGCCAATATACCAGATGGACAAAATAGATTTGGCAAGATTAAAAAGACAGATTAACAAAAGAAAGAAATAAATCAAGTTTATTCATTCGTATGCTGCTCATTTAATATCCATTGACACTTGGGATAGAGTAACACAAGGAGGTAGCATAGGACTCTGATTTACTGAGCATCTTCAACAAAGAAAACACAGCTTTAGAGAAGGACAAAACAGAGCAAAATACACTGTGTCTCTAGTGTTGGCAAATTGGAGAAAGACAAATACATAAGAAACCGACAGTATATAGTTTGGTTCATAAACCCTTCTGATACAGTCCCTGGGTTGACAAGCCTCTCACTACCTTTGGTATTTAACTGTAGTCTTTCCTGGCAAAAAGAGTACATTTGTAAATTATGTCCTGATTTTAGACCAAGTAAAGAACAGAAAGCATTTCTTGTGCCTCCTTTTTCCCAAATACCTTGATCTCAAAACAGTCCTTAAAATGACAAATATTGGAGTGGCATATTCTCCTCCTCTTCAATCACTGAAACAGTTACGTGTTGGCTGGTTCAGCTCCTGCATGAATTTTGAGCGAGTGATACCATTTTTTTTTCTGAGAATTTATGGAGGAAGAGCTATGTTTTTCACTTGAAGTCTATAATATAACTCCCAGAACTCCCAATATTTCATGAATGATCTTGCTGGGTTGCGGAGGCCACCGTAGCCTCCAACCAACCACGATTTACAGGAGAATGAACTCCTTTATAAGAACAAGCTAGACTCTAGGTTTTTTATGGATCACATACCTTGATTTGTTCCTATTGTCACAGCAAGTTTTCCTTTTCAGCATCTTAATATTTTGTTAGCACATAAGACTTTCTGGGGGACAACTTCTACCCTAGAGGTTCCAGATCACTGGAGGAACAGAGCATGTTCATTCCTGTACTCAGAACAGACTCTGGAATCCTGACCACTTCTGGGGAGAGACAGTTTCAGAATGTCACATGCAAGGCCATAAGGAGAGGTCTTTGTCTAATTGAATCCTGTTATAAATTTATCTCTCTTGTGCCTAAAGACTTTCATTTACACATCTAAGAAGAAACAACGAAGTGAGTCTTCTAGTACACAGATCTACTAGAAAATGAATGTCTGATTTCCAAATGAAAAGTTCTTGTTTTTGAATTTAAATTTTCTTTGGCAAAGTTTTATCTAAGAAGACATTTATTACATTTAGAAAATATTTATCCTTTGCAAAAGCAGATGTTGTCATGTAAACTAAATTTAAATAGATACATCAAAATGCATCTTGAATTAAAAACAGCTACTTCAGAATGACTGTGTCAGATCAAGACATCAAAATGTGCTACTTTGGGAATGTTTGATGCCCTAAGGACTCTTCTCATTGCCAGGAAAAAAAAAAAATACTTGATAACCCAAGTTAAAGGAGAAAGGTTTGTTTTAGCTCATAATTTATAGAGGTTTCAGTCCGAGTCAGCTGGCTGCAAGGCAGAGTGGCCTGGAATAAGAACAGAGGCAGAGAAGAAACAGCCCACGGAGCGGTAGGCAGGAAGTAAGGAACAGAGAACCTACATTTCCCCTTTATCCCATCCTCGGGTAGGAGCCTATTTGTTAGAGCCCCCCACACCCAGTATGGGCCTGCCCATTATCTGTCTCCAGGACTATGCTAAAACAATTGGTGGATTAATTTATGTGTCCCACACCTTTATATTCACACATTCTATATCCAACCACCCAACCTAAGGGTTCATGAGGATTTGAAGGTGGGGGGATGTCTAGATACAAGCCATAATACTCTGGCCTGCCGTGGGATCTATATTTATTCTTACCTTACTGAGAAAGAAAGGAATATGGAGAACATTTGAGAAGCAAATGTTTTTGATGGAGAGTATAGAAAATAATGTTTAGTGTAGATTAGGTAAGAAATTAAATATTAAATTGCTTTTAAACCTGTATGGTAAAAGTCTAGGAGTTATTTATTTCCCAAGTTTCTTTGGGTTGTTTCAGTAGGAAAATTTCTTTTCTTTTTTCATTTTTGATTTTGTTTTCTAAAATTTAGCAAGCTACACTTGTATGATGAGTACTGTGGGTGGTGAAACAAACAAATCCTGGACCTGTCACCTGAAATACCGCATTAGATCAATAGCAGGAAAGGATAATTTCTATGGTCACCTGCAGTTCTTATTTACTAATGTAGTACACCTGGCCCAGAGATTTATTGAGTTCCTAGCATGTGCTGAGACTCTGCAAGACATTGTGATTGCAGTAAAAAATAGAGCTTATGGTCTTAGGATACTGCCAGTCTGATAAGGAAGGTATTAAACAAGTCATTAAAGATTTAACTAGAGGATTATACGTATAGCAATTATTGAAAAATATAGAAGATTATACAACCAGATGATGGATATTTGCTGTAGTCCAATGGCCTAGAAAACACCTTTCTAAGATATTCATATTCTTTTATTCAGAAGGTGAATAGAGGCTAAGTGGACAAAAAGATGAGTATAGTGTTCCAGAGGAGGAATATAACAGCGCTTTGTAGTTTTAGGGATGTAGTCTTTTTAAGAGCTTGAATCAGAGCAAAGGGAAAACTGATGCGACATGAAGTTGTGGTATTCATAAGCCATCATATTCATGGCTTTGGAAAAACTGTGTCAATAAGTTGATATTTATTTTTACAATTTTTACAATTAACAGGAAATAAACATAGAAGTTTAGAGAGTGATTTGGGAAAAAGAGTGGGTGAAAAGATACCATGAAGATGCTTTTGTACTGCTGAAACTGTAAGATCAGAGAGGGGCATTTTTTTATCTTCAAAAAGAATATTTTCTTAACACTGCAGAAAGAATCCCTGTCTGCTTTCCGGGGCAGATAGTGCCATGATGTGGGCATCGGTGGTCTTAGGCAGCCCCCTCTGTAACCCTGCTGGCTGCAGCCCATGCGGCTGTTCTCTTGGGCTGGCTCTGCTAGCTGTCTGCATCTTCCTTGGGCAAGCAGTCCGTGTCTTTGACACGACTCACTTCCTGAGGTCTCCACTAGAGCTCTAGTGTTACTCTCATCACTTTGGGGCTGCGTGCCAGGAATCTGAACTTTCAGCCTTTACCTTGAAATCTCCATGGAAGTTGTCATGACTTCACAAATTTTGCGCTTATGCACAACTGCAAAACCAGCATCTTTTAAGCAACACCAAATCTGCTCAAAGCATGGTTATAGCAGCCTCTAGTGCTTGGATGACTGAATACAAGGAAATAAATCTTAGGCCAACAACTGCCTGTTTGTGTAGCACTAACTGTGCTCTGGGGCTTCCTTCTCAAAGACAAAGTTTGTACTTCTTCTTGAAATAATTTTATACTTTTGAACCCTGAGTCTACATGAGTAGAGTCTTTCCAGTTCTATAATGACGATTATCTTTAGCAACTGTACCCTGCTTGGCTGTAACTGTGATTTATTTTTCTGGCAAAACAGTAAGTGTTTCAAATATTTCCACCGTACTTTCTGCTTCTAATTCTCACTGTAAATCTGGGTAAAAGCACCCATTAATGTCACTGCCTGAATTTTGTGCTGCCTTAAAATTTCTTTCCTCTGCCAGATAAACTAATCTATCATCTTTAAATGCAGTCTCGCACACAAAGTTTCAGGCATGGACAGCTACACAATTTTTGCCATAAGGTAACATGCACGCCCTGAAATCCAATTCCCAATAAAGTCCTTATCTCCATCGGAAGCCTCATCAGCATTGTCTTTGCTATTTGTTCTTCTCTCAGTACTCTTGTGTCTTTGCCCGTGAGGGTTATCCTTAAATTCTGCTTCCAGCATTTCAGAGTTTCTCTAGCCAGTTTCTCTATACATTTCCAAATTCCTCTCGTAGACCCAGTCCAGCACTTGTGCACCATATCATTGAGTACAGTGACAACAGATTTTCTGTGTTAGTGTTAAATTGCTATGACAAAATATCTGAAAGAAATAAATTTTGGTCCATGGCTTCAGAGGTTTCAAGCCATGGTTGTTTGGCCCCTTCTCTTTGAGCTGGTACTAGACAAGACATCATGGAGTGTGGGGGGGGGGCTGATCTCCTTGTGCAGGGAGGAGGTAAAGAGATGAAGGAGGAGGAACCAAGATCCCAGATCCCCTGAGGGAACCTCCTCCAATGACTTCACTCCTTTCCTCCGGGCCCATCTCTGAAAGGTTCTGCCTTTCCTGAGGGCCCTCTCAGCTAGAGAGCCAGCCTACAACATGTGAGATACTGGGGGGCAAACCATAAAAACTTATTTTTAATTCCACTGATATTTCACACATCTTCACGGCTATCCCTAACATCAAAGAGTCAGGACGGCATGTGATTGCTGAAAAATTTTAAGTGTAACAAGCCATTATTTTTAAATTATGAGTAAATTTTTGCTTTGCTACAATTTTAGTACTTAAAGAAAAAGGACATGTCTTTTTGCTTCTGAATTATTGTATGTTTTAGGAAATATCTCTCAGAAATGTTATTTTAGTGTTAGTATTTTAAAATATGTAATAAAACATTAGACAATCAAATTAGTAATTCTAAAATATCAAAATTTGATATATCTGTTGCTTTATAGATAGAGAAAGCATTGTAATACTTTATATGTGCTACTTCTAAACTTTCACTAGGTGGCAGGCTTAACTAATGCATTCAGTTTCCTAGTTTAAAATAGCTCATGATGTACAGTTATTAATGAAGAACAGAAATGACAGGCATATCACATAACTTTTGTCTTCCTATCTAATATCAACTGTAGAAGTCACATAAAATAAGTAGGTCATACAGTTTTACTTGTCATTCTTATGAAAACTCCAAATACATTGACTATTTATATGTGTGTATTTAAAATTTATATGTATTAGAAATGAAATATAAACAAAAGCCTTCAGGCAATAATAAATCTAATCAAAGTTAAAATAATATCTATATAAAATATAAAAACCATATTTCCAAGGAAAGCAAAAATGTTTCAAAGAAGAAATAAACAGTCATTAGTTTGTAGTTATGTTTGCCTGATAAATTTTTTCTCTGGTCTTATATCTCCTTAATATCCTAGATATTTTTCATGAGCTCACCATTTACTATCACTTATCCTATTTAATCTATGAGGATTCTTTCAGCCACAATTTATCACAGATGAAAAAATAATAAGCAATTTTATTCTTAATGACTTTTTACAACTTCTTCTATGATATCATAGAGTGTTTTAGGGACAAAAATTTTACTTTATACATCTTTTTATCTCTTGGATAAAATTTATAATAGTAAAATTTGATAATTTTTATTAAATTAGATTTAAAGTATTGTCCTCAATAATACCAGTACCTGTGATGAAGTTGTGACCTAGCAGCCATTATCTAATGGTAGTTGGGTTCATGTCCAATGATCTGCCTGCTTCTGCAATATAATAGTAAGAAAAGGCTTTCAAACTGAGTCCTGCAGTGTGGCCCAGGCTTCTGTCACCACAAGCATATTTCCCTGCATCATTATTTCCCTTTCTTTGTGCCTCAATTTCCTCATCTGCAAACTAATAATTACAGGTCAGTCACAGAGCAGTTTTTGGTGACTTGAAGACATAATGTGACTTTCTTGATTGTCAACACATTTGAGAACTATCCAGAACCAAAGGAATCAGACAGGTAGAGGCTGAAATATCAGGCAGGAAGATGTGACTTTGGTGGGTGACAACAGTGTGCTTTTAAAATCACCTTCAAACACTGTGTTCTGGAACCATGTGGACAGTTACTAGACCCCTGTGCCCTGGTGAACTCCTGGCCTGGTGTGCTACCTGAGGATGGAGTCAAGGTTGAGACATGGTCTTTTGTTTTCTCCCTGGGAAGAAGGTGCAGATGGAAACAGGAAACCAAGAGATTTCTACCTGATGGTGTGAAGATTAAATTGATAATTTTTGGAATATTATTTTGCTCATTTTATATGTCATTTTATGAACCTTTTTTAACTTTCCAAAAGATAAAAAAGGAAAAACACAAAGAGGAGAAATGTGAGTCCATTAATTTTCCTTTTCAGAGTTCCAAATAAAGAAAAATAGAGGTAGGAGACTCTATATTTGTTGATCCATTTTGATACTATTGTTCACTGTTTTTAGTTTTTATCAATGCAGATTACTGAGTATTGCTTGTGTCAACTTATTATGGTAAATGTCGTTAGTGACATTTCTCTTTTTAAAATATCTTTTTAAACAAATACTTTTGAAACTCCAAGATGGTGTAAGCTTTGGCATTGTTGAGCACAAACTCAAGTACCTGTTTTCCCCATCAGATCATTAAATAATTTAAGAGTTTCTGAAAAAACTAACCCAAACTTCATCTTAGAATTTCCTATCAATATTGACTTTTGCATGAAAGAATGAATTTACTGAAAGCATGTCATGTGGAATATATATAGTACAATGTTTCTCCATATACGGATCCAATTACAATGTGAAATGCTCTTCATCAAGATTTTGCATACTAACCCATGTGTTCCCCCAATGTTCAAATAAGAATTGAGAAATCATTTATTTTTCAAAAGATTCATTAATTATGCACACATACCATGCAATGAGAGGGAAAGTGACCCTTCTAGATGCCACTGCTTGATAAGAGAACTCAGAAATGGATAGAATCTAAAAAATATAGGTCAAGAAGTGACATGTATCATACACTAAAGACTCAAATTAGAGAGAAAGCTTTTGACCTGGTTTGTAAAGGATTTAAAATTTTTATCTCACTTGGATTTGAGAAGAAATTTGAATAATGACTAGGATTTCAAAATATAGAGGTTGAAGAGAAAAGTAAACAGAATAAGAATGCATTTTAGTAGGAGGAATGGAAAGTGGAGAAGACAGAAATACCCTTACAACTAACAGTTCCTTCCTACTGTGTTTTGCTGTAGAATTAAATGCTTCAAACACCATGTCTCTTAAGTTTCATGACACCTTTCCTTTAAAGAATCTAATATTTAGGGCTTCCTTAAACAACTCAAAGTCACAGAATTATTGAAAATAGCAACCACTTGCACAAATAAAATCAACAAGAAGTTATATTGTGGTTATTGTTTTGTTGATATTACTCTAGATATCCTTCTTACAATTCAGTAGACCAAGAAATAAGATAGCATTAATCTTAAAGTTAAGATTAACCACTTAATACTGATTCTTTCTTTCTTTCTTTCTTTCTTTCTTTCTTTCTTTCTTTCTTTCTTCCTTCCTTCCTTCCTTCCTTCCTTCTTTCTTTCTTTCTTTCTTTCTTTCTTTCTTTCTTTCTTTCTTTCTTTCTTTCTTCTTTCTTTCTTTCTTTCTTTCTTTCTTTCTTTCTTTCTTTCTTTCTTTCTTTCTTTCTTCTTTCAACATATTTCACCAAAGACCTCATATCAGTTCTCAAAGGCCTTCATTAGGAAGCCCCAGTGTCAGTTAATTTAGCTATACGAGAGAACATACAAACTTCACCTTAAATCTTGGGGGAAAGGAAGAGCTTAGTGCCTTTCCTGGATTGATGACTAAAGAGCTCTGGAAGCAGCCCTGAAAAGCGGGTAGTCAGGGAAATCCGGGCCTCATCCTGGGGACAGGCTCCGCAGGCTGCCATCGTGCAGCAGCCCCGCTGCTCTGCTGAGCAGCAGGGAACTGTCCTGGCAGTCCATCCACCAGCATGGGGCAATTAGACCTGAGGAAAGGTAAGAACTTATCTGTAGCATCAAGGCTCAGAAATGGGTGTCTCAGACATGGCTGAAGTCAGGATTGTGGGAAGGGACAAGGGGGTAAAGGGTTGAAAGTGTGTTGTATAGAGGTGCTAACTCTACACAAGGAATGTAAGCATTATATACTACACACAGGTGCTAATAAACTTAAAAAATAAATAAAGGAGCAGCACATTCTTTTGAAACATAACCAAATCCAGGTGCTAAGAGTCAGGGCTCCTTCACTACTGGAACTACCATAAAATGAGAGCAGCACCCGTTCATTTTGCTTTTGAGTCACACAAGTTCATATTTTACACATACCCTGTCAGAGTTAATACCTCGGGTCAGAGGGTGGGTTCAACCTAGTGAGGTGAATCAAGTGGCCGCAATTTACTTTAACATATTTTAAAGACGTCTTCTATAGAAACTAAACCCAGTATTCCTGGAAGTAGCTGCTATATAAAATGTGAGCCATGAAAGCTATCAGTGACGCATAGGTACAAAGTAAAGATCAGATCACCCATGACAGCAAAAATGGAACGATATTATTGAAATTGCTGTGCCCTTTTCCTGCAGGAGAACCAAATTTTGTGTGTGGTTGTATGTGGGCACATATGTGTGTGTACTTGTGAGGTGGCCAAGTGGAAAGAAAGTGAGATAAGAGATGTAAAACTTTCCAGGATCTTTTTATAACACCGCTATTAAGGCTTTATAATTACTGCCAATTCATTACAGTGAAATTTTGTTGAAAACTAAGATAGTTCTTCTTCTCCAAAGTTCTCTGTCTCAAGATTTGATGTTTAAGAATTGAACACTGGGAGAGTGTGACATTGTGAGTTCAATCCCCACTGGGAAAAAAATGAATTGTACACTGCAACAATAGGAGTGATACCAAAGAGCTCACGTAATGGACAAGAATTCATCATATGTAATATTTTTCCAATCAACGTACTTGTCTTACAAATTTTTGTTTTCATGTCACTGAGAAAGCAATCTTGTAATGTCTGAAATCAGCTTTAGGAGTTTTTCTTCTATGCTGTTTCATCATTATAAGACAAATCATCTAACAAAAGCCAAATTACTGAATTTGTTTTTCTTCTTGTACTAAATGTTGGATAAAATATTCTTTGAAAAATAGTGTTTCATTTTTCTTGTGTTGCACAGAACATTTTATCTGGCACTGCTCACTGTTGTAGCTGGATATATTTTCAAGCCTAAGGCTAGCAATCACTCACTGATAAATATGTTATTATAAAAAATACCATATTGGGACGTTAGTGTAATGCAAATTTTTTTTTTTTTGAAATTTAGGTTGTTCTCCAGTCTCAGTATTATCACAGAGCTTACTCACCCAGCAAACATGAGATTCATGCAATTCAGAGCCAAAGACTGTTACTCACTTGCTCTTTCAAAACTGGAAAAGGTAAGACCCATGTTAAGAAAGGTTGATTTAACCATTTTGGTTGAAGTAACTCTGGAAATACCTGTATGAAGAAGGAAATATAGGAAAGCTAAAGCCTTGTTTCAATTCCTGTTTAGGGGTTAATATCCTAGTTTATAATTTTTGAAACAATGGATTGATAAATTTTAACCATTTATATTACAAGTAAATATGGTGGAGATAATTTGTTTGTCTTCTATAAGTTGCAAGCATAATTTATCAAAGAAGTAAATTCAATGGAAATGTGTACTTAAAATGTCAGCTGTACTGATAATGTTAACGGTGGTTTGCTATATCATGGGAACTATATTTATATATGGCTTTCAGCTTCCAAAAATGCTTATTATCTTGGAAGAGTGTTGATTATACAAAGATGTTTATTAATCTATTGAAAGCTGGAGTCTGAGACAAAATCAAATTCATTCCTTACCTACGTAAGGGGTTGTGTCACTTCCAGAAAACTTACCTAAGAAGGAGAAAAACATCGAAACGTATTGAGGATTGAAGATTTGATTTCATAAGTGTGTTTCAAAGCAGAGGTTTTATTAGTATTGGGAAGTGATCAGAGCGATGCTAATGAAGACAGTGCAGTTGTGCAATCATATCCGGTGGACAGACCGTTCGGTTTCCATTCTCAGGGTCTACACTGAGTGTGAGATGGATGATTTTTATATTCAGCTTTTATGTGCTACTAGGGAGACATAGATGTAAAAATAAAAGATTTATACTTGTAAAAATATGTTAAATTTATGCTGTCTTTTTTGCTTATAACAATATAATAGAGGAAATGGTCCTCACAAGATTTCATTTAATTTAATTTTTGATTATCTATTGTTACTACACAAAGGATCAGTCTGCTTTTTCAATGGTAAAAACCAATTAGTTCAGAGACAAGAGAGTGGTAGAGAAAGAACTTTATTATGATGAACTAGCTGTTCTGAAGATGGCAGACTGTCATCCCAAAGGGCAGTCTTTCTAGGAATCTGATTTATGGTGGTTTTCATGAGATCGATGATTCAGATGGTATCTGCCTTCATATAGGAAGAGGTTTGTGGTCAAATGATACACTTCTAACCATAATTGGTTAGCTGCACCTACATGTAGTTCCTGACATCTTAGATCAGGCCAGTCCAGAAGGGTTACTCATATGAAATTTTTTTTGCTGATCACTAATCTCATGGTAATGAAACATAGGTTGCCTGATTATTGCCAGAAAGATAAAGTGAAGTTAAATAGAAAGTTGGTTATGAGGTCAGGGCTCAGTGCTTGGCTATGCTATCATTGCAAATGTTACCCTAATATCTAGGAGGCATATTGTGTGACTAAGGCTCTTTCTACACTCTTCTCTGTTGATTCGTATTTCTAAGCTGGTCACAGACGTTGTATTAATACAGCTTTAACACAGTCTTTTATGAGTTTAAAGAAATCATTGTTATGCCCCTGCTTCCTCGCCTGAAAACTGAGTTTGAGACAGATTGAATAGTTTTTTTTCAAGATTATGGTTATCAAGTCAGTGCAGTATGAACAACTTAAGGTCAATAATGTTCAACACAGACAACTTCCATTATGCCTTATCATTTTAACAACATAGAAGGGCTAGAAAGCCAGGCTAAATTGACATAGTGTGCACAGATAAATGGAGCAATTAGGAATCTAGTGGAACGGGTGTTAATGTGATATAATCAGACATCCATAACTGAAGAGTTGGGATCACTTATGATAAAGACTTTGAAGACAGATTAGTAAAATTGTCACTACTTTTGAGGAATGGAGCCTGGATTAATTATTTGTAGGTACACAACCTTGAGATTCTTATTTAAACAATACTGGTAGGAGCTAAATAGTGATGCCACTATAAAAATTATACCACATAATCTGTATAATTGCAGTGTACATGCTGCCAAAGTGAGCACATATAAACTACACAAAACAGTCTGGTATTTAACATACACTCAGTAGTCAAAGAAATGATATTATATGCATAAGTTATATTTGTTAACACTGTCACTAGTAAACATGCTATTCTATGGATTTGACTATGCCAGGTCATGTATTGTAGCAAGCTCATAATTGTGGAAGACATTTTCGGTATTTCTGAATGGATAATTGTGTGTTTATCATACTAGGGGAGAAAAGAACAAAATGAGGTGTTGATCTCTGTTGATAAATTAAATGAAAACAGAGACTATTGCCAACTTAGACATCCTCTCTACAAACGGGGGAAACACCCCTATTTTTTTTCTCATTTGGTTTTATTCTTTTCAAAATTAAAAAAAAAGGAGGAAACAGCTTTATTTGAAAAAGTACTCAATAATATTGTCTCAGGAGACATTAAATATATTACACAGACAGGATAAACTACATACACTTTAATAATCAATTACATGGATTTGCCAGTCAAGTATGTACATCTCTTTATCCAAAAACTTTTATGTCTTTTTAACACACAAAGGATCACTGCCTGACACACAGAAAGAACACCAGCACAAAGTTTTGGGGCAAAAAGACATTTCCTGTAGCGTTGACCAACGGGGAGGTCAGGAGCAGAAATCTCAGATCTGCCCCTTCATCAGTTGATATAGGGAGATTATAGGAAGGGGAAGGGGAGAAATTTTTTGTTGATTTGATGGCAAGAAAGGGGGGAGTTTTAGGGGTTTTTTTTGAACTGAGCTGATTTAGAGGGTTATCTTATCTTTTATGAGTAACGTACCTTTTCCAAAGAGGATTTATGTTCAGTGTGGGGGATTGTGAGCTTGGATTGTCAAATGATTGACCTGAAAAGCTAGTTATTTTTGTGAGTGTGTATTCTTGAAAAGGCTGTTCTGAACCATCCTTCAGTGGATTTTGGAGGCTTTTCCTAAAAGACAGCTTAAAGGCTTTGTTGTTAAGGAATTTATGTCTGAATGTGTTCAGATGTTACCTGATTTCAGGTACAGCTTAGAGTCGGACATCTAGGCTAACCTCTTCAAAGAGAAAGACGCACAGCACCATATTTCTTGATGTTCACTTTTCAAAAAGTTAAACAGGTCAGTCAAATAATCCAAAGAAAGACTTTCCTAGAATCCAAAAGTGACTACAGTGTTATTAAGGTTTTAAAATGATTTGTGTCTACATCAAAGAGACAAAACAAGGATAAAAGGAAGGGGTAGCAGCAGGGTGTTAGCACATGCCTGCAATCCCAGCTCACTGGCAGTCTGAGGCAGGAACATCACAAGTAAGAGCCTCGCTGGAGAAACTCAGTGAGTTAGGGAGACTGTCTCAAAATAAAAAATGAAAAAGTTCAAAGCCCTGGGTTCATAAAAAAAGAAGTAAAAATAAGGACTACTTTTAGCTTCAGAAGAATTGGTGTGTGTGTGTATGTGTGTGTGTCCTGGTTTCTTTTAGAAGTTTCTCAAAAGGAAGATGGAACTCAATACATTTCAAATTTTTCAAGAATAGAGTGGAAGAAATGAACTGAAATCAGTGATTTTCATGTTATAAAGCTGTGGAAAGTTGTTTTTAATCTTCTCAGTACCATTTTATTCACTGAAATTAGGATTTGGGATTTTTGTCACAGATAAACTTGTGTATTCTTCTAAGTTCCATTATGTAGCACATCTTTCTACAAGAAAGATGAAAGAAAAAGAAAGAAAGAAAGAAAGAAAGAAAGAAAGAAAGAAAGAAAGAAAGAAAAGAAAAGAAAAGAAAAAAATTAGATTCTTTAGCTTCAGTACTTTGTATGTGACCTTATTTAAAGATATGATCTTCACAGAGAAAATAGTATTCAAAGGATATCTTTAGGGGTGTCTTCATAGAAAGAAGAAAGAAACAAAGGAACAAAGAAAGAAAGAAAGAAAAAAGAAGACAAATAAAAACAATGTGAAGAACGAAGTCCCATATCCTTAATATTTAGTGCTCAGAAGGAATCACTCCCCCCAGCAACTTGATTCCAGACACTACATTTCTGTTGTGTAAGCCCTCCATTGCAGCTCTTTGTTATGGCAGCCCTAGAAACTATGAACCTTTCATTATATGGGAACCTTTGATTTCCAACCAACTCATGAATATTTAATGGTATAAAAACACTGATAACTTGCCATTCAACTATCTTTCTGTATTTGTATACTGGCTACAAAAAGATAATTTTAGAATTTTAACATAGAAAACTGGTCTTTTTTTTTTTTTTTTTTTGATGTCTCAGTGCACTCCCAGTAACGTTTTCTAGTTACTGCGGGCTCAGAAAGAAGTGTGTTTTTATTACTGCATACACAACTGTATCCGTTCAGTCCATCTGTGGGCAGATGTGCTGCACCTTCACAGGTGATGGCTTCACCTTCAGAAAATGATCTGGGCTTTAAATTAGGAAAAGATACCTGCTTGGCTACTTGCAAACTGTTTTGGTTCTCATTCAAAAAACTTTTTTTATTTTTAAAGAGGGTAAAATTAAACATAGCAAAACAGAACAAAACAGATCATAAGATAACAATGTAAGAGACACAGATTTCAAAGCAAGACAACCGGAGACCTTCACTTTCTATCATACTGTCTCTTGTTTTCTTCCAAATAGTTGTCCATGTCTTCACATACAATGAATTCATACAAAGCAAAATAGTATAAAACTGATTAGAACAGGATGATGAAGGCATTTTAGGTCTTCAAGATCAGACAATAGGGAAGTCAACAATGGCTGCCATAACGTCTTTCATTCTCTTCAAAATAGCTGTCCATACTCATTCAATTTTTTTTAAGAAAGATGACTTTTAAGATTAAGTATGAAATGTTAGAGTGTGTATGCCCCAGTTGCATTACTATTGTGATGATTTATGATTTCCTTACAAAACTTATATCCTATAATGAACTTATTGTATCCTTAATAAACTTATATCCTATAATAAACACATAGTTTCCATTGGTATTAAGAATAATACTTTATAAGTGTTCTCTGGATGTGGCCACTGAGGAATATCCAATATAGGAGAAAATATTGTTTACCATCTCATAACTCATGGCTGAGAGCCCCATAAAAAGTCAAAGAGAAAAGCATAACAGGTTTATGTAATTACTATATGTTTTACACAGTACAGGAGTCTTGGAAAGTGAACGCTCAAAGAAGCAAGGAAATCTGCAATTTTTATGTTTACATTTAATGAAGAGTGGGCAGCAGTGTTGGAAGTATGGTTGAACAAAGAGTGACAATTAAGTGACAAGAACTTAGAAAGGCTTGTAGGTTCAGACTCCTCTAGGCCTCTCTGTGTCTTCAGAACTGAGTAGATAACTTTCCTCTGGGTAGAGAAAAAAACTGCAGAATAAGAAGTTTCTATTTCTTTTCTAGAGGTCAGACAGGTGAGTTTTCTTGGTCTTATTTAAGGAAGAAGGATTAAAAGCAAGTCAGAGAGATCTGTTAGCTTCTACTGTTTTCTCAAATTGGAAGGTGGCATATTTGGGGGTAATGTGTCATGAACTCTGTCACCACAATAATAACATTCTATTAGATAGGAAAGAACTGAAAAACACAGGAGGGCCACAAGCCTTTAACAGTGCTGGCAACAATGATTTTGATGGCTCATTGTGCTGTGGTTGAAGAAGAAATTCTTTGATTATTCCTTCATTATTTTCATAGTTATTTTTTTTCTTGAGGAATTATCTGTTGTGGCCTACTGCCCTTATGTGTCACTTCTTCAACTATTATTATTCGTGTCAGTGCAGGAATGCACACTCCTCACAGCTTGTGCAATGTTTGTAACCTGCTTTTTAGTTATGAAAGCTGGAAAAGTCTGAACATTTTTTAGAATTTTATTTTCTTGCTAAAACTTGTGTCCTCATTTTTATTGGGCTTATAACCAGACATAAGTTCAATAGTTTTCTAGTTTTTAAGTTCTTTGTTTATTTGTCTCTTTAATGCATGCATTTATCTCATTTTCATGGAAGATAAATTCAGGTTAAAATAATGAGTCTTTACTGTTTAAAACTTTTTTTTTCCCGTTTCATCTCATATTCTTTTGCCATCTAGAAGCAGGCCCTTTTAAAATCTTAGAGGCTCTTCCTCTCTGCAGCAAGTAACAGTATACATATATCAATAGTAAACAAACAGAGGCTTTTATGAGCTGGAGATGGGAGCAGTACAAAACACTTCCATTTGCCAGAAATATGAATCAGTGGCACAGTGCCTGCTTGGCAAAGGCAAAGTCCTGGGTTAGACTCCTGCTATCAAAAAAAAAAAAAAAAAATCACAAAACAAAACAAAATGAGCGTGGTGGTACATGCCTGCAATCCCAGCATTTGAGACGCTGAGGCGGGAGGATCACTGCAAATTGGAGACCAGCTTAGGCTACAAAGTAAGCTCGAGACCAGCCTGAACAGCATAGGGATATTGAGACCCTGTCTCAAAAAACAACAAGCAAACAAACACTTCCATTCATATGTTGTTGGAGCATATAATTGAAGCAAATAGCTGCACCTAACATTAGGGAGTCTGGGAAATGTAATACGTGTATGCCCATAAAGAATTGGGCAGCGGATAAACAAAACACAATTCTCTGTACATACATCATGGTTATTTTCTTAAAATTTGAACACTTTCTCAAAACAAATGCTGAATATCACAATGTAGTTTGCATTTTCCTTTTTACCTGACCTTTCTTTCACTGTTGTCTCCTTTTTGAAGAGTTCTTTTTTACATTATCCTTGTCCTAGATAGTCTCATCACCATTATGGCTTTGTCAGTGAAGTGTATTATTTTTGCAGGTTGTTTGAGGCTTCTTGACGTTCCTCCTTACAAAGCACGCTCAGCATGCACAGCGAGGCAGAAATGGCAAAGGTGAGGGGAAATAAACAGAAGAGAAAGATAGCAATAAAAATAAATTGTCTCATTTCCCTTGAAGGGATTATTTAGTTTCTCTTTTTCTCTCTTATTTTTATGTATTTCCCCAAAAAAGTATTTTCTTCATGCTTATGTGAGTTCACAAATTGCTGTGAACTATCACCATTTCCCCAGTGATGATCGTAATTACTCTTTACGATCATGGTAACTACATACTGATGTAAGGAAGCGAAGTAATAAAAATGTGAGGTGAATAGTGCAGTCTAATAGACAAAATATGGTCTTTGTCCCTGGTTCCTGACTCTGAGCTTCAAAATCTCTTAAAATTTCTAATGTAATAGAAGTGTCTTTCATCATTCATACCTTCCAGTTATGCTCGATATTTGATAACTAGGTGACTCAGAATGGGGGAGCTGGTCACCAGGAAAAATATATCACATGATTAGAGTTGAAACTTTCACCCTCACCCTACACTTCCAGGGAGGAAAGTGGGGCTGCAAATTGAGTTCAATTGCTTTGCCAATGATTATCATCCTTATGAAGCCTCACTTAAAAACTCTATTGTCTGCCTGGTGTGGTGGCATGTGCCTGGAATCGCAGCATGGAGAAGGTTGAGGCAGGAGGACCACCATGAGCTTGAAGTCAGCCTGGGCTCCTTAATAAGTTCGCGGCTAGCCTCAAGTTTATAGAAAGGATCTGTCACAAACAAACAAACAAACAAAGCAAGGCTCTGTGAATGCCTCTTCTTGGGATGGGAGAGGGCAAGCTTCTAGACTTTTTCTGTGTACTTTTCATTTGCTGTTTATATTTTTATGATAAAATGGCAATATAGTGCCTTCATGCAGTTGTGTGAGTTATTTCAAGAATTATTAAACCTGAGGGGGTGAGGGAAACCTCAGATTTGTAGC
Source organism: Dolichotis patagonum (assembly GCA_004027295.1). NCBI lineage: Eukaryota > Metazoa > Chordata > Mammalia > Rodentia > Caviidae > Dolichotis > Dolichotis patagonum. The sequence continues at coordinate 172,954 of PVJX010000183.1, read as the reverse complement.
TGGAAGGGCAGTTGACCTAGCAACACTGGAGATCTCTGCTGTGTTTGAGGCGAAGACAGCCTTGTGAGACGGAGCCTCTTAACCCGGAAGCACTGTGCTAACTCCAAGTAGCTGGTGTCAAACTGGATTGAATCACAAGGCATCCAGTTGCTATCACAAAGAACGATATCAGAATGAAAATGTCATGTCTTTTAGGTCATGTCCACCTTTTATAGGACTTGTAGACAGAGTTTATAAATATTTTATCAGTAATTAGAGATACTTTCCGGGAGAAAGAATGTAAGACTATTAAAGATATTTCTTCCAAATATTTATTGTACAGCAGGGCACAGTGGCACATGCCCATAATCCCTGCACTTCCAGAGCTTAAGGCAATAAGAACCTGATATTGAGTTCATTTTTGGCAATTTAACAAGACTTGATTTCAAAATAATAAATAAATAGATAAATGAAGGGCTAGGGACATTAGTGAAGGCTCTGGGTTGAATCCTCAGTAAAGCAAAAAATAAATTATATAAAAACAAGAAGACAAAATTTTACATGTTCTCTATTTAAATTCAACTAAATATTTTCTCAGTACTTACTATGAACTTAATACTAGGAATTACAAGATTGAATAAAATTGTATTCATAATTTGAAGAATGACACCAATATATACATCAAAACAAACAAAAGTATATAATCTTATTTTGGTTTTCTGACCAATAAGTTGAGCTACCCTTTGTTCACAATGTGGGTACTATATGAGCTGAATGATAGTTTAGTACTAACAACCAACTCAGGGTGTGATTTTTGATTTATGAGGAAAGATTCTTACCCTGTTTTCAAATATTTTGTTTTACCTTTACCTTAAAATGGGCCAAAACTAATTTGAAGAAAATACTGTACTAGTTTCTATTTATTTTAATTGTGGAAAAACACTGCCCTGTCCTCACTGAAAAATAGTGCTACATTTAATTTTTATGGATGACAATTTTAAATGTGTGAATTTTTCTGCAGTTGTGTGTATGGTACTGTGATTTCATGTAACAGCTCTAAAGTCTCACACTAGGCTACAAAGGATACCTGTGAGAGGTCCTGGGAGAGCTCCCTCACTGGCTGCGGTGTGAACAGCCCCGCGGAGAAGTGCACAGCAGTCTCCGTGTCTGCTGTGAGCATGAAAGCGTTATCAGGTGGCTGGGCCATTAAACTGAATTATCCAGTGCAGAAAAAGAATGGATTTGTGTGACTGACACGTTAGCAAAGTTAAATCATTAAAATGTAAATATTTTATAAAATAAGTATGGGTTAACTACTTATTATTTTTAGAGTCCAGTTTTTATCAAACTAACATTTATCTATGCACATATACTATAAGTATAGTATAATAATATAGAGAGGAAGAGTTCACAGAATCTAATCCCTTTTTTGATCAATTAGCCACTCCCACCACTACCAAGAAAAATACCACCTAGTATGACACAAGTAAATGAATATATTGAAATGAGTGTCATATTAGGCAAGATCTTTAAATCAATGATTTCTCTTTTTTATTTGACCTACACATTAATGAGTGATTTTTTCATTTTTGGATTTTGTTTTAATAATCTGCAAGGCAACCCTCCCTCACTTCAAGCATCAGCATTGTTCTTGCCATGTTCTGAAAGAGTTTTGGGAGTCTTCGTCTATCGGGCCCTGACCTAGATCCCCAATATCCCAAATGAGTGTACGGTAAAGGTTTAAATAACATGAGGCAAGTGGTATGATTTTAGGGCTCCAAGAAAGTCAGAACCCTTTAGCTAACTTGGAGACTCTGATGGCTAAAGACAAAGACTTCTCTGAACCACCCAATTTTATTAGGTCCACAACAAAGGGAGGGGAAACTGAGGAAGCGCACACAATGAGCAGGATCTTGGGAGTCATTTCAAAAATGTCTCCAAGTAATGAATCATGTCAATTTAGGAGAATCATCTTATCATGAAGACATGGTAGGAGTGAGACTGTAGAAATAATTCCTGCAGCTGCAGTCTCTATCTTGTTAATTGGGGTTGGAGCCAAGTGTCCGCAGCTGTGGCCTTGTCTTGCCCTTTGAGGTATCTTTGGCCTCACAGGCCATTACAGGCCTCAGCCAGGACCAGTGATTCACAGAGGTTCACTTACTATGAATCAGCTCCCGTCACCAGGCAAAGGGCTGAGGCCTAGGACAGACTCACAGATAGACATAGAAAGCCAATTAGTTAATTTAAATCCTGCTCAGAGCCGCTTCATAGTGGTCTCCAACACTCTTTCATATCTTCAGTGGCAGTGTGATGGCTTCCTTAATGTCCTAAATCAGTTCAAAATATTTATCTGTCATGGTAATTTTGATTTTGGGGAAAAGTCTGAAGTCATGTGGTGCCAGATTCTGTGACTAAAGTGTATGAGGAAATACTCTAACCTTTTACAAGCTTTCCTTTTATTGAAGGGCCCTGGTTAATAACTTTCACTGTACTTTTTTAATCACACCTTCTAAAGTCCCCTGTGAAAGAGGACTTACAAAACTGCTTCAGAAAGTGGCAAGAATATGTCATAAGTACTTTTGAAGTGCGTGTGTACCTGTGTGTATGAGAGGGGATATTTTGAGGGAGTTGATGGTGATGTGTTTTTATTGTAATAATTTTTTTAAACGTTCACTGTATATTTAACTGAACCATCATAATAGTTCAGAGTTTCTTCATTTTGCTGTGTAGAATTTTTTCCTAAGCCACGTAAGATTCTACAGTAAATTAGAAGTATCCTATTTTTTTCTTTCATTTAACATATACTTTAAAGGTACATTTATTTATTTCCCATGTTATCATCTGTTATAGTTACTATTCATGCAAGTTATTTTAAAATCATTTATAATTTACTAAATCCTTCTCTAATTGTAAGTGGTTCGTCTTCCAAAGTCAGAAACCTTTTTGTTTTGACAGGTCATATGAATCAGGAAAGTGAGTTCTATGTAAGAATCTAAAAGTAAACACGTGCTTTCAACTCTGCCAGTTGCTGACCTAACCCATGATTTTCCAAGTGAACACATCAGAAACTTATATTGTTATATTGTGTTGAAAAGTTAGTAAACTTTAAGCAAATATATGTAGCCAAGTGAAGCTCCTCTGTAGTTCAGCTTTGGAATAATCACTGCCAGTTTCTAACTTCTGGCCATATGTTGTCTTTTTGCAGCACAGATGTATAGGTAAATTAAACTGAATGGCTAATACTAGTTTTTTGTCATTTGCAATTCTTATTTTTCCATAGATGTAATCTGAACCAATCGGTTTAAAGTAACAACTGGAAAATTAGTCCATCTTTTTTTATCATGTATTTTTCAGAAAAGACTATGGTATGTTTGTTGTTTATTGGTTTGTTTTCTTATTAGATGGAAGCAGTTGCTTAAAATTGACTTTTTAACATAACTTTAAAGCTAGTAAGCCTTGAAAAAACTGTTATAAACATCTTTGGTGTTTTTGTTTTGTTTTGTTTTGTTTACCTGTAAGAGAAGTAAATAATTAACAGGCATTAAATCATAAATGCAGCATTATTTACACATGTAGAACAGCATCACCTTACGGTTATGGAAGTCCTCAGATGGTGGGGAACATAATTTTGAAGGATGAGAAGAAGTAGCAGAGTGGTTATTGAAAACGGTGGATTCTACAAGATGAAGAGTGTTACCCATACTGAGTTGGAGCAAAAAACCATGAGGGAGGAGTTTTCAGGAATTAGCAGGACAGTCACCATGCTTTCTCAACTGCTGATGAGGGAAAGTTCCAGGAAGTCATCCTGGAAAGAAGCACAGGAGCCTTGCCTTTGGGTACCCCGAATGCAGAGCCTGTGGAATTTCTTACTCAGTGAACACGGAACTGCAGCAGGTTTTGTTGGGGACACGGAGCAGGTGACATCATCAGACTTGTGCTTTCATCAAATTGGTGTAGCATTTCTACCCTTGTCTGAAAGGTATACTACACTAGAAGAAAAAATATAATGAGCCATTTCTGTCAGTAAATCCGCCTTGAGCAAATGAAGGTCTCATCTAGTCCTGCCAAAGCGACGGCACTGATTAAAACTAGAGAGAACTCTGAGAAATCTGACACTGGTGAGACAGATGATACATTTAATTATTTTTAAATGTATTACAGTTGTGGCATATATTAGATGATGATCTGCAACTGCGGCTCAGAAAAGAGATGTGAAATAGATGTGTATGTTCAGAAACATACTTAAAAGATGTTCTTAATGTACACATAAAGTACACATTTTTAAAAGAGACAAGAGGTACAATTTACCTAAGGAATTTATCTTGCAGTTTATAAAGGAGACTCTAGGAAAAAGACAAGTAAAAAATGAGTAAGGATTTCTAAGTATTGACAGGAAGCAGGAACAGAATTATGTCAAAGAAAGAAACTTCTACTATTAGAATGTAGTTTTCAAACACCATGGGAAAGTTAATAAAGGATAAAAGCTGACAAGTCACTAGATTTCATGCTTACCTTGTGATTGGACCCACAGGGAAGAATGAAAGAATATAAAAGAATTATAATTAAGAATGTGGGCAGAGAAACCACTAATTTGTGCCAATAAAATTCTCAATTTTTTTCACCTCCTACACTGTTCTGTTAGTTGCGGTAATGTTATTATCTCATTCCATATGGTATTGGATGGACACAGATTAGAGGAAACAAAATTACTGCCAGAAACAAGTTTCTTCTTCCAAGAAAGGCATATGTTCATGGGAGCAAACCTAACAAAAATATAGGTAAGACCAAGCGATTCAAAGTGCCTGGAATCTTTACATAATGGATTAAATATCTCAATTTTGTAGGCATTTTAGATAGGCAACTGTTAACAAAACTGATATCACCAAAGAAACCTTAGTGGAATACAGAATTGTATTGGGAGGAAATACGTTTTTTACAATGGGATTACAGTTTATTTCTGTACTAGAAACAAAATATAGAAATAGCGTGTTTAGTGAATCACAACAATCCAAAGAAATACTGAAGAAACTGGAAAACAGGAATATTACAGTTTTTCTTATCTCCAAACCTGCATTAAATAAAGTGAGACAGTTGAAGTATTAAATGAAGCAGTGTTTTGATTTCTTGCCTCTCAATTATGAATATTAAAATTTTTAACTGTTTAATAAATTCATTCATACAAAAACATTGCACTGAGCATCTGTGTACTAGGCGCGGTGTATTTCACTGTTGTAAGAGAAAGCAAAAACATAATCTCTACCCTCAAGTAACTTATCATCTAGCTGAATCAGACAATTACTAAAGTTTTTAAATGAATAAGAAATCATAAATTCCAAAAGCATGAGCACAGTAATAACAGTTTATTTCCAAGACTAACTAAGGCCTCCTTTAAAGTAAACCCACTTTATTCTTATGAAAGAATAAAGAAGAATTAAAATTAAGAGCGTGGGCATAGAGGCAGTGAGCCACAGTGAACACCAGGCAGTCCAATAAAAGCTGGGGAGACCAATTATAGGATGACAGAAAGCAACACAGCTCCTTAAGGTGATTCGTAGTATATGCAAAGAATTAATGACGATAGAAAACAGTATTTTTAAGTATTTGCTATGTATAATACTTTTGATGCTTTATTTTGCTTATTACAATCACAAGGGAAAGTAGATATGAATAGGATTGCACTTTATTGTAGAAAAAACTAAAAGCCAGGGAGCTTAAATAACTCATTCGATGACATACAACTAGTAAGAAGCAAAACTTGAACCAGACTCCTGTATGAGTTTCCAGAACCCAATCTCCAAATTATTGTATGTTGTATTTACAGTTTTAGCAGGTAGACATTTCTAGACATTGAAACTCAAACCCAAAGCTTAACTTCCTGTGGAAAAGTAAATGTGCTATGAAATCTCTCAAACTAAAGTATTTTGTGAACATGGGTAACTAATAAATTTTCTTTTCAGTATTGAGGTTTTTAAATTAAAGTTATAGCTCACATTACTGAATTTAGGAAATATAGCTCAGTTAAAAATGTTAGTAGAGATATTCTGACAGAAAGAAATCACTATAGAACCAAGATCACACACCCTGACCACTGAGTTTGTCTAGTGTAACTTCAAGCTTATTTACCACATTTGTAATACAACATCATTTCATGAAGAAATGTTGCTTTTGCACAGAAGCCATGCTTTTGTATTCTCCAAGTCTGTCCACAGAAGCCTGATTTTAGGGTAAACTGAGCTGAGCTTAGGTTTTGGAAACAAAAATATTGTTAAGGTGGTAGTAAGATTAATTTGGAGCATAAGCAAGGTTTTAGAGTGACAAAGACTTGATATTGGAAAATTAATAGCGAATTTAAGACTGAAAAGTACTAAAGCAGTAGCATAGAGGCAAGAGAAAAAAAGATCATATAGGTTAGTGATGGAATGTGGAAATTTGATGGGTGGATTGGGGAAGGGGTGATAGATGCTTTGATTGACTAGTCAGCCATTTCTTATCTTGATTTACTATTTAGGAGATTCTTTGGTGTGATGCAAACAATTCACTCTAGTAAGACATGAAATTAGGTTTGCAGATTGGTATTCAGGTTGATATTCATAATTAGAGTTTGGAAGAAGCATGAAGCCTAACAGAGGGACTTAGAAGTCCTAATTAAATGCCAAAATTAAAACAAAATCTAAACAAAATGAAAAAAAAAATACCAGAAAACTAGAGTGAAAAAATACAAAGAAGGCTGCTGTGGGAATCACATTCTAATTACTAAATGATGGCTTTTCTTAGGATTTATCCTGCTTAATTTTCCAATCAGTTCTTCAGTTATTTGATACCAACTAAAATGTACTAAGTGTTCTCCGCTCCTCTGGGTCTCCGTCTGCGGCCATCTCTGGGCACCTCCAACCGCCCTGCCTCCCACACACCTCGTTACCACTGGCACCTTCCATGCCTATTTGCCGCTACTACAATCATTTCTACTTTCTTGGTCCAAGTATGAACAAATCGATGCCTTATTTAGTTTAGTTTTACTGGAGCTAGATTTGACCTTAAAGAAAAAGTAGAAAAATTAATAAAAAAAAAGAACCAGGCAATTCTACTTAGCTAGAAGAGGAAAATAATGAAGAGGAAAGAAGATCCTTGGCTTACAAGATTGCAAATCAGTTAACGGAGGGTCATCCACCAAAATCTCTGGAAGAAAAAAAAAATGACCTAGTAGTCTTATACAGTTCTGCCTCAAACTTGCTGCTTTCTTATCTGAAAATCCGTGTGGTTTAATAAGCAAATGGAGAATTAAGACTAAGATAACGGAAAACTGGAGACATCTGATGTTGACAGGCTTGGATGGATCTTTTGGAACTGCCTTGACAGATAATCTGCAGGCTGGGAGGCTTATAACGCGTGTTTATTTCTCACAGTTCTGAAGGCTAAGAAGCCCCAAATCAAGATTTGCTCATTGCATGTAGGGTGAGGGTGCACACTTTGGCTCATAGCTGGCACACCATGGATGGAGTTAAGTATCTGTCAGCTCTACCTCCGTGACCTAATCAACCCCTCTTCCCAGAAAAGTCCACTTTCAAGAATCTCCACATTTATGGTTAGGATATAGTCATAGGAATTTTGGAGTAACACAAGTACACAAAACCACAGCAGTCTCCTACCTGCCCGTTTTCTTGTCCTCACAGATGAGAGCAAATCTTCTACGTGTTATAAAACATTATGTGATCTTAATTGCTGTTTGCATTTCAATCAATTACTTTTATTATGTGTTTCTTTTACTATATCCTCTCTTATAAAGAATAAAAATGTTTAAGGTTTGAAAGTATTAATTGTAACTGCTCTGTATTTCAACTGAGGAAAGTTGTTGAAAATTAGAAGGATATTTCAAACAATTTTAAGTGAAGAAATTACATATGTATACCTCACGATATATTGAAAATATCTTTTTGCATATATGTTAGCAAAATTGTCTAGGCAAAAATGCATAAAATAGAGAATGCTCACAAATCTTTTTACCTCAAATTTCTAACAGAAAGAACGAGAGAGAGGTTCTAATTTAGCTTTTATGTTTCGACTGCCTTTCGCTGCTGGAAGAGTGTTTAGCATCAGTATGTTGGACACACTTCTATACCAGGTGGGCGTTAGTTATTTTTCTGTGTCTCTCTTATTTTATTTTTCTCTTAAAAATGGTTTTTTTATTTCACTTATATTGTATTTAATAAATAAGAAATACTAATATTTAAACTGTTGATTTGACTCTGGAAGTAATTCAGTATTTCATGTATGTAATAACAAAAATCCTATGAAATATTCTATAAAGATATCATTTAAAAATAATTTGCAGATATTCTGTAGGTATTATTGGTCTCAGTGAATTATGATCCTTATTGGGACATTTTAATACATTTTTTTATATTCCAAGAATTTACTAGTTTTTTAAAAATAACTAAGTTAAAAAAATGAAAACATTCTACCTAATATGTAATTTTTTAGATTTGAAATAAGTTACCAAGTTGATATCAATAAACTAATAAACTAAGGGCATTTTGAAATCTCATAATCATGGCATAATTTAGTAAAATATAAAATTTTTTTACAAGAATGAACCATTAAGTTTTTCTTGAGTGCCAAGTTAACATTGCCCTTTTATCCTAACTAAAAGAATCATGGAGATACTGTTTCTCACAAGCATAATCTTTTATTTGTTTCAATAACTGAAGACTGGTAATATTTCACACTTTCTGATTAAAGTTATCAGACAGTCTCTAAATATTTCCATTAAAATAAAAAGATATTCAGATGGATTTAAATTATTTTATAACAGTGATCTCAAATTAAGCCAATGCATTTTATAGCTTCTACTCTTTTTCATTATACATTTATGCTCTTCTACCATTGCTTGACTGAATAAACTAACCCAAAGAAAGTCGCAGCTTTTCTGCACGCTTCTAGACTAATTTTGACTATGATTAAGCCTCTAGCAATGTCAAAACCATCTGCTTATGCCACATGAGCACCAGAGCAAACACACAGAGGAGAATAAAGACTCCCATTTCCCTAAAGCTTGCAGGCACATTATTTGGGTATTCCAGGAGGAAGAATTCCCACCCCAAGCATCGTTACCGCACATACATGCTTCTAGTATCTTAAAGTCAGAAAACTGTTTTGTAGAATTAGAGAGATTTACTTCCTTTTCATTTTCCCTTCATATGCCGTATTATAAATAGAGATATATTAACTTAGTTGGTTTTTAAACTTCTACAGATGCTGTAAATTAGAACTATGGCTTTTAAAGTTTTTGGATAATAACAGAATAAGCATTATATTTTCCACTACAATCGAATACATACTTGCATGTTTGTATGTGCAAATATATAAATGAAAAAAAAATTCACAATATAAAATGCTTATAATTTTCCATATTATTTTATGTTAGTGACGCATATTTGGTTTCATTTAAAAATTTGCTGATCATAACTTACAATTTCATTTCGTGGCTTGTTTAAAAGATATTTAAGTAGAGAATTTAAGATTTATTAAGATCTAGACAATAACTTCTGTTCAGGGGGTTGTTTGAAAGATGATTAATGGCTCTTGTACTATTGGGAATTATTTTATCTCATACTTGTATTAATTTCATACTGATAAAAGAGTCTGTGTCTATTATAAAGTCTGGGCTATCATTTTCAAATTTTCCTGCAGGTAAGGTAATCTGTCATGTCGGGTCAGTGTGATGATTTAAATTTAAAAGGCTTCATGTTAGCATACAGTGATTAGGAAAAAGTGTAGATGTAACAATTAATGATAAAAATAGTTTAGTTGTTTACTACCATAGAATTTAATCTCAAGAAAAAATTTCTTCACAAAGTTTAATTCTTTTATAATTCTTATTTCACTTCATAGTTTTTGTTATTAAAATATTCTAAGTATTTTTATCATGGTGAAGGTACATGTAAAATTGAAGTATATTGAGATATTTCGGGGTAACCATTATTTCCTAGATTTCCTTACAAACAGCTTAACTACGTGTGTTTAAAATATTGACAAGATGGATTCTATTGTCCTTCTTATGGGAGCTCAATTGTGGGTTTCTAGAAGTAATCTTAAAAGTACTTAGATGTTCACATTCATAACTATTCTATTTCATACATATGACAAACCCATATTGCACTTGTATTGCAGTCATTTGTGAAGGATTATATGATTTCTATCACCAGACTTCTGTTGGGACTGGACACAATCCCAGGATCGGGGTTTCTTTGTTCTGTAAGTTAATAATCTCTGAATAGAAGATTGTTCTGACATAGGGTACTAAAAATTTACCATGTGTTTTGGTTAATACTTCTATAATCACATATTGCTTTCCCTAATGTTTATCTAACTAATTACATCTGAAATTTTGCAATTGTTGAACAGGTTTTCAAGAAACATGTACTATTTTACTCCACAATCATAGCAAATAATCATTTTTTATAAAATTCAGAATGAGTATTCCTTTTTTCCAGTTAACAATTTGAGGCTGACAGGTTTAGTTAGGAGGACATAGTTCCCAAGAAAACACATTATTCATAGAGTTTAATCTTTTTGATTTTTGTTTTTCTAGCTATGTGTCCCAGGATGGCCTTTAACTCCTGGGCTTGAGTGTCGTTGCTCACTCAGCTCTGAAGTCACTAGCACTACAGGCATGTGGCACCATACCCAATTTATTCCTTTTTTAATCCAAGCATACACTATATCCAAATGTATTGAATGGTTTGCTAACAGGCATACAAAGAAAAATAAATTCAAATTGTCTTTGTTCATTCTATTATACATCTCTTTTAATATGAATGTTATTAGAAAATTAGGTAGAACTTTTTTTTGTATTAGAGTGTCTTTTGTGGTCTTTATTATTTAGCAATTCTAGATGCCCATTAAATAACAGCAGCAGCTTCCAGTTATTACACTTATAAATGTCTCCATATGTTTTACGATACCTCCCAATTAAGAACTTTTGTCCCTTTGTTTACTGATTCGGACTAATATAAATTTCATGTTGTCCAAAATTGAATATTTAGATGTATTAAATGTTGGTGAGCTCCAAGTATAGTTTGATGCAATATACAATAATTCATAGATAAGCACTTATTCTCGAAATTCTAAATTATTAGTAAATTCTGCATTTAACAAGTAAAAAATAACCATTGTTTTTATTTCTTAAACAATTGTAGTGCAGATAATCCTTCTATATTACAGATGAAAATCACTGAGGATGACTTATGGATCAGAACTTATGCCAGACTTTATCAGAAGTTGTGTTCTTCTACTGGAGATGTTCCCATTGGAATCTACAGAACTGAATCTCAGAAGCTTACTACATCTGAGGTATGGAATTACTGAAGTGCTCATATTTTGGGATTTACTCTGATGAACTTGGAAACAGATTTCTGAAAGATACCATCGAAAGAGAATATAGTGCTATCTAAATACACAGTGTTAATTTTCAAAAACTTCTCAACTGTCCATTAAGCTATATCAAAACTTCACAAAATATTATTGGTCAAAGCTTTACCATAGTTAATGGACACTGGTCTCTGGAAGCCATTAATGGATTTAGCCTTAGCCATTTTTGGAATCTTGTCAACCATTAAATGAACTCTAAATAATCTTGAGTTTCTGTCGCATAAGAACAATTCTCAAAGCAATCTAGATTTCTAAATCATTCTTCCATTATATGCATATTTGGAAGGAAGCAAAACAAAGAGGAGTTACTAATTGTTAAATGATAATTGTCAACCTCTACATTGACAACTCTAAAGCGAAAAGAAAATGGTAGAGTAGTGCCCAGCTTTCCAGAGAAGTTCTCATTAACTTTAATGGAAAATTAGAGCCTATGAATATGGAAGAATTTGTGATACCTGCAGTTAACTCATGTCCAAGTTTTGATTTAGTCACATCATGCATTTAACACAGTCTTTATACTCTTAGTATAATATCACCTTTGAAATTAGGTTCTTTTATGAAATAAAAATTTTGGATAGATACACTATCTTATCAACAGTTATAATATTTGATTTAAATGATGATTTATTTATATTTTTGAGATATTTTTCTTCTTAAGATACCACATTTATTATAAATCACAAAGAAATTTTGTTTGACCACTACATTATTATGACAAAATCACCTGAACTGTGAAGCTTAAGTCAGTCATGTATTTTAGGAGTCCTTATAGTTGTTTCTCCATTTCATAATAAAATTCAACAAATTATTCTATAGAAAAAAAGATCATTATAAGTGTAAAGTTAATAAGACGGATTTTGGTTTCCTTGTGAAGATTAATAGTTTGACATTTATACAGGTGGCTATTGTGGCCAGCAGGGAATAATTTAATTTTTCTGAGGAGTTTTTGGTGGTTTCATTGAAACTTCTGGGATGGTAAGTGGAGCTTTTATGCCATCTGTCTTGCTGAGTTCAAGTTTTTCTTTGGACATGGTCCCTGTGGTTTATACTACAAATGGCCATCCTGTCAGAGAAAATCTGAACTGACTGACCTGATAATTGATATGTAAGATGGTTTGGCGATATGCCTAAATTTTTAAGAATATTGGATTCCAACATTATTTGGTTATAGGTTAAGAGAAGATGAAAGCTTTTAAACTACTATGGCTTCTATAAGAAAATTGTATAGACTTAGTAGTTTATAAAGAACAAAAACTTAGTTCGTAGAATTTTAGGGGCTAGGAAGCACAAGATGAAGGACCCAGCTGATGACATGTCTGGTGAGGTCTGCTGATTCTTAGGTCATCCTATCACTGAATTTTCACATGACAGAAGGAACCACTTTTCTAAGGTGACCTCTTGACCTAATGACCCTCTCAAAGCCCCACCTCCAGATACCATTCCACCATGGACTGCACTTATGATTTTTTCTTCTTTGGTTGGGGACACAGACTTTCAGTTTATGTTAACTACTTTTTATTTGTTGCTGATGAGCACAGAGATTTCAATATAGAATTTTTTGTATTCTTATATATAGTGTTAGTGAATTTTAATGTAGTAAATTCTGCCTTTGATCAAGTCAGTGTTCATGTCAATAATTTAATGTTATTAAAAGACTGTATTATGTCTATGGAAACTATAGACATCAGGAGAATGATAATTGAATATCTACATTGTAATCAAGGAGTATTTAAGTTAACATTTTGGTCCTCTGCTTATTATGATAAAGATGTCTCAAATAAAATGCCCATAAATTCCCAAAGTGCAAGTATATAAAAACAAAAACAAAACAAACAAAAATCCAAAGTGAAAATGAACAAACAGAAAAAAACACATATGACTAGGAAATTAAAAGGAAACTAAGTTAAATATAATACTTTCTATTTTGTGTATTGGATTCAATTCATCAGTTGACAAGTATATTCTTAAATTTTTATATTTTAGTTATTAAAAACACTAAGCAATAAAGATGAAAATGTAGGACCTCAAAAATTTCTCCAGCAAAATATAAAGGCAGGGAAATTAATGTAACTCTATGTTTAACATTCACTGACTGCTATAATTCATCCTGAATTCTAATTTTATGTGCCTGGCAAATAAAACAAAAATAACAGTTTGTTGAATTATATAGTAACTGTTTTCTAATATATAAAAGAATATAAATGTGTCCTGTAAGACATTTGTTCTTCTTGGTCACTTATTAAATGTAAATATGAGATTTTTTAGCTTGGATGAACAGTATCTACCATCAATCCTAGCTTCATAAGATGCAAAAGTGCCATAAGAAATTCCTTAGATAAATATTCTATTTTTAAAACAACAACGAAGAAATATACACAAAAGAAAAAGAGAACATCAGTTAAATCTTATCCCAATAAAGACACTGACTTTTGTTTGAAGATAAAATATTCTATTCTTTGTGATTGTTTAAAAGTAGGGTGAGAACTAACTGGAGCCAGTAAAATGATAAATCAGCTCATATATTCTACCATCTTTCTTGAATACAGGTGGTTCCAAAAAATTCAACTTTTGAAATTAAAATAGCACACAACTGACCCAATGCCATTTTTTATCTTACTTAAATTAAAGACAAACACCAAAATTTAGGTGGTGGAGATGTCATTCTATAATTAGAATTGGTGAGTCAGATGTATTTTTGCTTAGGTATCTATCCGATTTTTTTTGTCCTGCATACTTCAAACGCTGTCTAATGTCTCTTTAAATATTGAGAGTTAATTCCAAAGTAGTAATGTACCAACTGGGAGACATTGGAAACAGCTGACAGATAGAACTACAACACTGAATTCTGGGAGCTAAATGACAAGATATATTCTGTACATTTTACCCTTCTCCAGCAAATTAGAAGACTCTTCCCTAAAAACCTCCCAAGCCAAGTAGACAGGCCTAAAAATAAATATGAAAGGTTAGTATAAGCCCCACGCCTCTAATTTTCTAGCCCAGTCAGTCTAATATATAAAGGGCATGTAACTTCATCCGGTTAAACATTTGTTTTTCCTAGTCATTTATTAAAAGATAAGTATGAGTTTTTAGAATCCCTCAACTTCTAATTTTGTAATCCCCATAAATCCACAATAAAGATCTCTCTTACAACTCTCAATTTATTAATTCCTTATCTTAAATATGGCTACAATTGAAACTTTCCTGCTATCTGAGGAAAGCTTCCAATATGAAATACAGATACCAAAATAAAGAATCAGAAAGAAAAAAAAATATTTATAAGAATGATAACTGCTGGGAAGAAGAAAATTTTCAAACACATCTATCTATCTATCTATCTATCTATATATATATATATATATATATATTTGCTAGTAATAATTTGAAATTGGAAACATTCTAATGTCCTTTAATTTGTGAGCAGAGAGACAAAGTCATGACCATATTTATAAAGGAATGGTATTCAGCAACAGAAATCAACTGCTTGTACGTGCTGGAACTTGGATGAACTTAAAAATTTTATACCAAAGAACACAAAAGACCACATATTATATGATTTTATTCAGAAAAAGCAACTATATAGAGATCAATGGCAAATTGGTGATTGTGTAGGAAAGAGGGCAGTTGGGGAGATTAAAAGTTAATGGCCATGTGAAACTATCCGGATGAACAGAATAATCTCAAATTGATTTACATTGATGGTTTGCACAATTTGTTATATTGACTAAAATAATCTCTGATTTAACACTTGGAATCGGTGAATTTATAATATGTCAAATATATTTCAGTTAAGTTATATAATAAAAAGTATAATTAATATTATTCGATGCCTTAAATAGTACTAGGGTGAAAAATTAGTATGAAAATGTATTTCAATAAAACTTTGATAGAAAGAACCTAATATTAAAAAAATATAATAACAAGTGAAAAGATGTATTACATAAAGCTGAGAAAATTGCAAATTAAGTAGGGTAAGAACTCAAAACATAGAAAATAGTAGAGTCATATAACACACTTATAGGGTCTAAAATCTTAGCCTTAACATTTCCAGAAAGAGGAAATGAAACAAAATTTAGGAAACAATCACTGACATAATTCCAGAATAGCTTCAGAAGTTTCTGTATTAGTTACTTTTATGTAACTGAGACAATATGCCTATTGGATTCTATACCCACAAGTTAAAGGAGGAGAAGTTTATTTTGGCTCACAGGTCCTAGAGACCTCAGTCCAGTCAGCTGGCTCCAAGGGAGGACAGCATGACAGAGGGGAAACCACTCAGATTCTGGCAGCCAGGAAGGAGACGGAGGGAAGGAAGGAACAAGGACGGGAGGTTAAACCCCAAAGACCCACCTTCTGGTAGCAGGGCACTTATAAACTCTACAATCCATCAATTTGTACAATCTGTATCTCTCAGCTAATGAGGCTTTGGGAGGACATGCCTATATCCACCAGCATTTTGTTCTTAAATACAAAAATAAAAGATGACTTAGCTCATTTGATATTAAAACTTGATCTGAGCTGTTATGAGATAATTTATCTTTATATTCAGTTTGCAGAGAACCTTTACACTCACTGTTGCAGCAGCATTAATGTTTGTATTCTAAAATACCACCCAGTCCACCCAGGAGGTATTACCTGTATGTGGTGTGAGATGGAATGTGATCTTTTCAAAATCAGAAAAATTTTAAATGAATCAACATGTAAATTTCTCTTTTTTTATAAGAAAAAGCAAATCTTCATTCACTTCCTGTTTTCCAGTGTCCTAAGAATTTCATTTGCTTAAAGTATGCTATAATCCATGAAAACTAGAAAAGAGAAACAATTTATTTTTCATTTTAAAACAAATTAAACTACTAACATTCTTATAATGGACTATATTAGTCTGATTATTAGTCACCTTTGTTGTCAGTGAGTCCTCTAGATTTAAAAAGTCTGCATAGTGGAATAATAACTGATGTTACCATCTCCCCATCATTAAATTTCTGCCATAAAAAATGAAAATAACATTTTAAACACATTATTTAAATAACTGCTTGCATTTACAAAATCTTTTTAATAAACCTTTTTGAATAAGATTTAAGATAGAATAATTTTAAAAATTCTAGCTGCCTATTTTCTGCTGTTATTCTTTCAAACAGTTGTTACATAATACTAAGTATTGGGAATTATGGAGTAAATTGTTCCAACTAGCCCCAAATCAAAAGGCTATTATGCACTTCTTGTATTTTTAAGGATAGTTATATTCAGTTTCCTTACATATTTTAGTGGACCTAGATAATGAATTAGACTTCAGTTACATTACACCATTATAATTGAACATTTTATTTATTCTTACTTTAAAAGTAATATATTATTTCTTAGCATTATGGAATGAGATGCCACGATTTTTTACAATGCCTAAGTACTGTAATATTGTAAGTTTATTGGAAAAATCAATTTTTAGATGCTGTAACCATTAAGAAAACTCAGAATATTTATTTCAACCTAATTACATTTATATGTAAGCAAAAATAGTATAATATCTGAAATAAAAAATACTGTAGAAAATTATGTCAAATTTCTTATGAATACAATATCTTCATAAGCTATAACTTATTTTATTATCTTCTACTCTCATTACTTTTTCTACCAAACCTAGAAAAATAATTTTCACAAAACAAATAACTGAAAATAAATCTTTGTAAACGTTGAATCTAATAGCTTTTACCCAATTTTGTTCAAAATCTCAGTAATAAATACATGTTAGATTAAAAGTGTTAGGTTGGTACATGTTGAATTTTGTCCTTGTTATTGATTGTCTCTTGTGTGTATTGTTCAGTCATTATTTAAATGTTATTTTGTGTGTTTCTTTTTCCCTTCCTTTCGTGTCAGTCTCGAGAAATAGCTTCACAAGTAAGTACTTTCTGTTTGTTTCCCTTACTTCAACTGATGTATTTTTGGAAATTAAAACTACTAAAAGAACATAATAGTTATGATTGAATTTAGTATTCATACTTTAAAAAGTAATCTAATGAAATAAGTTATGCTGAAGTGATATGCAAGCTTTCAAAGTAGTATATTCATATTTCTGAAAATGATTACATACTAATGTTATCATTTGACTTCAAGTCATGTTTATGTGTTAACCTAATTTGGAGTCTATTTCAGGTTATCAATATATGAAACATAAATTCTTTAGTAAATGTAAAGTAATGAACAGGGCAGGTTTAAAAGTTAAAACCTCAGTTATTTAATTTATTAAATTCATAATTTGTATAGATATGGTTGTACTATATAAATAACATATATCCAGCTTTGAAAATTTCAGAGCTACATAAACTGAATTTAAAAAATAATTAAAGCTGGGCAGGGATATAGTTCAGCAGCATGAGCGCCTTCCTGGAAAATGCAAGGTCCTGAGTTCAATTCCAATACTAAAGAAAACAAAATCATTTCCAAGAAATAATTAAAGCTTCTAAAAATATGAATACCAAAAATTGAAATCATGTTAGCCATTTTTCCTGATACATGCTATTGCAAAGATTTAAATTTTAGGAGGACTCATATTTTAATACTTTTGTCCTAATTAGAGTTAATAAAGCAAGATATTTCAAGAAAACATTTTGGTTTTTGAAGAGGCTTGAAAATTAGTTTTCTTTTGTCTTTTAAATGCTTGCATTTAAATAGATTCTTCACTGACTGGACTGCAAATTACACATACGCTAGTACGTGTGCTGGTGAGCCATGCCTATAGACTCCAGACTGATATATTTCAATGGCTGTTTTGTCTAACTGAAGTGTATTAAGAATAGTCTTAAGAATATTCAAGTAGTAAGGGAACATCCATGCACTCTGAACAAATTTTAAGCACATAAAGCATGTTTATTAACTATAGTTACCAAGTGGTAATTAGATCTCCAGAACTGATTCATTTTATAAACTAACGCACACTTTTGACCAACCTTTCCCTTCTTCCTCCATCTCTTGACTCCTGCAAAGCACTCTTTTAATCTTTCCCTGAGTTCAAATTTTTTCAAGAAGAAAACAGTATGGTTCAATGGGGATGACATCGTGCCAGGTGAAATAAACCAAATACAGAAAGTAAATATTACTATTTTTAAAACAGCAAACTAAGACTGGGTTCAAAATGTGGGATCTAGATTCAGAATTGATTGCTGCCTAACACCAGAGTATCCTGTTTCTAGTCCCTAGACTTCTCCCCTAGGATCTGGGCAACTCTCTCTTTTATCACCAATTTTAAGGCTGCAAACGCTTTTAAAGTCAACATGGGCATCAATCCTTGCACCATAAATGCATGTTTACAAAAGCTGTGTTTATGTTGTTTTGCTCTTTTTCTGCACATTACCTAAGAACACCTACTGATTGCTTCTTCTGATTTCAACAATTTCTTGCATGTTAGTGGGTACAAATTTTTGTTTTGAGCTCAAGCTCTTCTAAACACTTAACATACAGTACAGGTCCCTGATCTTTATTTATAGGTCCTATCTTTCTTTCATCTATCAGAAACACAAACATCTTTTGAGTAATACGAGGCACCAGATATACTCACTCAAGTGTCTGCAATGCACCAGTAAATAAAAGATTTCTTAGAAAGCTGGCAGGAAGTCTTTATCCTATTCTTAGATTTAACAACTTCTGAGTGAATTTATATGTCGTTTATCCTAAGTATCTTGCATAGAACTATCAGATTGATGATCATTTTCCTTCTTTACTCACATGATGAACAATCTTTAGTATGTTCAATGTGTACTATTTCAGACTTCTTAATGTATTTGAAGCTATTCTATGCCCTGGCTATTCTTCAATGCTTCTAATACTGTTCCAGGTACAACTCATTTACCAAGTGAGATGTTTATTCTGACTAGTGAGCACTGCTTTTGAGACCAGATGCTCTGGGTTTAAATCTTTACTCCTTGTCTTACTGTCAGTGTATGAATTCAGACAATCTTCAATATGTAGCAGAGTGAAGATCAAATAATGGGCACATTATCAATTCCCAAATTTAAAAAGAGGGAGTTAAAGGCAAGTAATTCTGTGACAAAGTTCTTAGAGTAATGGTGTTCTTATTTCATTGCGTTTCGCTGCTGCATCATTTCTGGCCTGCTGAGGCTGCCTCCAAAGTGTTTATGCCGATGCACTTGAATTTATAAAGTTAATATTCTTAGTTTACATAAATGGCTTTGTATACATTGGTCAATCATAGTCTATATGATTTTTTCATATTTAATCTCATAAAATTTGTTTTTGCAAATGTTTTACTTTTCTTACTTTATAATTACTTTTTCTACTATTCTCCAGCCGTACCAATTTTTAATTGTGTTCATTTCCAATGCCAGGAAAGAATTTCTTACGATTGTTATTTATTTTAGCTTAATAAGAATCTCAATGGTTCAGTGATTAACAAGAAATAATTTAAAAGCACCCAACCTATGTGTATTTGATTTAACTATGTGTTCATGGATTTTTGCTCAATTAACATCCTTACTAGCAGGCAGTCACTCTTGCCCTTGGCACTGCCACAGGAAGTAAATTAAGCTTTTAGTGACAGTTTCTTGTCAGATGGGTGTTAGAATCTACCAAAAGAGAAATACGATTTTTTAACCTCAATTTTTGTTTGTTTTTAAAATTTTTTATTAGTATCTTTTTGCGGTACTTAATTCATGCATTCATCATGAGGAGCTGAAGCATGTACATATATTATAAAACTTTTCTAGGTCACCTAGGGCTTCCTGAGTGGTGATCTATTAGCAATTATATACATACATAAATAATATTATCTTGAAATATGAATAGAAGCATTCATACCTACTACCTTGTGTTATTGTGTCTATTCTGTAAAGCATTAAATTTAAAATGAAGTTATTTAAAACATTAAATGTAAATTTTCTTTCTACAGATGCCTTAGCCATTGATTTTCAAATGCTGGAAAAGATAAGAGGACTATATATGTGTGTTTGTATGTGTCTTTGTGTGTGTGTGTGTGTGTAACATGTTTGAGTCTTGGAAGGGAAGGTGCTATAGTCATGTGAGAATCACTACAGTATATTTACAAAACTTTATGCTTAGATTCCCATGTCTGAAATATAATGTGCTGGAAATGACACAATTATAACCATCCTTGCCTACTTCAGTATGTAGGAATTATACAGAAATGTATACGCATGTAAATTCTTGTTGAAACTATTGAATTAGGCTACACATGTCTGTAATTCTAGAAAATGATAAAAGAGAATTGTACTGGGAAGATAATGGAGCTGGCAGGGACATCTGAGTCTAATAATGTAATCCACTTGACTATTTTTGGGAGTATGTTGAACTTTGTATAATGCTGTTGTATTTGTTGATATTGTTAGTTTGTAATTTAATTTTGGATGCTAAAATTATTCATGTGTGTAAATATATTCTTTACATACATATATAAATATGTTTGATACACATAGACCTAAGCATGTACATTTTAAAAAATTTCAGACAGAAAGCAAATATGCCCTTATATGTAGTGACTGCTAGACATGCAATGAATCATTTGATATTGGAAGACCTTCTAATAGTTTCCTTAAAGACAAAAAATCCTGGTTGGGATAGAGTTCAATGTTAATCTATCAGATCCATATTAACTTGAAACTCTGCAGTCAATCTGCAGTTATTAAATGAGTGAATAAATGTCTAAAGACACAAAATAAAGTGTCTATAAATGTACAATAATAATAATAATTCTGCTAATAATAGCAACTTACTATATTAAGGAGGGAAGAATTGCTCTACATTCAGAGAGAATGACATTTTTCTGCACTGTACAATATAAGAAGACAAATCATTTAGCTCCACAAGAAAGAAATGATAAAGTATTGCTAGTGGTACAAGTACAGACCAATGATATCAAACATTGATATAATTCACTTATTAAATATTTAAAATGTATGTTGAATAAGATGACTGAATACTTATATTCAATTTATATTTTTTAAGTATAAATACTTCAGAAAGAAAATCTTAAATATTGCAAACTCTTATGTAGAAAATACACTTTTCACCAGTATCTTTTGTAATAGGAAGGCAAATGATCTATACTAAAAACTCCCAGAATATTATTAGTGGTATAGGCATTTGAAAGGAAAAGAAGCCTATACTGAGATCTATTTGATAATGACCATTATCCTTTCCATCCCATAAAAAATACTTCTTCCATGATATCTCCATGATAATTCTGCTCTATATTTCTAATTCTTTTCTGTTTACTTCTTCTAAACTGAGGATATTAGATGTAAAAATTGAAATTAGGTACTTACTTCTAAACTATGTCTTTTTTTCATGATTTATACAATATGGCTTTCCTAGCAGCTTAATACTTACTGAATTCAGTCATAGACATCCTTCTCAACACGGAATCATTCATTTCTCTCTACTTAAACCTATATAACTCTATATACAATTTTATTTGTACCAACTTTGTCAGTAACCTTGACATTTAACTATTTTTACTCTTGGTATTATGTAAATGTTTATGGGAATATGCTTTGTATTTCCTCATATATTGTAAGATTAAAAGTGGGTGATATTTGCATAGCATGGTTAGTTGTGTTACTAAACTGACATTTAAAAATATGAACTGCGGATAGGCTTTTCAAAGATGGCGGACCTAGAGGCAGCAGGATATGGAGCCTGTCTGAGAGAGACAGCTCAAATGCCAGAATAGAACACCCTGGAGACATCCAAAGAGAGTGAGATGGACTCTCTCAACCCAGAAAGAAACTGAAAGTAAAGAGACTGCTCCAGCACGAAGTCCTGGGGCTACCACTAGAGAAGCTAAGATCGGCAAGCACTGCACAGTCACCGAGCTGCCTGAAATTGTGCCTGAGATCCACTTGAGCGACCGAACCCATGCCGAAACCACTGGCTTGAGCGGCTGGAGCGTGGAGCTGAACAGCCCTGCATGTGGCTCGCCCAGAACCTGCCCAGCAAGCGACCCACCCAGTGGCACTGTGAATTAGTGCTGCAGCTGCACTGAGGTCAGAAGTCGGGGAGCCCAGCAGTTCTTGGGGACTGGCATCAACATGCAGTGAGTGGGAATGGGAATGGGACCCTCCCATGGGAAAGAGGTGACCAACTAGAGGACATATTGGAGTTGGGCAGAAAAGCCCTGGCTCTGTAAGGAAGCGGCGTCAGTTGGTTGCTCCTCTTGCAGATCGGATTGGTGGAATCTGCTTGGACTGGGCTGGGACCTAGTGGGTCGTCAAAAATCAGTTGGTTCCCTGTGGGCAGCACACACTGACACAGTGAAGGCCTGCGAAGGTCGACTGGCCCGGAGGGGAGGAGCCAGCGTATACTACCCTTGCTTGCACTCTACTCTCTGATAGCAGATGGCAGAGGGCAGAAGCCCCTAGCATACGTGCTCCAGAAGAACCCTAACCAACAAAAGGGGCTGGGAATTACACTATACACTTGTATGGAAGGAACCAAAAACATGACGAGAGGGAGAAATAGGAAAAGCCCCTAGCCCCCAACCCTGAGAATATTGATCCAGAAGAGGTAAATATAAAAGAGACTGAGGGCAGCAAACATGCAACATCAGACACAGCATAAGTGGACGTAAAGAGATATCTTCGGGACCTCGTAAACAAGATCAAAATTGAAATACTAATTCAAGTTAAACAAGACATAAGTAGATTAATAAAAGAAAGGCTGGGCATTTCTCAAGAAGTCACAGACAGAAGAATGGAGGAACACAAAAGGAGAGAAATGGTCCATGAAGAATATAAAGCAAACTTAGAATTCATCAAGCAGATTCAAAGAGATTACCAGCAAACTAAAGACTCCATAGAAAGTTGGCAAAACTCCTTGAAAGAAACCAAAGATAGACTATCAAAAATTGAACACAGGCTTGAAATGTGTGATCATGAAAGGGAAGATCTCTTAAAAATAACAAGGGAGCAAGCAGTAACAATACAAAGGCTAGAAGATGACAACAGGATCTATAACTTAAGAATAAAGCATGTGAATGAAGAAGCAAGAATCAAAACAGAAGAACTGCAAAGGCTATTCACAGAAATTATTAAGGAAAACTTGCCAAACATAGACAAAGGAAATGATATGCAGATGTATGAAGCATACAGAACTCCAGCCACCTACAACCAAAACAGAGCTACACCAAGACACATAATAATCAAGATCCCAGAAATTCAATATAAGAACAGAATATTAAAAGCCATCAGAGAAAAGAAACAGATCACCTATAAAGGAAAACCCATCAAAATCACAGCAGACTTCTCGACACAGACCATCAGGTCAAGAAGAGATTGGAGTGAAATAAATAATTCAAGCCCTGAAGGAGAACAACCTGCAGCCCAGATTGATGTGTCCTGCAAAACTCTCTCAAGAAATTAATGGATAAATAAGATGCTTCCGTGACAAAGAGGAAATTGGAGAATTTGTAACCACCAATCTAACCCTACAAAAAATACTGAAGGACATTTTAGAAAGAGAGAAAAAGAATACAAGCATTTCAGGAACAGTGGCAGAGAGGCCTCAGTGAACGAGGCAGACAGTGGAGTGGAAGAGAAAAATAGACTATCAATGGTAGAAAAATAGAATAGCAGAAATGAGGCAGAGAAGATTGGCTATAATCTCTAGTATAGAGAGCTTCGAAATACTAACAGAGAGAAACACAGGCAAAGTGGATCAAGAGATAGAGTCCATTGAGATGCTCTATATAAGGAGGCAGTGGGACCCAAAACAAGCAGTGCACCCTGTGGGAGTGAAAGGGGAGGAACTGTCTAAAAAAGGGAGGCAGAGGATATTGTTAATGGGGTAACAAGATTTAAAATCTACATTATTCTCATCACGCTGCTTGGATGGATTACATGCTGTTCCAGTTTGTCTACTTACACTAGACTGGAGGACAAGGTCAGCTATCCCCAAAATAAGAGGACATAATATGGTAATCATCCCTAATTTCCTATCAATTTAACCAGAAGCCCTGTATAACTTATACTATCTTATTATGACTGATCTTATTTGAATCTGGTTTGTTAGAGTGCTATCTTGTATTGACTGATTTTATTCAAATCTGTTATGATTGATGGCATCATGTCTAAAAGTAAAGACAACTACACTGAAGATGACAAGATTCACTAAGATACCCACTCTGGTTTGATTATTGCCTGCTTTTGAAGTCTTATAATATTTCCAATGCTTTGTTTTTATTAATGTTGTTATATACTGCTGAGACATCATGGTAACCATTGTAGGTCACCTTGTATTGTGGTTTCATATGACTTTTTGCTTCATGCTTTTCTAGGAATTGTTTTTGTTTTGTCTTGCTTTTCCCTCTAACACAGAAAGGGTAGATATACATGTAGAAACTCATGCATGTGTAGAGCTTATAAACAGTTTACAAGAACCAACTATATAATGCATGTTGAAATGAATAACTATTTTGAAGAAAAACAGACACTACAGTATTCAGTGCTGACTCTGTAACATCATGATGTGAAATCCAGCAATGCTATCATTCTTTGTTCAAAGTGATTTTAGCTTGTTTTGTTTTGTTCAAGTTCAACACACATGAAGGTATGGACAGCTGTTTTGAAGAGAATGAGAGACACTATGACAGCCATTCTTGGCTTCCCTATTGTCTGATCTTGAAGACCTGAAGCGCCCTCCTCGTCCTGCTTAAATCAGTTCCATACTATGTTGTTTCATGAAAACTCCCTGTATGTGACAATATGGACAACTATTAGGAAGAAAACAAGTGTCAATATGATAGGAAGTGAATATCTCTGATTGTCAAGCTTTGAAATTTATGTCTCTTACATTGCTTTCTTGTGATCTGCTTTGTTCTGTTTTGTTGTGTTTAATTTTACCCTTTTGATATAATTGCATGTATGTTTGAGTGTGTAAGATGGATGACCATATTGCTGTTTTTGTCAGATCGTGGAGCAGAGCTGTTAACAGCATCACTGTTTGAGTGTATACTTTGCATGTTTTAATTATGTAATTTGAACAACTATTTCCAAGATGTCAGTATGTAATTTGTCAAGTAATGATTTCTTAGTGGGTTTTTTTTTTTTGGTTCTTTTCCCTTTTTCCTTGGAATTCTGTATTGTTGCTACCCTTTATTCTATTTTGTTTGCTTTTTTCTCTCTTTAAATAAAATTAAAAAAGAAAAAAGAAAATATGAACTGCATGGAGTTTAGAGAAGAAAAGTTGTGATCAAACCTCAGAGGCCATATAGATGGCTGATTCAAAATTTGGTTCTCTTGGTGAGCCTGGTGATACCATCTATGTACCAAGAAGGCTTAATGAAGCTTTTTGGAGTGAACATGCCCAGAAGTGGTTTTGGAGAACAGAGAAAGTCAACAGGCTTGGCCTTTGTTGCTAGGTTTCACATGCACAGGGTTTGGGTAATTTTTCATATTGACAGGGAGTATAAAGAAATGAGTTCCTGGAGTATCTCATTGAACTCTCCATGTGTAGGAAGAAGGAATTTGAATGCTGTCAACCACCAAATATCAAATGTGGTGCCAGAATTTGTGACAGTTAACTTCTAATGTTTGGTGACTTAAATGTACCTCGTTTCAGTAAAAAATTTATTCAAATTGTATAGTTAATAGATTAAGTTTTGTGGCATGTACTTGGTATAGAGATGGAAGTTGTTGTGAATATTTTTTGCAATAGCCTTGTGCTGAATAGTTTGAAGAAATAAAATACAGGTCTTTGTCACTTTCAATGATGTCTGGATATTTGAAGAGGGTAAATAATGTTTTCATGAGACATATGTCATGTGACATATGTGACCTTAGTTATACACAACAGGGATTTACAGGGTATCTTACCTCACGAGGGCAACTTGTTTGCTGACACTAGCTGGACCAAATATCCAGACAATATAAAAATAACCCCAAAGTCTGCAAAATCTTCAAATAAAGCCTATTATTACCCAGGGTATCTTGGAGTAAATGATTCTCTGACTTTTGACCAATTTGTGATGACTTTGCAGTCCTTCATTAGGGATGTCTACTTAAGGAATAAAAAAGGGAGCAATTCTCCTACATATTTCATCCAATTCAGTAGTCACATTGTCTTCTGTGTACTGTTCACTTGATTGATCATGAGGCTCCTCAGGTGTCCAAGGAATCTATGGTTAGCCTGATTGTTCCATCAATGTAGTATCCAACAAGGAGCCCTCCAGCAAGAGGAATATACCAGAGTCAGTTTCGTGTTCATTTTATCAAGGTGGTCCTGCCAAACTTGCAGGGTCTTGCTTCTATGATCTAAACCATGATAGGTCAGTAAGTGTATACAAGTAGAATCATTCTTGAAGCACTTTACTATAGCCAAAATGTCTTTCTGTTTATTGTATTTTGTTGAACTGAACGTAAGTACCCAATATTAGATTTTAATTTAATTTTCACTGAATGAGAATATCCATACCTACAGGGTATTTGAGAACAATGAATTCTATGACAATAGGAGATTTAGGCTAGTCATTGTTTTACATAATCAAGATGAGGCATATCTATTGGTCCTTTATATTTGAGAAGCAACTCCCCCCCCGAATTATATATAGTATCTTTATTTTAGTGCAATCTCAAATTTATAGTACTTTCTTTAAAGTTGGTGGGAGTCTGTATTCAATACTGAATTTGAACCTCAACTGTATGCAGGATTCTGAAGTTTTTTTTTTTTTTTTTTTTTTTTTTTTTGGTGGTACCAGGGATTGAACTCACAACCTCGTACTTGCATGGCAGGCACTTAAGCCACTGAGCTAAATCCCCAGCCCAGTTTTTTTAAGACTTTTTTTTTTTTTTTGGTGATTCTGAAGGTTTTATGAGTAGTATACACCAGGAGACAGTAAAGTCAGTTATTGTCATAAGTCCACTTATATTGTGTACAGTCCACTCCTTTTTATCATTTTATGTTATAAATTCTTTGAGCCAGTTGAGAATTCCCAAGTTTGAAACAACCCTTTATGTTTCTGTTTCCTTTTGTGAATTCTTTGTGTTGTTCCTGTCTCTGCTGCGGTTGCTATTTGCTGCTGTGTATTTTGAGGCATTGTCTCTCTGTGTTCATATGTATAAACCTCATCCACTAAAGATTCTCAAATCAGTATCATCAGAATCATAGGCCTCTGTGATAGTAATGGTTGCTTTATCAGGTTTTAAGTAGTCTATGCTTAAACCGGGTCTAAATTAACACCTGGAATTTTAAAGCTATAGAAATGAGATGGTGAATTAATGAAAGTTACATTTTCCATAAATAAATTTTATTCTTATAGAATTTAGATGGAACTGAAAGATATCTGAGAGATTGTAGAGAGGAAGTGCATTTTTATGTAATTAGGTTTATTGGTACGTTTTAGATATACATGATCATATTCATCATAGGGCATTTGTACCTGTACCTGAAGTATTTTGATTCTTCTGCTTTTCCCAATTCCTTCTCCTCCCTCAACCCATCCTTCCCTCCCTATTTACAAAACTTTGCTTCCATTTTATCCTTTTTAAAAATCTTTTTTCCTTTTTCCCTTCCTTCTTTTGCCTCTGCCCATCCATAGTTCTTTTTCCCTTTTGAACAATTTCTCACCATTTCAAAATATCTATTGTACATTTTGGTCCTTATTTACTTTTTCATTTTTTCACACCAGGGAGACAATGTGATGTTAACACATCTCATTGATGAGTCCAATTCATTTCACTTAAGAGTGTAGTCTCTAGTTGCATTCATTTATCTAGAAATGCCTCAAAGGTATCCTTCTTTGTAACTGAGTAACATTCCATTATATATAATAAAACACACACACACACACACACACACACACACACACACACACGTTTTTTGTCTCCTCAGTTGATGAAGTTTAGGGTTGATTGAGTTATTACAAAATGTGCTTCTATAAACATGGGTGCACATATACCAAAAGGGGAATAGCTGGGTCAAATGAGACCTCTAATTCTAGTTTTTTGAAGAATCTTCATACTGATTTCCACAGTAATTGCACCAGTCTACACTCTCACCAACAGTGGAGAAGGGTTCCTTTGCCCCGCAGTCCCACCAGCATTTGTTTTCCTTAGTCTAAAGGACACCTAGCTATAATTTTCCCTCTCTGTGGGTTGTCTTGTCACTCTGTTGGTGGTTTATTTTGTTGTGCAAAAGATTTTTAGTAGGATGATATCCCAGTTATTAATTCTTTGTTATTATTTTCCTGAAGAACTGACACCTACTAGGGAAACCTCAACACTAGAGGTAAAGCTATCTACTATAAGGAATTGGCAGGTGTTAACACAGAAAAAAA
Organism: Dolichotis patagonum; assembly: GCA_004027295.1. Taxonomy (NCBI): domain Eukaryota; kingdom Metazoa; phylum Chordata; class Mammalia; order Rodentia; family Caviidae; genus Dolichotis; species Dolichotis patagonum. The sequence goes on along the minus strand of PVJX010000183.1, from coordinate 144,258 downwards.
TATAATAAAAATAGGAAATATATTTTAATGTAACTTGGTGTTTTATATTTTGGCTTAGATTATAAACCATGTAAATATATCAAACTGAGCTTTTGGGAATTGGTGAAATATATTTGATTAAGTTTTTACAATAAAAATTTCTAGTGCACAAAGAGCCAGTCGTCATAGTACACATACCTTTAAATTTAGATAATCTGTCCAAAATTCTTTTTTATTTTTATTACCATAGTATGTATTATGGTATATCAGGATTACATTCATGGTGGGTGTTGTTGCATGTATATATCATAGCTTAATCTTTTTTCACTCTATTCTGCTCCTCTCTCTCACACTTCCCTTCACCACTTTAAATATTCTTATCATTTAATTTTTTAATAGAAAACATAGTAATTCTTACAAAATGTTAACCCAACACTTCTGAAGTTATTTAATTTTGTTATTTTCTTCTTTAGTAACAGTTCTGAGTGTCTTCAATCATAAATCAGAGCATCACATTAAAGTATTGTGATACCTGTAAAACTATTGTTAACAGAGTCACGAATGCTTATTATAAAGGTCACTTACAAATTAGTTGAAGAATTGATTTATTTTAAAATATCACTTTTTTGCATACATTGAGCAGAAACCTGTGACATGAATAATCATTGAGTAAAAAAACTGAAAGTAAGTTGAATTGAATAATTTTGAATGGTGTTTACATATGTGTAAAATATCAAATGATAATGTATCTATTTTGTGAATCTGATGTTTTCTTTGTGATACTATTGAAGTAACCCAGCTCTGTTAGACATAAATAATATTTTATTATTTTAGAAGATTAGCTCTTAAAAAGATTAGCTCATACTTATAAAGAGATACTTTCAGCTCAGCCTGCTTTCAATTATATTAAATTTATTAAATAGTTGGAAGAGTACATACTTTTTATAAGTATTATTCTAAATTTGTAAGAGAATTTTGGAATAGCTATATTATTTTTCATTTTTCAATTGAACAATAATATTTATGTATATTCCCCAATATGCACATATATATTCCGAGAAACATTTCTTAACAGTATACAAATATATTCCTTTCAATACCATTAAATTTTTGATCTGTCAAGTTAATGATAATATTGTGCTTCTGACTAAAAATTTTGAAAAGACAAGCTAAGTCTTCTAAGTGTTCATACAAATAATACAGAATAATTCATAGAAACAATGCAGAATACATCTGCTTTTACTTTAAATACCTTTTATCTTCTGTAGATCCCTTAAACTTTAAAGAAAGTTTTAGTCTCAAGAATTTGTTTAGAGTGCTCTAATTTCTTAGGAAATGTAATCAGTGACACAGAAAATGGCATCAAAATGCAAGTCATTACTTCTACTTTTAACACCCACCTTTCTCTTTTACTGCCTCTCATTATTATTTTTTTCTTCTCATGTTTTTGATCTTCTTTCATGCAAGGTCACAAGCTTAATACTATTAAGCAGCATGTGTTTAGCATTTTGTAAGTCAGGCACAATGTCAGCATGTGTTAACACTTTGCTATCAGAACAATTAGGAAGCACATTAGTAACACAATGATTACTTTTTACATATAGGCAGACTGAAAAAATCTTAGAAAGTTTAAATTATATAACCAAAAAGTAAAAAGCTTTCAAGTGAAAAAAAAAAACTATTTAGATGAGGGCTATGTGACGCCAAGACTTTCAAATTTAACCAATCTTTTTGACTCTAAGTTTGAGAAAAGGTCCCCAGGTCAGGAGACTACTGTAATCCTTGTGCTATTCTGTTTGTGTTGAATCATTGCGCTGGGTTTGAAACCCAATGGAGTTAAAACCAAAATAGAAATGACAGCCAGAAATTAGAATTATAAATGAATCCCTTTAAAATGCATTCATTCACATTCAGTATGCTATAGATAATAACTCTTTCTCATGTATATTCTCATTATTTTTATTACATGTGGAAGCTAAAGCTGAAACATATTCTTTATATAATAAAGGAATATATCAATTTTTATAAGACTTCCATAAATTAAGATGAGATGATGAGGATTACTATGATTTTTTTAAGAATGTTATGTATTTTTGTTGTATAAACAAGACTGGGAAACATTTTTCATTCAAATTTGGATATCTTAAAATACAAAAATTCCATGAACTTTTCATTATGTGATGTTGGAAGGCTGGAGACAGGAAGGCAAATTCTAAACATGTGGAGAGGAATTTTTGAATTTTGGTATTAGAGTTCTTAAAATTAATTACCAAATTCTTCTCATTCTTTCTCAACAGTTAACGTGGAATTTACAGAGATGTTACTTATTTTATCAAATAATTGAAAAATAAAAGACATGATTTTTCATGACTTTTGCATGTAGAGAATGATATTCCCTTTCTTAAAGATTTCAAAATAATGATGAATACTACATTTAATATTATTTCATTAATGTCTGCATTAACTTCAGGTCAAGTTCTGTCATGTTCTTTATGTAGCCCTTGATGCACACTACCTGGAGAAGCATTTGGAAAGAAAGAATTTTTTAAAACTTTACTTGAAAGAGAAATAACTTCTCACCTTTCCCCCTGAACACCTCTTATCTTCATATTCCACAACTTGAATTATTAGTGACATTACATGAATTCAACATCTTGACCATTTGATCTTGATCAATTACTCTTTTTATACATTTGTACGAAATCAAACTATTATAGTTATGTATGAGTATAGATAATGGCAGAAATTACTTCAAATAAAATTAATAGTACAATTTAACTATGCAAACGAGCAAACATGAATGACATGAAAGAATTCATATATTTTTATTCCTGCTATAAATATGCATAAATGAACAAGGCTGGTATTCTTTATTGATAATAGACATTATTTAAGAGTTTGTCCTTTACTCCCACCAAAGATTTTCATTATATTATCAGCTGGTGAGTATAGGATAAGTTAAGATCTGTAGCGGTATTCCTTATTGCAAGATCATGGTGTCTAAAATTTATTGCTTCTATGTTAAGTTCTGATAGGTAAAATGTAGTTTCAATTTTTTTAAAATCAAATTATATTACCATGGAAATATGGAAATTAGGTAAATGAATTTTGAAGTTGCTCTAATACAGTACTCCTCTGTAACAGAAATAAAAAGTGAATATTTGGTTGAAATTGCGTTTTATAATTGCCTAGCTTGTTCTGAGAGATGTATATAAGCTGTTGACTGAGACTCCATAATTTATATTCACATTTAAAGGATTCTTTTGGATCACTTCCTGACCTTATATAAATTGGTAATTTATATTCTGTTACTTTGAAAGCCAGCAATACATGCATGTTCTAACCTAAGAGCAAACTTCCATCCATAGAAGGGAAGTGATTAACAGACTTATGATTGCTGCTCTTAAGTATGTACAAGGGAATTCAGAAAGCTATTTTTTTGCATGTGCCTGTTTCTAAAAAGTTTCTAGAAAGTTTTACTAAACTTTCTAGAAACTTTCTAGAAACATGATGATGTTTGTTGCATTTCATATGACTTCCTGGTAACAAAAGCAGCAACATTATTGAAACAATAAACTTACTTGTGAAGAGCTTCTAATCAGAGAAGAGTGCCTTCATGCAGAAATTAGATTCTGTAGCAAGACTTAGTCAGAATTGACTCTGTGAGTCTCTTCATTGATTTCCTCTGCTGTTCAGACTAGCTTGGTTTAAAATTTAGTTGTGATTCTACAATATGTCTGTGAAACACTCATTTTTACAGCACCTTTTAAATTAGGATAGTCCTTGAAATATGTGTTAGTATCTTAATCTGAAAAGCATTTTATGTGATGTATTATGATTGCATGAATTAAAAATGCTTTTTTATTTCTTCTGGGATATGTGAGAGAGTTAAAAAAAGTCACATTTTATAAAGTGCATTCTAGGGTCACATTTAGAAGGAGCAATAGTATAAAACTTTTAAAATATCATTAATGACAAAAATAGTATTTTTCACAATAGGTGTTCTTGTGACAAAGAAGTAGTCTTTATAGGCTTTAAATTTGAAGCTAAAGTAGTGCTTTATTCATATAATTCTTAATTTCCTATATTGACGTGTAATTACCACAGACTATATTGGAACAGTATTAATAATATAAAATATTTTAAATATGTCATTATTACTATATAAATAAACACAATATGTGTTTAATTTGCATGAAAAATACTTAAAGTGTATTTGGAAAAGAATAGCATGGACTTTATTTGAATGAAATTGTAAAATGTCTACTCTTTCTGTGTTTCAAACATGTATATTAGTAAATATTTAATTTTAAAATTCTTAGACATAAAAGTAAATCTTTTCATATAAATTTTCATAGAAGATGCTAATATTTTACTGGTTCATATATAAGTTCAGAATATTATATTCTGTAATATTTTAGTAGCAGATGATTAGAGTCAAAGATTATGATTTTGCTCTTTCTATGGAAACTCTCATAAGCAGAGATGCAACTATGACAAGATTTTTGCAAATGAATATTATTTCAACCCCAAGTTATGATTATTCCTAAAATATCTAATTATTCATATCTATTCTCTTCAAAGTCTCAAATATCTATCAGTGTGGAAGAGTGGGAAGATACCAAAGACTCCAAAGAGCAAGGGCACCACCGCAGCAACCACCGCAACTCGACCTCGAGCGACCAGTCAGATCATCCGCTGCTGAGGAGAAAGAGCATGCAGTGGGCCCGAAGGCTGAGCAGGAAAGGTCCAAAACACTCTGGTAAAACAGCTGAAAAAATAACCCAGCAGCGACTGAACCTCTACAGGAGGTCAGAAAGACAAGAGCTTGCTGAACTTGTGAAAAATAGAATGAAACACTTGGGTCTTTCTACAGTGGGATATGGTATGCTCTTTAAAACTACTGTATATATGGACTTGTGATTTCTTGCTGTTGGTATTTATAGAGTTGGCTCAGATTTAGTAAAGAATTGCATTTGTTTGTTTCACAGGTCAGTTTGGAGGGACTAGTCATAAACATCTAATCTCCTAGGCAAAATTTAAATGATAGTGATGAAAATAAAATTCTAAAATGTTTAAACATTTATTTAGTACTTGAGGTACTGAGGCACTATTCTAAAATCATTACTTGAATTATGTAAATTTTTATTTTCACAAAAATTATGACCCAGATTTTCTGTTCTTGTTTTATAAGTAAAGAAAGTAAATCAAAATGACTTGGTATTTAGCTTGTTCATACCAGAGATTTATAACTAGGTCTGTCAAGCTTCAAAGACTCTTTTACACACACACATACACACACACAAATATATACACATCACATGCACACCACACAGATATACAATGAATTTGAGACATTAGCAAGCAACTAATGATGCCAGATGAGTCATAATCTTCCTACAAACTATGTCTCGTTTCTTGTGATAAAGAAATAGAGTCTTTACAGTCTTTAAATTTGAAGCTAAACTAGTGTTTTATTCATATAATTATTAATTTCCTATGTTGAGCTGTAATTATGATGTAGACTATAATGAAAGTGTTAATAATATAAAATATTTTAAATATATCATTATTGTTATACAAATTGTATTTTAAAAGAAATTTTATTAACTCCTAGTAAAATTCAAGTACTTATGTAGGAATGTAGAATAATCCAGTTACACTTGTTCACATATACATATATGTATTTGTCTTGAGTAAGTTAGGACATGAAATACTGTATCATAGAGTCATGCAGGTTAAGGATAAAATAGAATGTATTCTATATTTATTCTCATTTCTTTATTTTAAAGTCTCAAATTGAGAACATGTTCATAGGAAGAAATTTTAACTAATTAGCAATTAAGAGAACTTATCTTTGTTTCTCTAAATAGGGAAAAATACATTTTTACAATGCAGTTACACTTACTCAAGAACCATACATATTTTTTTTATCACACCTTATAACTGATTGGATAGAAGTGCCTCAATTTATTCTTAAAGAACTTTTCTTTTAGAGGTTAAATACTTCAATTAGACATGCAATTGAAATATGTTAGAGTCAGAATTTCATATGTATTTAAGACTGTAATTATGAAAAGTCACTAAGATATAGACGCGACTCATCTGTGACTAGTAATTTTACTGTAACCACAGTTAATAGATTACATCAAGTAGTAAAGTTTTTTAAAAGATCATTTTTTAAAATTGACTAATGACTATTTCCCAGTTCAATAACATAAATTGACTAAATGACTAAAATCCTATATTCATGTGTTAGTTATTACCAAGACACAAATGAAAAAATTCTAGTAAATGGCTGCTCAGTCATGGTCTAAGTGTCTTTAAAAAACATTTAATCCCGTGCTGATTCCACACGCAGTATAGAGGTTAGAGTTTGACTCTTAAAAATGCATGAATTAACTTCATTGGGACAATCATTAGAGAAATACTATATCTTTGCATTTAACTATCTGTATGATTTATTTCTGTTACTGATTTGCTAATGTCATACAATAATCCTTACAGAACAGGTAAAAAGATTCTGTCTACCTGTTTTCTTCCTGTTTCATTTTTTTCTTATAGTCTCTCTTTTCTGTTTATGCATAAATGCATCAATCTTTTCTACAACCATACACTGAATGCCTACTAACATAGTGGTTGTGAAAAAAAATTTAAACTCTAATCTAGACATGGGCTTCTGGACTTCATTTGTAATTCCTAACTTATTCCTTGAACAAATATTATTTAGCTGTGTTTTTGTTACCAGGTACTGTTCTAGGCCCCAGGAATAAAATACTATCTATTCTGACAAGACCTCCACATTTATAGAATTTATATTCCATTACCAGGCCAGTAGTTGATTCCATTACCTTCTTTTACCTTCTTTACTTTCCTTCCATTATCTTCTGGGAACCTTCATTTTTATCTATGAAATGGAAATACCAATGTTTTTCCTGATTGATTTGTTTAAAGCAACAATCAGATGAGTAATAAAATGTTTAGCCAATATCTGGCACTCACTAAATAATATAGATACCCTGAAGATTTGTTTAAAAACTGTACATATGTCTTATTTTATGCACTAAAAAAGTAACAGGTTTAATTTACCTAAAAAAATTAAGTTTGTCTTCTTTGGATGGCACGAGTTAACCATGACTCACAGTATGACTTATTCTGCATAGATCTGGCTGCTCTGAGAGCATTAAACAGATTGCTTTGACTCTCTGGATGAAGGGTGTAAAGGAGAGGGAAGGCAAAGAATCAAAAGATGATGCCTGAGGGCTCTGGTTTCGGCTACTGAGTGTATAATGGAGACATTCATAGCAAGGAGAAGACAAATACTGTGGGCTAATGATAATGCATTTAGTATAAGTGCATGGACGATTTCTCATGGGATATTCTTTGTAAGGATCTGGATGTTTTTCTGCTTGGTATTCCATAAAAAGAAATGAGCTGTGTAGATAGTTAGGTTTGAGTCACCAGTTGCCGCCATATGAGTTTTAATTCAAGCTGTAGGAGTAGATGAAATAATCACCACATGAATGATTATTAGGGAAATCTTCAAGCTCACATCTCTGGAATACTGAGGAAATAGTTGTTAAATGAACAAACAGACAAACAAGAACTGATGTGTCTAAGATTGAGTGACCCAAAATAGATGCCGTAGCATGATCATATAGAGAAGACTTGCTGCACATTTTTAATAGTATTGATGTTTTTTTTGCACTTTGAGAAGACCAAGTGGGGTTTGACTTGCTTAGAGACAGCTCTTAGTCTGGTTATATTTATGCATAAGAAGTTGAACGTATTATTCAAGATGCTGCATAAATATTATATCCTGTGTCTTCAATGATAAAAAATGTAGTATGGGACTAGAGCAATAAAAAACTAGAAAAATGAGGCAGACTAATTTATTGTGTCAAGTCATATGGAGAGAACAGTGATGTGTCATTGGTGACTCCAATAAGGATTGTATCACTTTAATATATGTGAAAGCCACAGTTGGGTATGTTAAGTGTGATAAGAGGTAAGGATTTAACGGTAATAAGTTTAAACATATTTGCAAAAATCAATATTGACTGGAAGGAGCAGGAAAACTAAAAGCTAGTGTGGTTTAGACAAGGAAGATTTGATGTCTCTTGTAAATCAAGATATTTGACCTGGAAGTAATGAGAATTCAGTCTTCCATCTTGTTACTTCATCCTGTCTCCTTTGCCAAAGCTGTATCATGGTACAAAAATGAATGCTGGTCTCTATATTGTCCACATTCCACCTAAAAGGAAGGAGGAAGAGACAAAAAAAGAATTGTACCTTCAATTAAAATATATTACCCAATGGAGATATTTTTACTATATCTCATTTGTAGATGTGACCATTAATCTTGCTATGTGCTGCCTTGATTGGGTTAAGAAATATGTAGGAAAACAGTGAAGCATACTTTTGGGTGCACCTGGGTGTGTCCTGCAGGCGTGAACTTGGGGACTGCATGTAGCACCTGCCTCCTTTCTGCTCGTGCATAGTTCCCTGCTTGGCTTTTGTTTGCCGTGAACTAGACAGCTGTGCTCTGTCGTGCCCTCACAGTGACATTCTTGCCCTGGAGCTGACTGACTACTTAGTAAAATCTCTAAATGTGAGCCAACTTCAGTTCTCCACTTTCAAGTGTGAGTAGCAGATATTATGTGCATTTGACAAAAAATAAATCAAAACAGAACAAACTAATGCAGCAAGAATGTATGTTTGATGTCTAACGGTCCGAATCTATATTAAAGAGCATAAGAATCATGGTTAGCAGGTAATAACTAGAAATCTCCACCACAGTTGATTATTTTTGGAGAAGTTTCTTGTGAAAGAGATGAGAAATACAGAGAGAGCTGAATGGGAAAATGGAGTAGGCAAGGGGCACTTTTCATTTTTGTACACCAGAGAGATAAAAACAAGCTTAAAAAAATAAAATTAAGCTGTCTGTGAAGAGTTGAAGATGAAGGAAAATGAGCATAGTTGAGAGATCTTTGCTTGGAAATTGTGACTGCACAATCAAATGTATGTTTTCTAAATCTGTTATACTTCTATGTATCTTGACAGGAAGTTGAGTTGTGTTTATATTACATTAAGTGATAAAATCATTTATGAAGCATGGCAAGAGTAACTCGAGACATTTTCTAAAATTTGCAGTCTTAAAGGGGAAATGTAGTTTTTCTATGGCAGACTGCCCAAATATTTTGATTTAGCTAATATATAAAATTTCAAACATGAATAAATATAGAAAAATTAGAACCTAATGTTACCTAAGAACCTACCAATATCCTGCTTCACAACGTCCCAACTCACATGCTTGTCTCACATGTATTCCCAACAACTCCCTTGCCTCATACATTAACTAAGGTAAATTTCAGACACTGTATATTTTACGTTATACCTGTATTATTTAAGGACTAGTTTGCAGAACATAACCTTCTGCCATTTTTACACTTTCAAATAGTTATTTAATATCGTCAAATATCCACTTGATGCTCAAATTTCCAATTACCTCACAATGCATTTTTTTTTTTCTTGAGACAGGATCTCCCTATGCAGTTCAGGCTGGGCTTGAGCTCACTATGTAGCCCAGGCTGGTCTCGAATTCACAGTGATCCTCCTGCCTCAGCCTCCTGAGAGCAGGATTCACAGGCATGTGCCACCACACCTGGCTACAAACTACATTTTCTACATTTTGTTGAATTAGGATCAATTAAGATCCATCCATTGTGTGAAATTTCTTAACATTTTCACTTTATAAGTTTGCTTATCTCATATGCTTTTCTATTGCAACCTATTTCTTAAAGAAATTCAGTTAATCCTGGATTTGTAGCCTAAATTTGTAGTCTAATTTGCTTTATCCTCTTTATATTTTTTTATCAAAGTTTTAGTATATATTATTAGAAAACCAATGGATTTAAACATGTTTGATGTGTGTAATACATTTTAGTTATTATGTTATTCAACAGATTGTCCTAAATTTGCTTTTGGGCACCTTGTTAAATTACCTCTGGAGTCCTCTGATCATAACATCAGTGAAATTTGATAGGGAATCCTTGCTGTCTCTAAAGAGCTAAATGATTCTTTCCACCTGTAACATTGCAGATTTCTAAGAATCATCAGTTTCCTGTAGTAGGAAGTCAGATTTGAAGAGAATAATAAATGTAGAGATGTTCATATTTTGCTTGTCATTGTTTGACATCTCTTCAGTGGAGAACACTAATGATAGATAGGTAGATAGATAGATAATAAATTAGGAGTTCACAGAGTTGCTTATAATAAAAATCCAAGGGTGCAAGTTTTTATTTAACTTTTTATGTTATGTCTGTACTTTTTTCCTATACTGAGATTAAATGCTGTCAATGAGAAAAATGATAGAACCATAATACACATAGTGCTGCATTTTTCTGCAATATACAAAGGATTTTAGGATAACAATTCCATCCTAATAATGTGATGTAATTGCTGAAAAATGCTTATTTTCCTTTTGTTTATTCATTCTTTGTTTTGGGCATAACTAGTAGGGATTATTGTTCTTTCAAACTTGGAATAATTTTTTTTGTTGTGGTCACAGCACCAACCAGATATAAATTTAAGCTCATTTTTTCCAATGATCTGAATTGGTATGTGTAAAATTAAATTTTCTTTTTGCACAGAAATTCATTGCAAGGTTTATACAAAGGTATTTAATATGTATCTCTGACACCACCATGTAATCTTCTCTTTTCCTCACAGGTAACCTCATTTAAAAAATTATTCTTCTGTTTTTTAAAATAATTATGCAGACTTTTGAACAAATTATAGTAACATATGTTCATTTTCCCATGTTATTTCTTTTTAAGTAGCAGTATATCACAATTATTTAAATATAAATATAGCCCTCATTTCTCATTATGCTGCCTAATAGTCCATTGTGCTAGAGCACAGATCTATTTATTCCTGTATGTCTTTTGTGGCATACAATGAATGGGTGTACACCTACAACTTCCTGTATTTTCTCAAAAGTATCTTTGATATTGACTTCTAAATGTGAAATTACTAAAGATTAAATGTATGCAGTTTTGCAGTTGGTCAGATTTCCTTTTTGGGTGTGCAACATTTTGCTTTTCAACTAACAAAGAAAGGGACATTGTGTTTCTTCAAAACCTTGTCAGTAGAACATGCTCTCAGACTGCGGATGATTTGTCTGTTGAACAGGTAAAAATATCACTGATATCTCAGAGCACCTTTTTATTATGGTGACGTTGATCATGTTTCATGGTGATTCAGAGGCATTTCCCAAGAGCTATTGCTCTATCCAATTTTTATATGCTAATTTATTAATATTTCTAGAAACTATTTGTGTATTAGGTATATTAACTTTAATGTATTTTTGAGGTACATACATTTTTTCTAACCTTAGTTTATTCCCTTTACTTTTGCTGCTTAATATTATTAATATATTCCATTTTTGCTTATTGATTGTGTATAATAGAGAAATTTTTCTCTTTCTCTCTCTCTCATAGGAGAATTTATGGAGTAATTCTCCTATGTTTTCTTTCAGCATTTAGCTTCATCACTTGGATATTTAATGTATGATCTCCTTGGAATCTGTCTCTGTGTAGAGTGAACAAGAGAAAAAATCTTAATCTTTTCCACTATTCTTTTCCTATTTATATATACAATATCAGTTATTAAAACAACCGTCATCCTCCAATGATTTTACAACTAGTTTTTGTTAGATACTATATTTATACGTGTGCATGGCTCTATTTCAGAATTTTCTTTTATGTTAGAAAGGCCTGTCTTCCTATCAACAAAAGCATTCACTACTTTGTAATGTATTTTAATGTGCCCATCGACTTTCTTTCATTAGTTTTAAATTAGCCACTTGCAATTCCTAAATCCAAAATTTTTGAAAACTAATTTTCAAGTATGTTTGGTACTAAAACCGTCTTGGATAGAGGAACTGACATAAAACTTGAAGCTACTTGTATCTTTATTTATCCTACTTGTTATGAATATTCGTTTATATTATTGCACATGCATCTGTGTACCTCCTAAGATTTTGCTGAGGAAGTTGCATAATGTGTATAATATATCTAGTATCCCTTAAGGATTTTTTCAGTATAATGTAAAAACTCATTGTCAATGTTCATTGGCACCGTTGACTAGCTAGCTTTGTGTTCTTAGACAACTTACTATTGCTGTTTAGAAAGAACTTCATGTTCTTCAACCATCAAATGAGGATATTGAGGTCTTCTGTCAGAGTATGATATATTTTAAATCTTCAAATAATAAAAAAAGTTAATGTGCATAATTGTTTTCTTTGTTAATAAACAACACTTTCGATAGTTTATCTAGATTGACTCACACACAGTAAAATTACTGCAACTTCTGGCAGATTTTAATGTGTAGCCACATGAGTGGCAGACATTTCGTAGTATAAATTGGCAAGTAAGTGTCTTTAAGAAATGACTGCTGCTACAGGTGCTAATTTTAACATGAATTGTTAGAAGTTTCATACTGTTTGTACGACAGGAAAAGCCAAAAGGATCATAAAAAAAAATGCTTCAAGTAATTGTGGTAATAGTGGCTAGATCTTACTACATCCACCAGAATAGGCTTATTCTTTGAAAGTAAATTTATAACTTGTCAGAAAAAGTGGATAGAGTAATGAGAACTCTTTAGAGCAAGCACGGTGATTTAGTTCCTAGGCATATGATAGATTAAGTGGTGGTAGTGGTGATAGTGGTGATAATAATACTACTCCCTCCTATTTTCAGACTAATAGTTAATTGATGATTTTCTTGTTTTTTACACAAAATGCCCTCTAAATCTGAATAAATAAATCAGATACTTTTCTTTAGAGAAAAAGACATCAGAGGCTTATCCTGGAAATTACCAAATGGAATTCAGGCTTTATAGAGATGTTTCTTTTAAATGTTTTTTGCATTATTTTATACAGAGAACAATGTAAGTGTCTCTACTCCAATGACTTTGTCTTTGATGTAGTGTTTAAAAAGGAATTTGCTCTGGATATATTTATTCATTTATGAAAATTTATTTAGAATTATTTTTTTCTTTTTCCAATTAAATAAACATATATTATTAAGATAGAGTCAGTATACTCACAGTGTAGATTATTAGAAAATGAAGGACTTTTTTCGATATTTCCAGAACTTATCCATGCTCGTGAGATTGATACTGTCACAAACTGTTGCTGCCTGTCTTTAGATGTCCCCTCAAAGCCTCATGCAGTCATAAGGGGGGCACTTTTAGAGGTGGCTGAATCTAGAGTGTGTAATGCTGGGATTAGAGTATGTGATCAATTCATAATTTCAACAGGTTAGATAGAGTATAAAAGGGGCAGAAAGACACACTTAAGGTTTGGTTGTTGATTTTGCTGTCTTCTGCCTGCCATGAACTATCCTTCTCTGTGATGCCCATCCACAAAGCCACCCTGCCGTGGAGCCTGTCAATTACGGACTAAAACCTCTACAAACTATAAGCCAAATAAACACTAATCCCTTTATTTTTGGTTGTAGGATATTTTGTCTCGGCAATGAGAATAGTAACAAAGACATAACGATAATCTCATTATGTTCATAGAACATTGACAGAGCAAAACAACCCAAATTGTACTTCTTAAAGATGAAAAATTTCAAGAGGATAGTTGCTGCATTGATGATTCATTATAAATGAAAATATATGCGCAATGAGTTTTTTATATATCCCTACATTAAAAATATAGTTTGTTTCATGGAGTTGTATTATCCTTTTTGAAGTTGTAATTTCTCTACAACATTGTTTTTTCAATAATAGCAATACTTTCTACATAATTAACACCACCATTAAGTTAATTGAACCTATATGTGCATGTATTTATCTTTACAACTGGAAATGTAAGTGTCATGTTTCAGCACATGTGTAAAAAATGTAGTCCATTTAAATAAAATAAAGATATTTTCTTACTGATAAAAAAAATTAACTAGTTGAACAAAATTTTACGTTTAAGTATTCTGAGGCTGGTTAAATATAAATAGTAAAGAGAAACATAAAGAGTTTTGTAAATATACTAAACACAGAGGAATTTCAGAGTCTGACAATTGTTTATATTCTCTACTTATGTAACTAGAAAACACAGGAAACATGTGCAGGCAATGGACTAATAGAATCATGTAAATTTGTTCTCAGAGAAAAAGAAAACAAATCAGTTAAGCACTGTACATTGCTCCACAGCTCAGGATTGTGGAAGAAAACTTATTTAAAAAGATTCATTGAAGTTGTTAGAAAAATCAAATGGAATCTCTTAAAGGTACATAATGGGTTATTGGAAATCAATTCCAAGTGGAATGAATATCACAATAGCTACCACCTCAGAAAATACCAGCAAACACAAAGCCATAAAAATGAATCATCCAAAATGCAATGTAGAGAGTGAAGGGTGGGGAAAAACCTTGAAAAAATATAGAAAGTTATTTAATTATCTGGTATACAATCAGTTGGAGTCCTAAAAGGAGAGAAGAGAGTAAATATTAGAAAAATAATGACCATTATTTCCAAATTTGATGAATGTTATTCCCAAGACTTAAGATTTTAATTTACATTCAAGCAATATAAATATGAAAAACTAAAACAATTCCAAGATCTAATATATAAAATTACTGAAAGTCAGTGATAAAACACTGAAAAAGGAACAGGAAGTAAAAGATTGAAGTAAGGAATAAATACACTTTGATAACACACCTCTTGTTCAAAATTTGGAAAATCAAAAAAATCCATCTGAGTATTAAAAAAAAATCTACCTACAATTTTTTACATGATACAAGTATCTTTATAAAATGAAAGCAAATACATTCAACTTTGGATAACTGCTTACAATATAAACATAATGCCAGGCAAGAATTTGGATTTAGACCAAAAATATGGTAAACATATATAAATATAAATGATTCTATATCATCTGTTGTCTCCTATCTTAAAGCTATCTCCCTTCGGTCTCTTACCCCTCTCTTTGTCTCTCTCTCTCTCTTTGTCTATCTCATCTTTGTATCATTTTCTTTTCTCTGTTCTTCCATTTCTTTTACTCTCAGGCTACCAACATTTCATACCTGGCTTTGTGTTTCAAAATATCTACTTACGCAATCTTGGCCCATTCCAAATCTCATTTCCCACAAAGCAATCAAAGAATTTTAACAGAAAATCAAATCATGCCCTCAAACTCTCTATAACCCCTTGTAAGTTTTAAATGTTTTCTCATTGTATTTGTCTGATTTCAGTTCGCTGTCTCCCTCTTTCTTTCTTTCTTTCTTTCTTTCTTTCTTTCTTTCTTCCTTCCTTCCTTCCTTCCTTCCTTCCTTCCTTCCTTCCTTCCTTCCTTCTTTCCTTCCTTCCTTCCTTCCTTCCTTCCTTCCTTCCTTCCTTCTTTCTTTCTCTTTCTTTCTTTCTTTCTTTCTTTCTTTCTTTCTTTCTTTCTTTCTTTTCTTTCTTTCTTTTGGTTTTTTGAGACAAAATCTTGCTATGTAGTTCAAGCTGCCATTGAACCCACAGTGATCCTCCTGCCTCTGTCTCCCAGTGGTGGGATTGGAGGTGTGCACCACCTTGTCCCACCAGTTTGCCCCTCCAACATTGCCTTCGGTTCATCTCTGTTTGCTTGAGTCCATTTAAAGTAACTGATTTCTACAATGTGACTCTCTGGGGCTTTCTCAGTTTCTGTTCAGTGAGTTTTGGAACATTGCTTCCTGTCTTTGCATGACCACACATACATCTATGTCCATATCTACATCTATGTATTTTGTACCAATACAATTTTATTGTATGAAACTTGATATTTCCTGTTAATACCTGATATATATTAGGTACTAAGCCTAAGATCTGTATAGAAATGCTAGTATATTAACAAATTATATTATTTATGTGTGATTTAATTCTAGCAGTGATCTGTCAGATAGCACTAGTGTTGTCCACATGTTATAATCAAGGACACTGAAAGCACTAAGAGTAAGAGAAATTGAATGACTTCCATAGGTTCTCTCAGTGAGTCGTTCGTGGAGTCAGAATTGTAATGCAGGCGCTCGAGCAACTCAGTTCTGCAGTCTTGGTTCTTCACTGGACCACTCGATTGTGCCTTCACAGTATGTGAAATAGTTTCCTGATTATGATTAGATAATAGACATGTACGTATGTACTAGGGCTGCTATTTCAAAGTATCACAAACTGCATGACCTACAGTATAGAATTTTACTTTCCCATAGCTGTAGGGGCAGGGATTCCCAAAGGGTTGCTACCTTGTGAGGTCTCTCATTTCCTGGTTTGCAGATGGCTATTTGCTTACTGTGTCTCATACCTTTCTCTTAGTACATGTGCTCCTGATGTCTCCTCTTGTAATAAGGAAATCAGTCCTACTGAATATAGGGCTCAGAACTGACATGCTTATTTTCCCTTAATGACTGCTCAGTGCTTTATTTTTAAGTATAATTATACTGGTGATTAGGACTTCAATAAGGGAATGTGGTGTACAACTTGACCCATGAAAGAAATATTATTTAATGGTGTACTAAAAAATATATGCTATGTTTCTGTTTTCTTTTGATAAATTTGTTCTTTATCAAAACATCATTTAAAATATTTCAAGATGAAAATTAAAAGCAAAATAAAATTTTAAAATGATGTTAAACTTTGTAGAGAAGGACTCAGTAATTTTATTAAGAATGCATTTTTGTTAGGAGTGTGATTCTATTTCATTCCAATCTGATCTATTATCTAAATATTTTGATTGAATAAAATCATATGATAATATGGTAAAATAATTTTCTTCTTTATAAAATTTGTAATTCTTATATTTTACTCTATAATTTTTATTTTAAAGTTTGCAATATTACAGTAGATCTTGTCTAAAATGTTCTATTAAGATAATGATGTCGATGTTGAAATGGGAATTTCAACTGTATGGTGTTCTTTAGTTTGCCAAATCAATTTAGTTATCAGGAACACAATGAATACATTCTAAAAAGATTCTGTTAATAGATATTTTTGATGGACAGGAAAAAGAACCTTGATTCTGTGGTTCCTGTAATCAAATTTACAAAAGCAAATTTATTTTATTCAGTAAGTGTGGAATTCTGTGTTTGTTGCAGACCTTATTTTGATTAACTTATGTCTTTGACATAGTCAGTGTTAATTACTTTTGTAGGGTCTTAATGATCCAGCAGACTTACTATGTTTTCCCCCTACATAATCAAGAAATAACTAAAAAATAACTACAGAGAATGAATGGAAACAAAAATACCAGATACAAGGCTGACAAAATGCTTTTTGAACGTGGCTTTGATGTGTAACAGCAATAGACTTGAAAAAGACTACTGAAAACTATCTTTAAAAAGTCTGACAAAGAACAAGGAGTTCAAAATTAAGTCTGTAGCAAGGCAGATGTAAAACAGAAAGAGAAAATTGTTTTGAACTCAGTAATTTCTTTTAACCTAAATAAAAACCATTAAGTCATTATTCTTGTCTGAGGAAGCCAGAGAGGGGTAAAGAGAGAAACTAGCAATGATTAGTTTTGACTGTGATGTCAGCCATGTTTTGATTTCAACCATATGGAACATTAAATTGAGCCCATTAGCACGTCGCTTGTTATTATACTTGCAGCCCACACAAAAATTTATATTTTCAAAAATGAATGAAATAGTCCAATTAAGCAAAAAAACATTGACAAAACAATTACATACACTGTTAGAAAATCCTTAGTTCTCTAGACATTTGTTTTGATGTTTTTAACAGGCAAACAAGGTCACCATTGAATATTGGATTGATTCCAGAATGAAAAATGAGTATAGTGTCCTGTTAATAACTAAAGAGAAGTGTTGGATATCAATACTAAGTCGTTATCTGTTAAACTGTCTTCCCTGTGTGTCAGTTCCATAATGCTAGGGTTCATATAAGAAAGTGAGTTTTATGTAGCCAAATAAAATAAAAATTTTCTAGGGAAGTTATTATTTTTTCACAGTATTATGGGTTAGTTTCCACAGTGCACAATCAAGAGCTCAATTTCTTTAAGAATAGCTGAGAAAATTTGTAAAACAAGGTGGCATCTCAAAAAAAGAGCACCTAATTCTCAATTGCTTTTCATAAAGACAAATGATCCTGATAAGTATGTATAGCTACAAGATGATTTAAGTTGAAATTTTAATATTTGGAGTAAACATCATTGATAATTGGAATTCCAAACTCTAGCTAGTTGAGTTAGTCTTCTATTCCAAGGCATAAATGTTAGATTTAGCAAATCAAAATTTTGGGCTCTAAGTGAAATTTGAATTTCAGATAAACAATGAGTTATTTTAGTATTAATATGTTACATAGAATTGTTGGGGCATATTCATGCTGAAGTATTGTTAGTTTCTGCCTTTTATTCAATTGTCATTGGAAATTTTCTGTTTTGCCTACCCTTGTGGCAGGATGTATATTTCTATATCTACTCCTAAAGATATGCAACTGAATATATTCTTTTATTTGAATCTTAATTTGGTAAAGCTTATGGTCATAGTTTTTTTTGGTAGCAACTTATGGTACATATAATTAACTTATGGTACATATATTATCTTTTTTATTCCTTATAAAAGAAGGGCCTTCATTTATGGATTTTTAAAAATAAGATATATATGCATATCAACTTTAATGTACATTAACTGAAAATATTGTCTTTCACATTAAAGTAGAAATTTTCTAGTCAGAACAGAGTGGTCAACATTATTCCATGAAAAAAATATACATATATATTCCAGTACAGAAATTATTTATTAAGGTATTAAGGTCAACCTTTTTGACATTTTAAGATCTTTGCTTTAGTGTAGTTATTTAAATATTGATATATGTCTTAGTAAGAAATTTTTAGATTTTTGATCACACTGAAAAATTTAGTACTTCTTTGAAGATCCATGCTTGTCTGCAACTGAAGTGACTAACGAATACTACAGCTGTAAAGCAGGATTTTAAAAATTATCTTCACAGGCTAAAATTTTGTCCTCCGGAGGCATTATGTTTATTGAACTGTGTGTCCACATCGCTTTACATTTACATCTTACTATAACTTGGAATCTAAAAAAAATTGAGTCCCAGTGATTTTTTTGTAATGCTGTCTTGTGCTAGTTAGTTTGTTTTCCATTGTAACTACAAAATATTTGAGGTTAATGGCATCACATAGAAGACAGTTACATTAAACTCATGGTTCTGAAGATAGATGTCCAAGATTGGGTGACTCCTTAGCTACATTGCTTCCTGGTGGGAGCACCTACAATATAAAGAAATTACAACTAGAAACCAGACTATTGGAAAATAAAATAACAAAAGGGGCTAGTCTTACGCATTTATAACAGTTTTCTTTTGTGAAAACTCACTCTAGAAACTACCTCACTTTCTTCTTAGTTAGAACTTCAAAAACTCTCTTCCTAGGCTCTATCTCTTAAACTCCATTTCTCAATATCACCACAGTGAGGACCCAGCTTCCAGCACATGAACCCATGGGGACTCATTCAAACCAGATCCAAACTAAGCACCTAAGTAATGCCAAGCGAGCTTTCCAGACTTGCAGCCAGAGGGTGTTTTTAGAGAGAATTAACAAAATCAAAATGGTACAACTTTTCATTGTAATGTCATGTTATTTTAGAAAACAGACAAGTGATTTAGTAATATGCTTCCCTAAAACTTATGATTAAAGTCTGCTCCACCAGATTACTTGCATTCTAAAAGAAAGTAAAACAAAGCAAAAAAATTAAGATGGATTTTATTAGATGCATTATATAATAAGATCAAACATCTTTATGGTCTTCAAGCTTTTTAGATACATTTATTTCAAGCTTTGTAAACAGATGATTTTTCATATACCTTTCTATGTCGCTTTCCTCTCTGTGATGTCTTTGACCACAGTTATTCTTAGTAATTTGAAAGGCATGATAAATCAAGTCAGTATCTTATCCAGACATATCTTTATTAGGAATAATTTTTCAATATGTTGTCTTAAAAGTTAAATTATAACTTGGTTGCTCTGAATGAAATTAGGTACTTTGTATGTATCATCTATTGGAACAAAAATGGATACTTGTAAGATATTTCCAATGACAGAGATTTCAAAATAGCAAAAGCTGGTTACCCATTCATTCTTGGAGCAAAACTATAGTGAGTGCTTATTTACAACATAGGTAATTTCCATTAGTTTCTATAATTTTCTGTGTGTAACAAACTTGACTTTTTCTGTCTTCTAGATGAAATGAATGATCATCAAAGCACCCTCTCCTACATCCTGATTAACCCATCTCCAGATACTAGGCTTGAGCTAAATGATGTTGTGTAAGTTTTTCACTGATCTTACCTTAAACATGTTTATTTATTTTTATATTTTGATTTCTCACACTGTAGCACTTATTTATCTTAAGATAAAAATACTTTAAAAATCCTTATCATTTTTCTTCACTACCGAAGTGCACCTGATGTGTTGCTGGGTGTAATATTGTTAAAATGCAGAATTGTTTTAAAAAGTCATAAATATAGGAAGCCCTTCTGGGTCTTATCACAGTCTGGAGGAGTCCACATTTGTAATGCCAATAAGTAATTTCAATTTACTACTTCCAGTGAAATCTATAGCAAGAAGAAAGATATTAATCAAATCACATTTGTAGTTGTAGGGAGCCAGAGTGTCCTAAATCCAGCTAGAACAATGACTAACCAGAACCAAGGCCACGACCCAGGAAGGAATCCTGGGTTTTACTAATTCGTGAAGAGGAAGTGGCTTAGGGCAAGTGACTGAGAATGACGCAGAGTACTGAATAGTGTTAGCTGGGCTAGGCAGGAGGCCCGAAGTCACCTCTGCAATATGCAGAAAGAGGGAGATGCGAAAAGAGTAATCTCCATTTCACAGATAGGGGCAGTATCTAGTGTTTTCTAGTTGGTACTTCAGTTTTGATGTGCAATCATCATGCCCTGAAATGTCGTGGCTTGTTTTCTTGAGGCTCAATCTCAGTGATAACATGGTGTCTCTTGGCTTAGCTCACACATACTACTTAGGAGCTACAGGAAGGGCATCACTGCTTTAAATACTACACATCAGTTCCTCAGCTCGACCCATTGGTATTACTCAAAGCCACTTGACCAATAAGGAAGCATCCTACCCAGCTCGGTATATCAATACACACGGTAGGACCAAATACTTGGCTTTCCAGGAGAACCTATCTGTGTAGTTCTCCACAATAAAATAAGGAAATATGTGGCATGAAATTTCTATATTTAGAGAAACAAAAGAAAAATGGATGGTATAATATAATAACAACTCAAAGGAAAGCCTAAAATATCACATCCTATGTAGTTCAAAATGCCTTAAAGTCCCTAAAAGTCAAAATAAAATAGGTAAAATGCATGAGAAAAAGATTTTTGAGAGTAATCTGATTGATTGAAAAATAAGAGTTGGGCATGAAAAATACACTATCCTAAAGATACGAAACAGATAACTAACATTTGGTTTGACTTCAATTTGTCTACGTTTAACTAACTATATTAAAATTTAAGCATTAAAAATTGAACACTGATGTACACTATAACTGTCACTAATAAATAAATCACCAATTGAGTGAGCTAATTCTTTTATACTTTGAAGGAGGAAGAATGGTTACAAAAGATGAACTAGATTCTGAAAGACAGATTGAATTTGTGTTGGGAGACAGCTGAGGACATTCCAGAACCGGGAAAATGGCTTAAGAGAATACACTACATAGAAATTACCCAAAAGTGTTTCTGTTTGTAGTTTGACGAGAGAAAGAGAGAGAGAGAGAGAGAGAGAGAGAGAGAGAGTAGCGTTTCTGATATTAAGTAGTTAATTTTTTTAAGAGTAGGAGATCTTATTGAGCAAGATACAGCTCCTACATAATATTGAATTTAGAACTGAATTTAGCAGGGCTGGAGATGACAAAACGAGTTTAAACGTATTTTATTGAAATTGTCTGTACTGTCTTATATCTCATTAATTTTCACTAAAGTTGTTATTTTCAATTCTTTAGCAGGCCGTTAGTAAATTTCCTTTTCTTTAAATCTGTTACAGCAGAGATATTTGGTTTCACTGGGAAGTCTATTATTACCTTTTTTTAATGCTTCTTATATCACTACATTGGTACTTTTGCAACTGGAGGGTCAGCTGCCTCTACTGATTTATAGCATGGATTCATAGTAAAATAATTCCTTCTGGAGAGGGGCGCCAGCATGTCAGTTGGGTGGGCTGTGTTTGCTTTGGCTCCAGATGAATGGGTGAACACAGTCTGCTGTAGTCAGTGTTGTGATAACCAAGTAGGGTCTCAATAGACTACTCTGAAGAGGTTTGAGAACTGCGCTGCCAGCTTGGATGCAGCTGCTTTAGATGGGGCTGTTTATCTGGTGACTGGGCGCTGCACACGTGGTTACAGGGTTGGGTACCTGTTAGGTTGTGTAGGGCAGAGCTGCTCTGGAGGACCAATACCAGTGAGGTGCAGCAGTTGGAGCAGAAGTACAAGGAAGACAGACTTTGTTGTGGAAGTAGCACGTTCCAGGTGAGTGTGACTGTGACGCAGTGCGCCTGACAGCAGAGTAAGGTGCCTGTCAGCATTTAGGAGCCTTTCACAGGCCAGGCCATACTGATACACCTATTGTGGTTGTGCCTGAGTGTCCAAGGGTCACACAGATAACTTCACAGGACCTCCGAGGTCAACCTGCTCAGGGTGAGCTGCCAACGTGTTTCCAGAGGCTGAATGTATGTGCATGGGCTACCGATCTGCATCTCAGGAACGCAGCGAGCTAAGCCAATCTGGACTTGTTGCTTGGCTTTTTCCTGGAGTTGCAGGTGGGCAGTCATGGATGTTTATCTGGGCATCAGCCCGCCAAGTTTCTCAGTGTGGACTTCCTCTCTATTTCTTAAGGCTACAGGAGAATGAGAAATTCTGTCAATTTATTTCTCAGGGCCTTTGTGGGCTGAACAGCTCAAGGCAGCCTGCCCAGGTACTTTTCACAGCCAACAGTAGTGGGGCAAGACTGCTCATATGATGCCCAGAGCCTGGGTAGGCCGAGCTGTTTCCTAGCCAGGGGTGAATGGGCTTGCCTTCCAACTGTTTCCAGGGGCAGGAGGTGTGTGCGTGCTTTTTCCAGACCTAGGTAGGCAGAAACACTCAGGGCAAGCTGCCTGGGTGCTTCCTGGGATTGTGGGAGGGTGGGAAGGATCAACCAGCTAGTTTGGAGACCTGAGTCAGTCAGTCTGCTGGGGTCAGACTCTTGGCTGCCCAAAAGGCCCTTGGGTAGGCAGGGTCTCAAGAGAGTGCTGTACAGGAAGAGGCTGAGTGGGGGAGGCCAAAATGTTGGATGTGAACTGTCTGGGGGGTAAAGCAGTGGTGAAGTAACTCAAACTCCAGCTCTGCAAACTGGGTTCGTGCCTGTGAGGGCTGGTGACTTTTCTAGCAGTAAATGTTTCTGGTGTATGTGGTACTTGTTGAGACCTCTTGCTTAGGCAAGACCTCCAAGTGAAGTCCCTTTGTTTCTGGCATATTGGCTTGATATTTAGAAATAGAACAGAAGATGCTATGTCTTTAGTTGCTTTCTTTACAAGACCACCATTTGCTTTCATAGTGACATCCTGCCATATCCCCTTTGTACCTTGGGGCTCAGCAGTAAACACTTCAGTAAAATCTCCGTTCTTCTTTTTCTTGCTTGGTCCTTTATTGTGAAGGGAAGGGCTCTCCAAACATCTCCTGCACTATCTTGTTGATCTCACTCTTTCAATATGCGTTTTTCAAAAAAGAATTCTTCAAGAAATGACGGAACTGACTGTCAGGAAATAGCATGCATGGCTAGTGTGGTCTTGAGTAGGGGCATCAGTTAAAACATAGGCTTGCAAGATAAACTGTCACAGCATCAAAATTGTGCATTGTATATGTTAGCTCCTATGTAAATATATTTATGAAAGCAAACAATGGATTATTGGCTATTGATGTGGTAATTAAAAATGGAAGTCTAATGTAGCATAGCTTTCAAATTGTAAACTTCCCAAAAAAACAAACATGAAAAGAATCGTGTTTCATTACAGCAAGTCAGAATAACAACCCGTTGTCTAATCTGGAAAGATGAGTTGTTGGCTGGAGAAAAAAAGAGAGATGATGAACCTGGTCTTATTATATTCCTGTTATATTCCTATACTGAAGCTTTGCAGATAAGCTAGTTCTATTAGGTATAATTTGTCTTTTGTTTCCTTGATGATTAAAGCTAAGAAAAGAATGGTTTTTCCAAAGAAGTGAACAAATAAGAAGAACTGGAAGACTGAATATTGAATTGTAGTGTGCCATTGTAGGGCAGAATGAAGAAAGCTTTTAAAGTTTTCTTAATTATATAAAATAGCAACAGGAACTTTGATGCAAACTAACTTTGAAAAGATTCCAAAAATGAATTTAAGATTTAAACAAATACAATAGTATTTTACTTTGTCATTTGATGATAATTGCTAGACTTTCAGAGATTTGAGGAATCAGGTGAATAACAATGTTAAGGTGCTAGAACTCACAAGGCATGGTCAACAATTATATCTTATTATGATATTGCACTTTTGGACACTTTTAATTAAGAGTAAATCATTTGTGGTGCACTTAGCTTTCAAATGGCTACCTTGGATTCTTCAATTTGTGTATTACTGTAATGAAACAAAACTACTTTTTCCTGCATCACACTTGTGCATGCCTTCTTTTCCTAAACTCATAAATACAAGCAGTTTTATAAATTCTCTACTAAATTTATCTCAATCTTCTGATACTTAATAAAGTAATCATAAATATGTTCATTATATACAGGTTGATTATGCTTACCTTACGTGTATTTCATAATAAATTTTCAATGTCTTATGCAATTATTTTTCCGTGATTATTTTTAACAGATTTTCAAAGAAGATATTGCTTGAATTTTGAGTCTTCAGTTATGTTCTTCTATAAAATACTTGTATTTGGAAATAGTTTTCAGAACTTTTTAATAATGTATACAAGTAAAATAGATATACATTCAGAATTTTTTGCATTTTGGATAGTCATTTTTTAATAAGTTTTAAGGTCAAACATCAACTTAACTGCTACTATAACATTATCTACATCATTGCAAAGATGTCTGTGGCATTGAGATAAATTTTATTATAACTAGAGCTATGATAAATTATCATGAACAAAATGCTTATTCTAACAAGCAGAATAGAAAAACAATTGAAAACCTGCTTTCTTAAACTTACTGATTTTGTAGTAGTAATAATAAGAAAAAAATTTTTGTCACAGTACCAAGAAGTTTAGTGGATGATGGATTACATTTGTACTTTATATGTTTTCTAAAAATTCAATTACAAAGTTCGTTCAAATGAAGGGTCAACTCTAATTTGATTGAAAAATAATAAATCACTGGATGATATGGTATTAAAATCTTAATGTACACTATTAGTTTTCTTCATTTATCTACAATGCTATTGATATTTAAAATAATTATAAAGCAGTGTGCATAGATAGCAAGATCCAATTAATAGATCCAAGGACATTAATTTCATCTTGCATTTGATTGAAGAAAATAGACTGCCATGGTTCCAATTAGCTTTTTTCACTTTCATTAAGGGTTATATTTTATGAATATTTCTCTCTGTAGTCTTAAAGAGGAAAAGTACAATCTTCATTACATGCTCATTTTTAAGTTAATTCTTCTGTTCACTTTAATTCATCTTAAAATTATTGTGAAAAAAAAATACTGCTTTCATTTTCCCCTGCAACAAGACTGAATGCTTCATTGCATTACTTGCCTTCCCCACCTCCCCACAGTACCTCAGTGACTTCCAAGTGCCCTTGGGACAGAAATCAAAATAACTTATTCTAAAGTTCTTCATTTGCTGTTTTCTATCTTTCTGACTTTATCTACCACTATGTTCTGGTCTCACCAGTCTTCTACAGCCAAATCCAAGTTTGTTTTCTAAATATGTTAGCATTACTGTTTCTTCTGTGTCCCAAGTTGTCCAAGTCTGGGGTGACCCTCTGCTCTTCTCAATCCTAGTGAGATGAGTTCACAACCAAATTCCTTGATAGATGATTCTCTCATTATGTTAGCTGTTATCTTTCTCTTTGTGGGCTGTGTGGAATTACTTTTCTTTTTACATCTTCTGCGTAAGTTACAGTGTACACTTCTGTAGGTCAGGGGCTGTGTTGTGACATTTTTGTATTAACAGGGGTTAACACATCCCACAGATGCTAAGAACTGGGTACACCTAATGCACAGCATCTGACTTATGAAGTAAAATATCTGTCCTGAAACAAATGAGTTTGTCAGATGAATGTTTTTCTGTTTACTCATGGAATGCATTAAGATTTTAATACTTTAGTATCATTGCCTGTTATTCCATAAACTAACTTTTAGATTAATATTTTCAAATGAACTCAAGTACTTTATATCCATAATATTCACCATCATACTTACCAAGTTATTAATTTTGTATAATCATAGGGTATTTAAAATGGCCCATGGGAATTATGTATATCCAATTCCTAATCAGATGAAAGATAAAAATAAGACTATGACCAGTTAAATGTGTGATGGCTACTAGGTAAATCTCTTTGGTAGACAAATGTCCAGCATGAAGGATAGGAAGTCAATGAAATGCCAAAGCAAGCCATAAAGCTTTGATAGGATGGATGTATGTAAGTGGACCATAAATGAAAAATTGTGGTGCTTGATTCATGAAAATTCATCATCACAATATTCTCAGATAGCAAAATCATTATATAAGTCCTAGAAAATTGTACAGGCTAAGTAAGTAATGAGTGAGTGCACCTGTGATATACAGAAACATTTAGATAATTTGAAAACTAAACACGTGACAGCGCACAGATCTAAAATGCAAGTGTGATTTGATGCTTCCCTCATTTGCTACTAAAAATATTTGCTTTTCTTTTTTAATTAGATACCTAATAAGACCTGATCCGCTGTCCTACCTCCCAAATAGTGAACCCAGCCGGAAAAACAGCATCTGCAATGCCACTGCTCAAGACTCTCGGGAGGAGACCCAGCTTTGATAGCAAGAAAATAAGAGACTTTTTTTTACTCCTATGCGGCTCTTGCTTGAAAAACTAAAGTGTTGCTGCCATTGAAAGAAAGTAGATTAGAATGTATTCAATTCTCTCATATCTAAAAAGAAAATCTATTCTCTTAGAAGTATAAATCATTTTAAAACTTAATGTACCATTGACTGGTACTTCCTTTGTTAATATTGAAAAGATATCATGGAATGATTCTGAAAACCTAAATTAAAAAACAAAAATTTAAATCTGATATTCGATGTTTGAGTAGTCAGAACTGTACAAAAGTAATTTTAAAAAATTATTACAGTTTTATGAAAGCAAAAATCTAACTATATTTGGTACATCACAATAGACATAGAAGATTGCTGCTCCTGTTAACACTTAAATGTGTCATATTATGTTCCTTAAACTTGCTGTTTTATGACATTGAGCTCATCATAAATGCCTACTCTTCCCTATATAGGGATTAATCAACAAATTTATATGGCTGCATTTTGTGTAAAAATTATAGTTTGCTTTATAATACATATTGTTATTTTAACCTTTTTTCTGTCTGTCTTTTCATTTAATGTCATATTCATTTTAGAATTTCAGATGCTCTTAGCATGTTTAATAAACAAAAAGATATATTCAGTTCCTGAACTTTTTGGTAACTTAATACTTAAAAAACATTTTATGCCAAGAAAGTGTACTAAAAGTCAAATATCTACTGTTCTCCTAAAGAAAATGCCTAGTATGGAGAAAATATTTAATGCATATTTGTGAATTTTAATATAAGAACTGAAACTTTAACTGGATTTCTGAAATATGAAGTAATAATTTTCATTTGACTCTTGAGTTTTAACAATTTTCACATATCTCTACAGCAAATTTACATTAGAAAAATAATTTAATATTGAATGGAGACTATTTATACTTTTTATGAACTACAAAAACACTTTAAAACCTTAAATATCTTACTTATTATATCTTTGCTACTGAAGTAATCACACTCAAAAACAATCTGTCAAAAATTTTGATTTAATTTTGAAAAATCTTCTGTACTATCCTAGAGATTCTATAGGATTTATAGTATAACATTGTGAGGAAAAGTATTTAAAATAGTACTTCTTGCCTTTTAAATTTAATGTGAATATTTCCAAATTTGACAGTTGTAAATTTAAATATAAACTGGCTCTTGTGGATATTAATATTTTATCTGAATTATTTTTGTTCCCCCTATATAAACTAAAAAGCACAACAGAAAGTACACATAGCTTCCAGATAATAGTATAGTCAAGTGTTCCCAAGGAACACTTGATTTTGGAAATTTCAAAAGATATTTTTCTTCTAACTGTATTTTATTTTCTTTTAATTCCTGTGATTGATATTTAGTTTTTCTTCAATAAGAATTAGAAACAGACATTATGTCCTTTCTTTTCATAATGAAAAAGAATGTTTGAGTGGAACTGTAATTAATAAAATGATTAAGCAAATTTAATGTTTTCCCAGTTATGCAGAAAAAATGTGAAACATAGAACATGAAATTAAACATTATAACCATTGCATAATGTGGCCCCACAAATATGAGATGTCATTGTTTTCCAACATTTCACATTACTCACATTTTAGAATAACAAGAACACCAGGGATTTCATCTAAAATAAAGACTCATTTTAGTTTGATTTGGTCCTCTTTGATCTGTCAGAGAAGTGGGAAGTGATAAGAGGTTACTTAAAATTGGGAGCATGCTTTAAAATTTAAAGATTGTTTGCGCATGTATATGTATTTGAAGTGTGAAATGCATTTGACAAGCATTCTTATCACAGATTGATGAAATTGAAGGTGGAACAGAATGAATGTAATGGGGAAAAATATTGAATTTACTGAACTTGTTTTTATTATTTGCACATCAGTATTGAAGTGAGTTGGCTTTTTTTTTAAGCATCATTACACTCATTTTTAGGAATTAATGTAGAATTTTACAAATCTGTTTCCCCACACAAGATCTAAAATTTAGTATTATTGCATTATCACAGGTAAGACTAGGATTTTAAGCTAGAATATGATAATATTTCCTATAGAACTAAATTTTTTCTTTCATAAATTTTAAAATAATTATTTTTGATTATGAACATATTAGTCCAAATTTAATATTTGACAAAATTCATACCAGCTTGCTATAATGATGATAGTTTATTAGTCTTTCTGGTTCTTTAAAAATAAAACATGCTTAAAAAAGACTTTTAACAACCTGTTGCCTTTTTAAAATAATTCTACTTGCACATGAAATATAAAGTTAATAATTGTTCTTGTAGCCCTAGGGGACTTGGTTCTGTTTATTGCTATGTACCATTTTGCTACCAGTTACACTGAATTGCTTTGAAATAAATAATAATAAAATTATTTCTGATGATGAAAACTCTTTGTGTCTGTTGCCAAAATTTTGTTAGACTGTTTTGAAATTGCAAAATAATTTTAAAATATTTAATAAAATATTTAATAAAATATTTAAACCCAAAGTAAACACAAAAGTGGTTTCATTGGACAAGAAAGCCATAAATAAACTGCTGTTGAATTACTTCTTATTATAATAAGACAGATTCTGAATAGTTATTTTACCATGACAAGCAAGGAGAAGTATAGATAAAAGAAAGCAGAAATGAACAATGGGAAGAGTGAAAGAAGATGAAGTGGAATAAAGCCTAAAGTAGATGCTAAAGGAGAAATATATTTTACAAGGCAGCCAGTAATGTCTCAATATACTACTTTAAGGTTGCGGAAAGCACTGCTAGAACGGGAAAGAAAGTTTGAAATATAAAAGCTGTCTCCGGTTCTAAGTAAATAAGACACATTTCTCTTTAGGCCTACTCTTAAGGGATCCCTAAAGTCCCTCTATCCTAACTTGGGGCCTGCCTTAATTTTCTCATGAAATGATGTACTGTAGCATGAGGGCAACTGGCTGTGCATCTCAGCAGCTGCACCTGAGGGATAGAGAAAGCAATCTTCATGTTCACTCACTGGCTATGATGAACAGCAAGGTGCGTCCACCTGTACAGAAGAGGCAAGTCAAGACTTGTGTAATGCTCCATGCGTATGTATCCCTGAGCACCGTAGTAGGTAGAACACACCCCATGACGTTCTTCTGTTCCGTTCTGTGAACATCTAATTTGGCAGAAGGGAACCTGGGTGTGGTTCATAGTAGCCCTGTCTGGGGAGAACAAGAATCCATCTGTGCATTCACCCACTTGGCGGATGAATGGTGACGCGTGCACAGGAGCTCCAAATCAGCAGCAGGGGAGTTTTATCCATGAAATAATCATTGAATTTCTTGATTTAGGATTTTTTTTAAGTATTCTTCTGATTTTCTTGTAGAAGTAGCCCAATTCAGTACAATTGCACATGAAAAATCTGGTCCCTGCAGCATAAGGTAGTATATGCCACAAAAGCTTTCAAACTACTACATAAAAATACATGCTCTGCTGGATGCACACCTATACTCTCAACTTAGAAATTTATCCTGGAACTCAGCCATCAGGCCCTTATTCATGCTGTAATAAACCGAATGATGTGAACAGCCTTGTGTCTGACATCATCCAAACTAATCAGAATGTGACATTCGAGAATTGGTTGACCAGTTTCCTATTGACATTACATTTACTAATAGAACACAAGTTGACCAGTGTAGAAACTATGCAAGAACAAAGCAGAAATTCCCAATAAAATGTTGCAATTTGAAAAGAGAAAATTGCATAGTACAATCTTTGGATTTCAGACAGATATGACATTGGGCTTATGTGTAGCAAACAAAAACAAATCCTGCTGATCACAACTTTGCACCATGATGGAAAAGTTGGTAAAATGGAAGCCTGAGATTTTAACTTTCTAAAACAAAGCCAAAGGTAGAGTAGCTGTTGTTGATGAGTTTTGTAGCAACTACTATGTTAATCAAAACACAAAGCTTTGGCCAATAGTTGTTTTACTTGATCCTAAACATGTGGCATGATTACTTTGATAGTTCACAAAGAAAATAACAAGTGAAAAATGAGAAATTTTCCTAGAGGATTTGGACTGTAACTGTTAAGAGATCGTTTACAACAGAGGAAGAGCAAAATGTCTCTGCCCAGAGAGCTCACTGGTGAACAGGCAGATACGTTACAAAGACCTACTTCTACAACCAGAAAGTCCGAATGATGTCAGATGTGCCCTGCAAGAAAGGACAGAAAAGCAAATGACCTCTCAGTGTAAGCAATACTTGTGCATAGAACAGAGAGTTATTATATGTGAAGACTGCTTTGAGTGTGATAAGAGAAGCAAAAATTAGTTCTGTGCTAGACTTTTGTCTGTATTTACATTGTAGTTCATATAGGCATTCATTTCTGATGTTGTCTTTTAGGTTTTGTAAGCAAATACACAGCTGATATGAAAACAGTCATGTCCAGTCTAAGCACTTGTTACATATTTGACATTTTATTTTACTGATATCTTATTTTCCCACTAAGTACTTTTTAAAGTATAGTAGAAGCTTCTAAGAAAACAGCAAGACAAGTGAGATATCAAGTATGTCCTACACAAAGGCAGGAAAGTAAAATATATGTGCTGTTAATGTAAGCTAAAAGTGTGTATTTAATGTGTTGTCATATTGATATGTGAGGTGTGATACTTGAAGTAAAGACTGCTTTTTTGTCCATTTCTTTTGGTATTTTCATTGTAGTTCATAGGAAATTATTTCTCTCTTTTTTTTTAGGCTTCAGCATTCAATGTTGAAATTTTCGATGCTTTTTTTATAAACACTCAATGTTGAAAATTCAATACTTTTTTCCTGCTGAGTACTCGTTATTTAATATAATGAAACTCATAAAGTGAAAAATTAATCATTCATGAATAGAAATGCTTCTAAACAATAGATGTAGGGCCGGGGATTTAGCTCAGTGGTTTAAGCGCCTGCCTGGCAAGCCCGAGCTCCTGAGTTCGATCCCCGGTACCACAAAAAAAAAAAAAAAAAAAAAAAAAAAAAAAAAAACAATAGATGTGGGTTTATACACCTTTCAGTATGCTCCTTTAACACAAAATTGTGTGATGCCTTTTATATAGTATTAAAACAGGTGTAGAATACTTAACAGTGGGATGAAGAAGAAAGACTTAGCAGAGAACCCAGACTTAAGAAGCAGCATCATAGGAGTTCTCTGGGCTTTGTTTTTGCTTTCCTCAATTGGATGCTGGGAAACACCCATTGGTATAGACAGAGAAGCCTGCAAAGTGGCCTGCTTTTCTAGCAAAGGACCGGAGAACCTTCACATGTGTGCATTTTGGAGAACCAAATTTCTGATGCTTCTGAACTGGGAATAACTGCTCAGTGTACCCTATGGCCAGAATGTTCCCTCAGTGTGTTGGGAGGCTTTGAAGTAGTCTCTCTGAGAGACACTTCCTCAGAACAATTTTTTGCAGCTCTCTAGAAGATAGATTTCCAGAAAGTTCTGGAAGTGCAAGATCACAGTGAATCCTTGTCCATCCTGTAAACCAGAGCTATGGCATCTCCAGTGGAATCTAGATTTCAGTCCTGGGGTATTTCACTGAAGCATTATCCTCTCCCTGAAGATATGCCCTGAAGATAAGATGTTCCCTATACATAATTTTCTAGTTATCTTAACAGTATAACAGTAATTCAATGTTCTGTCACAGTTAATAATTGCTCATATAAAAAATTCTTTGCCCAAATCATTGTGATTTTTCTTTTCAATCTGGACACTGATATAATGCACAAATCAGAAATTCTCTCCATGACTAAATATTAAATGATGGTGCTAAGAAATTTTTATGACTGCAAACCTAAAAGAGAGTCCTTGGGCAAAGTTAATAAATGAATAACACCTACCAGCAAACTTTTCTAATGATATATTCCTCCATTAGAACCTCAGAGCATTTGGACTTCATTTTGATCTTCTCTACTTAAGACTGCTCTCCAGTCTGTATCAGCTGGCGGAAGTTAGAATTAGGTTAGTTTTAAACATGAGATTAATGTAAATTCATAACATATGGTCCTTACAATAAATAATTGGACTTATAATTAAGCTTTACACATTTTTAAATTAAATGTGAATAAATAGAATTAGAATAGAATAGAATTAAATAGAATAGAATAAAATTAAATAGAATTATTTAATTAAACCTAAAATATTTCAGTGGAAATCAAATTATTTTTAAAGATTAATAATAGGAATGTTTCACTAATTCACACTATAATTAGCCCTATTCAAAGAAATACATAGTTCTACACAAAGATATACTTATTTTTTTTTGGTGTTATACACAAGATATGTTAAATTCTAGAGATAAGCTAGATATCTTTCTACATTGAAATTTTTTTTTGCTTTTTGTTTTTTCTACATTGAAATTAAACACAAACTCAAAATGAAGTACAGTACTTCTAAATCTATAGGTTGCCAGTTCTTAATCTCGGTTATTGGTATACATTAATAGTTTGAGCTCATTATAGAATGCAAATAATTATTTATTTCTTCAGAAAACATTCAAATGCAAAAAAAGACCTTTAAGACACTTTTATTACAAAATATGAGGTGAGTACTGAAATGGTATTCGATAAGCACATTGCCTAGCCATATATATGCACAAATTAAATGGTATCAGTAAAGTAATAATTTGTTACTAATTGTTGTCATATTTCTAAAGATACATTAATGTGAATACTATAAACTAATCTAAATTTTAAGTTAACCACAGAATGAGATCTCCAAAAGATCTGTCATTTAATCATATGATTTCATAAAGTAATATGCTTTGTGATACACTTCAAGCATGACAGGGTTGGCTACTTAACTGTGTGGATAATAAAAATGTATTTCTATCTACTATATGATGACTGATGTGGAAAATGGCATAAGGTTTTAGCACAGAAGATTTTATAAACGTACATTCATTAGAATAATATAAGTATCCAAGTTATTGGAGTATTACAAATATATCAAGTATTTGTTTCCTTCACTAACCATTTAAACTTGAACAGAAAACAACTACTACTTGAAAAAATACTTTCAGTTTAGGTATCTTAGGCCAACTGAGCTATAAATGACTTGATTTTGAAAAAGAATATTTTATGACCACTTTTTAATGAAAACTAATTAGTTTTTAATGTTTCTTGGGAAAGCATGCTGTGAAAAGGCTACAAAATGACTGACATTTACACTGGAAAACATCCCTAAAATAATTAAGTGGCTGTGCTTGATTTATTGTTACTAACTTAAGGAGAAAATTCTTTATTATGAAGCACTCAACATACTCTAAGTTGTTGGGAGAAATTCTTGTTTCTCTCTTTGGCCAACGAAATGTTTATCCTTGTATTAGTCAACAAGTTGCAATTCAACTGACAATCAGAGAACAAGTAACTAGTTACTTTTGAGTCACTGTTAGTCTGAAAAACCTAAATTATTCAGAAAGAATATAGATATTTGGTTACTGTGGAATGTAAAATTTTTGACATAAGGAATTTTTATGCTAATATTAGTAGTAATGTTAACGTTGCTTAATCATATAACATAATATATTCATTTTAGAATATTGAAGTAGTAATATCATATTTTGGCCAAAGATTTCTGTGTATTTATTAGTTAATGAAAGAAAAAAATCTTAAGGCATTATTAATATGATTTTCTTTTTAAAAATAATATGCTGGGATTTGGGGATCATGCTATCTTTTTTTTAGTTTTTTTGAAACATTGAAATCTATACACTGCAATTACAAGTGCAATTAGTACCAACTGAAAGTGTGTTATTAGGAATCAGCATGAGTTATGGCTCAGTATTTTGAAATAGCTGCTGTAAAGTCCGTAAAGTTTTTCTTAACAAAAAGACTGATAAAATCTGCCCACCCTCATAACTATTTGAATTTTCCAGAGCAATTTTTCAATATTAAAAGAATCAAAGTCCCCTGACATTTTCCACTGTTTTTTTTAACATCCTTTATTAGCTTACTTCTTTGTATAAAATAGCAGCAAAAGCAATTATCAAATTCATGTAACCTTGAAGTAACTTAGTGGTGTAATTTAACATAGAAGTAATTATACATAGAAGCCAATTTTCATCTGAATCTGAAATCAATCATTTCTTTGTAACTTATCCGATATCATCACAGAATGCAGAATACAGATGATGCTCTAGGGTGAGTAATCTGTTTTGTATACCCACTATTGACCACTTCCTAGACATATCTGTGTCACAGGTGTCTCATTTTTCAGCCAGCAATGATGCTCTGCATTTGGTTTTACACAGACAACTAATTGACCTTCAAGCATCTAGAAGCTAAATATAGGACACTGGACCATGTCGCACGGTCATTGATCACTGAAAAATTAACTCTTCAATCTTATGACCTGGCAGGAATAATGCTCTGAGAACCAGAAAAAATGAAGCCATGCCTGTGTCCACTTCTAGCAACCCAGTGCAAGAGAATCATTAAAGTCACAGAAGTCTGCAGAGGGCGTGGTCTTGAGCTTGCTTCTGCAGTTCTGACCCATTCCAGTTGGCTCTGAAGGGCATGAAATCATAGTCCATAGCAACGGGTGAAAGAATGAGAGTTTAATTTTGTAGAAAATCATTCTCAGTGTGGACACCCCAATCTTTGTGTTCACGAACTAAAAAGTGCTTGGCACGAAGCTCAAAGAAAGGTCTCTGTTAAAAGGTATTAAAGCTTTCCGATGCCCATTGTCATTCGT
This sequence comes from Dolichotis patagonum, assembly GCA_004027295.1. NCBI lineage: Eukaryota > Metazoa > Chordata > Mammalia > Rodentia > Caviidae > Dolichotis > Dolichotis patagonum. The sequence goes on along the minus strand of PVJX010000183.1, from coordinate 108,506 downwards.
CTCAGTGATTAAATTGATGTCTTCTCATAGGACACAGACTTTTTTCATACCGTTATAGCATGAAAATCCTCAGATGTCCCACAGGCAAACCTGAAGCCCATCTTTGATTTTCCTGTTCTTTTAACACTCTCTCTAGTCACCAATTCATTTATAGCACTTGCCAATTCTACTTCCTAAAAGTCCTTCAAATTCTGAATTCTAACCACTGCCTTCCTAGACCACAAAATGCAGATTAATTTATTCTTGACATATTCTAATAAGTGTAGCAAAACCAATTTTCCTCTGTTGGTTTGCTTTCCAATTATGGCCAGAAATGCTTTTTAAAACTGTAATTTATTCTCTGTCAAATCATCAAAACTGGACTCTCATTACTGTCAGAACTAGGACAATAATTCCCAGGTCTAAGAGTAGGCGTGACCTAAGCCATGTGGTCACCTCTTTTTTTTTAGCTCTTCCTTGTGTATCACTCATCATGCACAGCTTTCAGGTTTTCAAATACACAGACTCTTTTGCTTGTGAAGATACCCATAAATTATCTGTCCTGCTTTATCTGACATACTTACCTCATTTTTAAATTTGTTTCTCATTAAATTAAGCAAAAATATTTATTACAAAGTATCCTTGAAAACAATCATTAAAAACACTTCTTTAGGCAATGTCTAACAATGATAACAAACAAATAAAATTTCCTTTTAATGTTTTTATCCTTTACTTCTTCATCCACTCTTACCTTCATTATTATTATTACTATTATTAGAATTGGGATCCAGTTTTTGATCAACAAACAAAACATAAAATGTGGTTGCAAAAATTTTCTCTGGAAGGAAATATACTTTTTGTTTAGGAATATACTATTGGGCTTTGTTGTCTAAAACAAAGTTTTAGGGTAGCATAAAGGTACAGAGATGATACATAAATTAGACTCCATATTATTACAAAGGAGATTTGGACAGTAAAAAGAGGACCAAGTTCACTGAGGGGAATATTAAGAGATAGGAATTCCTAAGCAAGCCTGCAGAAAACTTTGAACTCTGATGAGGAAAATTTTGAGCTGTGGGGTAACTTGGTTATGGAAATTTTCAGTGCTGGGATGATAGAATGGCTTTTTTTATGAAAATTATTATTACTTATTTTAATTTTTATGCTCTTACTTTTTCAGGTGCATGTTTCTTCCTCCTTTGTTAAACCAAAGTTTTAATAATTTTTCACAAAGGCTTTTGTCTAGTTGATATTTGAAGACAAAGTAGTCTGTACGATGTGCAGCAATTAAAATAACCAGTAGCTAACAGCAAAGCGGAGATTAATGTAAAATAACAGAAAATGTGAAAAGTCAGCTTGCAGGTGCATAACTCAGCACCACACTTAAGACAATTTGATCTGCTTCTAAGTTGAAGGTAATCATTGAAGGTGGATAAGAAACCAGTGCCTAAAATATGTCTGTATAGTGTTCATCTTCCAGCTTTGGATTATTGATGTTGGGCAATTTTTTTTTTTTTTTTTTTTTTTTTGGTACCAGGGATCGAACTCACGACCTTGCGCTTGCCAGGCAGGCGCTTAAGCCACTGAGCTAAATCCCTGGCCCCAAGGGTAATATTTGTTGATTACAAAACAGACATTATCTTATAAACACAAGATACTACATGACATTTAATAAATCAGAAATTATATCTTGTTTTTAAGCTAATTTTGTTTAGTGAGCCCAGATATTATTTAAAAGATGCAATTGTCTAGTTATTTTTTCTTCTTTTCTTTTAAAGATAATTAACATCCAACAGAAGAAAACATAATAAACATAATCAAAACAAAGCAGTGAAATTGATACAAAACTTCAAAGCAAGATACTAGGAAAACAACAATGGCTACCATAGTATATCTCGTTATCTTCACAATAGTTGTCCATTCCATAAGATACAGCAAAACCAAACCAAAACAGAATAAAACTAATCAAAACAGAACATTGACTAAAGCAAAACAATTAATTGGAACAAAACAAAACAGACAGAATATTAGATTTCAAGGACAAAATAGAAGGAAATCCTCCATATTTGCTACATTGCATACTTTTATGCTCCCATTAGGTACTCAAACCACTGGCCCCAGGCCTGCAAAATCAACCAAACAATACAAGCATTCAGTTGGTTTTTGTACTTCAGTTGCTATCAACTCAGCCTGTCCTCCAAACCAGTGGGTTGCTTATGGGATTATAGGGTGGATGGGGTGTCGATTCTCAGTCTGTGTACCAGTAGGTATTATCTGATTTTCTCTTCCTGGGGCCCCCGTATCTTGTGCAGTGTACCAGTTAGGCTGGCTAGTTGACTTCTTGGTAGGTTCATCCCAGTCCCAGAATGGCTGATTTCCAGGAAGTGCCGACTTTTCTTTTCCTATTGCTAGTTATTTTTTCATGCATAGATTTCTCTCAATCAGTGGGGAGAGAATAAAAATATAAATAGAGATAGAGACTAAAGAGAAAATATAAAAGCATTATTTTGCTTTAAAGTTTTCTTCCAGTCAAAGTCAAAAACAACTTAGAAAATAAGGAATCAGTTCACTAGTTTCGATGCCAGTATATAGAAAGAAAAATGACTGAATTGAGTCTATTTTCTTAGTCCTAATGTAAAAGAAATCACTGAAATTTATGTGCAGAATTAATTAGACAGGAGCAGAGAATACATATTTAATACATCATTAATTTTATACATTTAATTGCCTTATTTTATTTGTGTTTCAATCTTATCAGCTCATGGGTTTGGGCTTGTTTTATTTTTACATTTGTTTGTATGACCATAAACAAAGAAAAAAGCTAACACTAAAGCTAACACTAAAGATAGCTAAAAAGCTAACACTAAAGATCTTCACTGATTCTTGCCTTTTTTTTTTTTGCAGAAAGATGTACTTTAATTCACATTTTCTAGAGTTTGATGGTACAGCAGCAAATTACTTGCAATTCTGTTCACAAAAATCAAAGCGGGGCTCAAAGATACTACTGAAAATAGAACATGGATTTATGTGTTGGGCTTTGATGCACCTAACCTGTCTTTTGGTGAACAGCTATGCTTTCCTCAGGTTTTCCAAGCCTGTCACTATGGCTGCATAAAAAATTCCTCTTTATATGACAAACTATAATATTATTGATTTAAACAGAGTATGGTAAATCCCTGACTTGCAAACATTCAAGTTGTGAATTTTCACAGATACAAATTGACTTGACTTTACAAACATTTGAAGATAGAAACAAATCGTGTAAGTAGCTCACCTATAAACCAGACAGTATGGTTGTGCTGCTGTGTGCTTATTGTACAGTATAATAGCGTACAGCAGTAAAGAGCTCAATTAGAGCCCAAGATGTCTAGAAGACAGAGGAAAGGTATTGGTAGTGCGGAGGGGACTTCTAGGAGGCACAAAGCAACACACACTGTGTATTTGTGTCAAAGGTATATAAGACTCACTTTGTTGAATTTAAAAAAATGAATCCAACTTACAAAGCTACCTCCAGGAACTGAACTTATTCAGAAGTCATTATGGTTTTCCTTTGTGGGTGGCTCCTTTCTATAATGACTCTCCTCACTTTTAGCTGCTTTGATCAGTGGTAGTTGGGTTTCTGAAAAGACTTGTATATTGAGATATAAACTCATTTGCTTCTCTTTAAGACCCTGAAATCATTGTGTGAATAACCCCTGATATGAAAATTGTGAAATCACAATCTGAAAGTGGTGCCACCTAAGTAGCCTAGAACAGACAACTTCCAGACAAATTAGGATGAGGTCATATTGTTAGAATAACTCTAAGTTGTACAGCACTGGTGCCCTTTCCCACAGGGATACACTTGGATATAATAAAAATATCACGTGATAATAAAGGAAGTGATTGAAGGATATAGCTTAGAGCACAGGAAGGCAAAGAATTTCTAGAAATCCCCACAACCTAGGAGAGAGCTATGTGTTAGGGTCTGTTTTGGTGCTCCCAGCATGAAAGGAGGTAGATGCTGTCATGGTTTCAGCTTCATGATATTTTATGCTGAACCTTGACAGAATGCATTTCTGTCATTTTAAACCACTGAATGTATGATAATTATTTTTGTTTCTAAGGAAACTGTATCATACCCTTATCATCTTCATTTTTTTAACTTTTCAATGAGAAACTGTAGGGTTGGTGGGGGTAACAGGACCATGATAATGAGTAAAATATATTCAAAATACCCATCAATAGATGAACTGATAAAGAAAATGTGATATGTGTATAAAACAGTATTACTCAACCATAAAACATAAATTTGAGCAGTCTGTACAGACATGGATGGGTCTTGAAGTAATAATAATTGAAATAAATCACACAGATTATTAAATATTACAATTTCTCTAATATGAGAAATCAGTTAGATAACTTGACACTGGCAAATATTAAATATTGAACTATTTCAGAATCTCACTGGGCTAATAAAAAGATAGGTTCTAGGTGGGAATGCAATTTGCTATGGGATCTCCGGTATAATATCAATGACATTCCTTAAGGTGACTTGGGCCCTTTCATTCCAGGAACTGTTTTGTAATTACTTTCAAGTAGTGAAACAGTTCTCAACAGACAAACCAAGCCCACTGTCTCACAAAATAAAAAGTGAAATCACTGACAGGAAAAAGGTAAAAGGGGAATTGGCTATTGGAAATATAAGAGAAAAAAGTCTCCTAGTCCTTGGGAGAGACCCCAGGAAGTGAAGTTCCAGGTGCTTTTTTCTTAGTCTTCTATGGATAAGCAGACTGGGAGTTCTTGATCTGTTATCTAGTGATCCCCTATCAGAGACAGCACCCATAGGTTTAGAATAGCCAATAGAGGTTTAGGTTTTGTAATGTTAAAGAGCTAAATTTCCTTTTATGGTATGAAAGCAGAGTACTATTCCGGTTACTTTGGCCTTCCTTCCATTCCTGTTCACTGAATTTCCAGCTTTTCCATTTCAGGTATATTCTGGGCATACAAAGTACAGTAATGAGAGGAGTTTCCAAAGATGGCAGACTGGTAGGTAGCAGGAGAGGGACGCTCTCTGAGAGAGACAACTTAAATGCCAGAATAGAACACCCTGGAGAGACCCAAACAGAGAGAGATGGACTCTCTCAACCCAGGAAGAAACTAAAGTGAAAAAAACTGCTCAAATATGTGGTCCTGGGGCTACCATTAGAGAAGCTAAGATCAGCAAGCACAGTGCTGAGCCGCCTGAATTCCTGCCTGAGACCTGAACGGCCAAACTGTGCCAATGCAACTGGCTTCAGTGGCTGGAGCGTGGAGCTGAACAGCCCTTTGCGTGGTTCGCCCGGACACGGCCCTGCACACGACACACCCACAGGCACGGCGAATTCGCACCGCAGCCACACTGAAGTCGGAGGTCGGGGAGCCCAGCAGTTCTCAGGGACTGGCATCAATACGCAGTGAGTGATGGGAATAAGATCCTCCCACTGGAAAGGGGAAACCGACTGGATGACATGCTGGATTTGGGCAGGACAGGCCTAACTCCATAAGGAAGTGGCTTCAGTTGGTTACTCCCTTTGGAGAGTGGATTGGTGGAATCTGCTTGACTTGGCCATGCCCCTGGCAGGGACCCAGTGGGTCGTTAGAAATTAATTCCCTGATCTCGGCCGACACTGATGCAGTGAAGGCCCGCAAAGGTTGACTGCCCCAGAGGGGAGAAGCCAGCGCACACTGCCCTTACTTGAACTTCAATCTCTGATAGCAGAAGGCAGAAACCCCTAGCCTACGCACTCCAGAGGAGCATTAACCAACAAGAAAAGGGGCTGGGAATTACACTGTACACTTGCATGGAAGGAACCAAAAACATGACAAGAGAGAGAAATAAGAAAAAAATCCCAGCCCTCAACCCTGAGAACATTGATCCAGGAGAGGTAAATACAAAAGAGATTGAGGGCAGCAAACATGGAACAGCAAACACAGCATTAGCGGACATAAAGAGATATCTTCAGGACCTCATAAGCGGGATCAAAACTAAATATTAATTCAAATTAAATAAGAGATAAGTAGATTAATAAAGGAAAGGCTGGGCACCTCTCAAGAAGACACAGACGGAAGAATGGAGGAACACAAAAGGAGAGAAACATTTAATCAAGAATACAAAAAAAAATCTAGAATTCATGAAGCAGATTCAAAGAGATTACCAGCAAACTAAAGACTCCATAGAAAGTTGGCAAAACTCCTTGAAAGAAACCAAAGATAGACTATCAAAAATTGAACACAGGCTTGCAATGTGGGGTCATGAAAGGGAAGATCTCTTAAAAATAACAAGGGAGCAGGCAATAACTATTCAAAGACTAGAAGACAACAAGAGGATCTGTAACTTAAGAATAAAGCATGTGAATGAAGAATCAGGAGTCAAAACAGAGGATCTGCAAAGGCTATTCACAGAAATCATTAAGGCAAATTTCCCAAGCATAGAAAAAGGAAATGATATGCAGATGTATGAGGCATACAGAACTCCAGCCACCTACAACCAAAACAGAGCTATACCTAGACACGTAATAATCAAGATCCCAGAAATTCAATATAAGAACAGAATATTAAAAGCCATCAGAGAAAAGAAACAGATCACCTATAAAGGAAAACCCATCAAAATCACAGCAGACTTCTCGACACATACCATCAGGTCAAGAAGAACTTGGAGTGAAGTAATTCAAACCCTGAAGGAGAACAATCTCCAGTCCAGATTGATGTATCCTGCAAAACACTCTCTAGAAATTAATGGAGAAACAAGATGCTTCCATGACAAAGAGGAACTTAGAGAATTTGTGACCACCAATCCAACCCTACAAAAAATACTGAAGGACATTTTAGAGAGAAAGAGAAAGAATACAAGCATTTCAGGAACAGTGGCAGAGAGGCCTCAGTGAATGGGGCAGACAGTGGAGTGGAAGAGAAAAATAGACAACCAATGGCAGAAAAACAGAATAGCAGAAATAAGGCAGAGAAGATTGGCTGTAATCTCTAGTATAGATGGCCTTGAAATATTAACAGAGAGAAACACAGGCAGAGTAGATCAGGAGATAGGGTCCATTGAGATGCTCTATATAGGGAGGCAGTGGGAGCCAAAACAAGCAGTGCACCCTAAGGGAGTGAAAGGGGAGGAATTGTCTAAAAAAGGGAGGCAGAGGATATTGTTAATTGGGTAACAAGATTTAAAATTTACATTATTCTCATCAATCTGCTTGGATGGATTACGTGATGTTCCAGTTTGTCTACTTGAGGACATGGGCAGCTATCCCAAAAATAAGGGGACATATTATGGTAATCATCCCTAATTTCCTAACAACTTAATCTGAGCCCTTCATAACTTATACTGTCTTATTATGACTGATCTTATTTGAATCTGTTTTTTTAGATTGCTACTTTGTATTGACTGATTTTATTTAAATCTGTTATGATTGATAGCATCAAGTCTAAGAGTATAGGCAACTACACTGAAGATGACAAGATTCACTAAGATACCCACTCTGGTTTGATTATTACTTGCTTTTGAAGTCTTATAATATCTCTAATGCTTTGTTTTTATTAATGTTGTTATATACTGCTGAGACATCATGGTAACCATTGTAGATCACCTTGTTTTGCGGTTTTATGTGACTTTTTTGCTTCATGCTTTTCTAGGAATTGTTTTGTTTTATTTTGCTTTGTTTTGTTTTTCCCTCTAATACAGAAATGATAGTATACATGTAGAGTCATGCATGGGTAGAGCTTATAAACTGTTTATGAGAACCAACTGTATAACACATGTTGAAGTGAAAAACTACTTTGAAGAAAAAGAGACACTACAGTACCCAGTGCTGATTCCAAAATGTCATGATATGAAATCCAGCAATGTTATCATTCTTTGTTCAGAGTGATTTTAGCCTTTTTTTTTTGTTGTTGTTGTTGTTTAAGTTCAATACACATGAATGTATGGACAGCTGTTTTGAAGAGAATGAGAGACACTATGACAGCCATTCTTGGCTTCCCTATTTTGTGGTCTTGAAGACCCAAAATGCCTTCCTCGGCCTGCTCAGATCAATTCCATACTATGTTGTTTCATGTGAATTTCCTGTATGTGACAATATGGACAACTATTTGGAAGAAAACAAGAGTCAATGTGATAGAGAGTGGATATCTCCTATTATCTAGTTTTGAAATTTATGCCTTCACATTGCTTTCTTGTGATCTGCTTTGTTCTGTTTTGTTGTGTTTAATTTTACCCTTTTAATATAATTGCATGTATATTTGAGTGGGTAAGATGGATGACCATATTGCTGTTTTTGTCAGATCATGGAGCAGAACTGTTGACAGTCTCACTGTTTGAATGTCTACTTTACATGTTTTAACTTTGTAATTTGAACAACTATTTCCAAGAAGTCAGTATGTAATTTGTCAAGTAATAATTTTTTAGGTTTTTTTGTTGTTGTTCCTTTCCTTTTTTCCTTGGAATTCTGTATTGTTGCTATCCTTTATTCTGTTTTGTTTTTTTTTCTCTTTAAATAAAAATTTTTAAAAAGTACAGTAATGAACCATCAATAAGATTTAGATATTAAACATTCTGGTAATGACTTGTAACTTTAGTCCAATGAGTCTCATCATCATCAAGAGTTAAAATTACCTGGAGAACATTATTAAATTACCAGCGTAGGCCTCATTCCAAACTCAATTAAACAAGAATCTCAGAAGTTAGATGTTGAGTGTTTATTATCCTTTAAGGTCTTAAAAATCATAATGTACAACCAGAGTTTGTTCATCTCCCCATAAATTTAGCTTTACACTACTGCTGTTTCTGGAAAATAATTAGTATATTCCTGTGTGCCAGCTCAGAAGTTACCCATAGGATCAGGCATAACCCCATGTAATCTTTGTTCTTGTTTATTTCTGTAATGCTAGGAAGTCCTGGCCACTTTTCAACTTCTACACCATAATCTACAAACTGGAGATAAGTTCTCTTGTTATTCATGGCTATTTCACAAACTATTTTTAAAATATATATATCCTCCTCTTCTTTGGATAATTTTCTTCAGTTTTGAATCTCTTGTCTTTAAATCCCTGCCATACACAAACTTATACCCTTGTCTTCCTCAGGTTATTTATGGATTATTTTAGCTTTCAGAATATCATCAGATTCTGTATCACAATTGCCATTAATTCTTGGTGAATTAAATACATAGTAGATAAATCTTCTACTCTTTGACATAATTTCTAGATCTGTTCTCCTGAAATGACCTTACTCTTCATCATTCCTTATCTACTCACTACCATGACCATATCTTAGAGATATCAACATTTATCAATGAAACACAATGTCTTGAAATCTAAATTCAACTAAATGGTCATTTTGAGAAAAAAGATAAAATCTTTCCTGTAAAAGAGATACAAAAAATAAACATACGTTAGAAAATTTATTTGATTCCTATCATATGAGGAAATCACATAGATATTATAACTAATTGAAAAGAAAAAATCAAAAGAACACAGAAGTATATGGCATAAGGAAATGTAGAGATGAATTTGCAAACAGGAAAAAACATAGTATCTTTTCAAATAGGAGAAAGGCCAGTTAAACCACCATCAGACAGGACAGAATTTGCATGTGTTTCAGTTATCTATAATTTGCAAAGCGTTGCAAAATAGTTAAAAGATAATGAATAGAGAAGTAGAATCTGATAAACCTCAAAGTACAACTGCCCATTTCCTATATTTCTCTCTCTTATATTTCCCAGTCTGCTTAAAATTTATTCAGGCCCAGTGACAACTTTATTTTTCAGTTGTCAGATGAAATATTTGCAATTCTACATAAGTCTCAGTAATCTGTTTAACAACATCTTTGTAGAGGACTCTTCATTGTCTTTGGTCCCTGAGTGACATAATTACACAGATTGGTCTACAACCACCAGTGCATTCGCTACATCCAATAGGGAGACATACAGAATGAGCAAAAAATCAACTTGGATTTCTAGGTACAGAGGATAAATGTTTTTTATTTGTTTAGTTTTGTTTTGTTTTGTTTTGTTTTTGCACAGTCTAGTTATCCTGCCTAAAACATTAACTGCCTGAGTACATTTTTAAAATTATGATCTAAATATCCCAAATGTTTCATTATTCTTCCTAGGAATTATTCAATTAATTCTTTAACTTGTTATTACCCTGAAGTATTGTTTCAGAATCACTTCTCTATAATCTTGTTGTAGTCAGGGGTTGTGAGGAGGACATTTAGAATTAGGACAAAGAATTTATACTATTATTTTATGTTGGTCACCCAGAGTTTAACACAAGAAAGTGCAGGAAATCTGCCCACAACACTAATGATCCAGAATATTACACCAAGGGCCTTGATCCCACAGCAATGTCTTGCATGAGTCCAGGTGAAAACCTGAGCCCATGGCAATGCCTCTGATGAGTCCAACGGGAGGTCTAGAGCACACAAGAAAGACTCACACCAGTCTGTTTTATGGATTTGTGCTGGGAAGACCCAAAAGTCAGTGGTGGAAGCTGGAAAGTCTATGCCAGCGGGGTGAAGGAGCTATGCTGATAGGTTGAGGGTTCTACACTGGAGCTGAGAAGTTGCTCTCATAATAAAGACCAGGGCTGTCCTGAAAAGCACCACAGCCATCTTCAGCGATACAGAGGTCCTGAGCTCCTCTGCTGATAAGAACAGTTGAGTACATACCAGGAAGCCAGCATGACGAGTTTCTCCCGGAGATTAAACAGAACATGTCTTTCCCATCCAGAGCCAGGAAGCGATGCTCGATGTAAGGACCAGAGCTCCCGCAAAGTGAACCACAGCCACTCTCACCAACAAGGTCCCGGCCTCCTCCGATGACGATGGTCAAACTCACACTGGGGAAGCTGGTCATGATGAGCTCCTCCAGGAGAACCAACTGCTCAAACTGCAACACTCAGAGAAACCCACAACACCTCGCTCTTCTCGAGGTCTCTTTTTAAAATGCTGGCAGCTTTCTTCACGTGGGCCATCTAGGCTCAGCACCATGCTGATTTAATTCAGCTGGTGATAATTTGAACACCAGTTTTCAATCCGTAACGGATCTGATACCTTCATCTTCATCTAAATGATGATCTTGCATCTTATTTAATTGAGAAAATTCATAAGAATAAAACTTCTGAAATGTTGTACTGTATATTTATTATAAGGTATAGATTATACTCTATTTTCTTTAGAAATGAAAAACTATCTGTCCCCCACTTCAGAGCATATATTTATTTTAATGTTGCATCTCATTTTCCTCATTTATGGTCAAAAACAATTCTTCTATTTTTTTTACTCTCTACTAAGTTATTCTCACTGACATGTACAAATGCTGTTTTCTTCTATTTATATGCATCATTATATCTATCTATGTCTGTACTTATATGTCTATACTCATACATCTAAAGATTTCTTGGCTAATTATTTTTCTAATGTCCCATTGTCCTGCTGTCCTTGACAACAAAACCCTTTGAGAAAGGTACCCATATTCCCTGTCAATTCCTCTCCATCCATTTCTGTCAAGCTATTCTTAAATCTTTCACTACATTTTTCTTTTATCAAAGATACCCTTGATCTCCACATTGATAAATTAAAAAGTCAATACATAGTCCTCACTTTGACCTGTGAGCCAGCAACATCTGAAAGATGGCTTTGTCTTTTTTCATTTGTCTAAGACACAAGACTAGTTTTTTTCCTATCTCAATGGGCATTTCTCTAAAGACCTTTCCAACCACATTGTAGTGCAAAAATTTTTGCTACTTTTTTTCATATAAAATACGTTGCTATTACCATTGAATTTTGTGACTTGGATAATGTTCTTATCTCTGAAATCTTTATTAGTAGTAGTTGAAATAAAAAGAGAATTAATACTTTAAATGAGTGAAAATGGAACATAGAGAAGTGAAAGATGGTAAGAAAACATTCAATATATTCTAAGGAAACATAATTTCTTGGATTATAACATTTAAATATATTAATGTACTGTTATAAATTTATCATTGTATTGGTACAATAATATTTTACTTTAGTAACACCTAAAATAATGTTGTTGCTCTAAGTCGAGTAATAATTTAAATTAATAATTTAATATAGTGATTATAGGTATTTTAATAAACTAAGGTTAAGTTAAAGTTAATGATATTTTGATACGTCTAGTAAACATAGTATGGTATAAAAAATCTGTGTTTTTTTAATTGCAAAGCTCTAAGAAACCAATAAACCTGGCTTGTTTTCTGTATTTGTTGAGTATAATTTTCAAAAAAGTAAATTTATGATGTCTCATATGATAAACCCAACAAAGATTTAACTCAACTAATTAATTAATAAGGAAAATTATATGATGTTGATAACCAAATCAAATCCTTTTGTAAGCAAAGGATGCTTAGTTTTGTAAAACTGAAATATCCTGCTTAAAAACAAATGTGGTTATTTTTTTATAGCTTCAAAATTCTTTATAGTAGTCTACTTAGCTCTAAATAATAATGTATATGTAACAGATAAAAATCTGCTAGTTTAAATCCTAGGATGGAATTTTCAAAACTCCATCCTAGTTTTGATGACAAACTCAGCATGCCTACAATCCTTTGGCAGTCTCTGCCTCAAATGGTATCAAAAGAAACACTGCCTAATCTTTTGACTTATTTTTATGATGTTTTTTCAGACAGATCAATACTTGTAAAAATACTTCATTGGTGAGATTCCATTTTCTAGGAATTCTTGATTTCTAGCCACAGTTGAACTCCAGTACAATAGCCACTTCACTGGGTTGTTATGAAGGAAAAGGGCAGATAATTCAGCAGGCATGGTATGCACAAATCTAATATATTCCTACAAAGGGCTATTCTTTAGGAAGAGGACTTGGTCACTCTTGGGAAATGAGCTGTGAGTCCTTGCAATCTTATAACCAATAAGAGACTTTATTTGTTTGATCTTTACACCATTTTATCCCAGTATGATAAGACAGGTTAGCTAACTAATGTAATTATATATTTACCGTTTTTCTGGATTGTTGAATTTTGAGTAGTTGAGATCATCCAGATAGGTGCTCCATTTTTGTGAGTGTGACCCCGATAAAAACGATGCAAACCAAGGCTTGGGTGAGCCTTTTTATCATGCATCTTCACTGTGAAGATTAAACATATCTGTATGCTTTCACTGGTAATGGACACCCAGAAGCTTCTTCATCATTTCTTCAGACTTTGCCCCAAAGGCCCTTGCTTTTACTGATTGTAATCTCCCCTCTTTTTAATAATAAATCATAATTAGAAATATAGTAATATGTGAGTCTTCTGAATACTTGAGCAAATCACCATGTCTAAGTAGTCATGGAGTTCTCTAACATATTTACAGAATAGCCAGAGATAATGCACAGAAAGGGTTTGGGAAAGAATTCAATAAAGATCACTATTAGATCATAGAAAGTACTAATATATAAATCTGTTCTCCTTGGCATGATTGTTAGGCTTTAAAATGCAGTCCTGGCTGTCTCCCTTATCTTTCTTTTCCAAACTCAAAATCATGACTGTTATCAGACCACAGAACACTAAGATAAGTATCACACTGACATTTATTCCTGTCTATATCAGTCACAACTTTTTGAACTATAATTGTTTAGTAGACTTTACACATAATATTACAGTTTTATAGCATTAATCACTCAGTATGAAACAAAAATCTATCTATAACTTGTTCATAATGATAGTTATGACTGCATTTATATTTGTTATCCTTTGATTATACCACTCAACTTTGATTCATCTTAGTTTTTTTTAAAAAAAGCATTTGTTTTCTTTTCTGCCTAGACAAAAACACTAAATGCCTTTATAAATGATATCCAAATAGTCAAGTCAGAAATGTAAACATCAAATCACATTGTATCCATAAAGAGAACCCTGTCTTCAAAGAAATGACTAAATACATTTTGTAAGAGCTGGGTTGATAAATAAACTTTTGCATAAATGGATCTTTAAAAAGAGTTTGGGAAAATATGAAGTACATTTTGAATTTGATACTTACAGACTTTTCAATAACATCAAACAAGTTCATTACTACCCTTCAAATGCATTTTTTCTTCAGACTTATTTGAAGTTCTCTACTGTATAAATGTCATGATGTCAAAATGGTGAAGAAATGTTTGAAAATCCTATTGGAGTTCCTTGTCCAAAATAAGTCATTGGCTCTACAAACCGGTAATTGTTTTGGGGGAAAATGTAAATTATTCCCACAAATTGGACAATAAACTTCAGTTATATTGAACTGATGGCTGCTTTTAGTATAAATAGTTCCTAATGTAACAAGGGGTACATTTTGGTACATTAAATGTTAAATAATTTGAGTTCAACATATAATCTAATTCAAGAGACAAAACCTTAGCCAAAAGTAAGTTCACAATTTTAACCCCTGAACTGCAAGTTTGAACTCTTGACTTTAATCACAAGCTTCTTTATGTGACAAATTACAAGAGATTGAAAAGGAAAAGAGAGTTTTATACCATATAGATCAAGGAATTGTAAATGAATTCAGAGAATGCCATTAAAGTCAGTGAACTATGCATTTGAAAGGTTTTAATCAAACGATACCTGTAGTTTGAAAGAGCTATTTTAGATACAGGGCAGTCTTCTTCAAGTGGAATATGAACTACCTTAGGAGAAGAAAGTTGAATTTACAGTCTTATAGATTTGCCTGGAATCTTTAAATTTGCCCCCAAGTCTGTAGAATAATGAAATCAGTAAATGAATGCTCAGGTTTATATCCCTTTGCTTGGGCTTTCAGCTTGTTGATGTTGCATTTCGTTTAGTTTAATGGACCTTGAGATCTTAGCTTCTGGGTTGGAAACAAGTTACAAGACCTGATCACAGTTGTTCTTTGGCATTTGTGTCTGTTGCACTGTTTAAATGCATTCTCTCAAAGTTTTTAAATATACCTATATGACTATGAAATGTATTAGAAAATATGACATGACACATGGAAATAATATAAGAATTACCATCAAAATGGGAATTGGAAGTAGGCAAAATTATTTGGATATTTGTTCCAGGAAAGATAAATTTGTGAACTATGCAAATAACTTATCAATATTCAAAGCTTATTCCTTCCTTAATACTCACTCCAAGACTCTTATTGTTTGTGTCTAAAAATGGAAACGTTTATGTCATATTTCTTCTACTCCCAATCTGTCCCCTACCTTACAAAAGCACTCTATACAATCCAGCCCAGACCTGGAAATGTGTATGCTCCCTTGGAGATATTGAGTTCTGTAAGAGCAGTACCCTTTCACACTGTAGCAAGTCTGGCAAATAGGTTTGCTTGCTGAGCATCAAACTGGATTTTTCTAGTAGACATCTGGGAAATCAAGAGCTGACAATACATTTTAGCTTCCTTGCCGTTTTTTCTCTCTAATATATGTTACTTATGTTATCTGGGTTTATTTATTTTTTTAGTACAGCTCTAAATAAATGCAGAATTTATTGTTATTTAGTTTGCCAAATTTAGCATATTTTGAATCCAATAATAAAACCCAGAATATCTATTAATAATGAAACGCTAATGACTGCATATATTCTTGCTCATTAACTGCTGTTTGAACTTTTGTTTTGAAATTTGTCAACACATACTGCATTTACATCCTGCAACTGTTTTGTATTTATTTTAGAAACAAGACAATTTTGCAACTATTTTATATTTATTTTGCAACTATTTTGTATTTATTTTAGAAACAGAGCATTTGTTTTCACATTTGGTTGGCTGCATTTTTGAAATATAGAAGAAATGTAATAGAGAACAGTTTTCCTTTTGCTTCTATGTCTAACCCTTTTGTAAAATCTCATTACTACTATTATATGTATGAGAATGTCTGAACTTGGTTTAGTCTTGAATGGCAGCTTTAGTTCATGCTATAACACTACTTTTTCATTTTATTATTGTTTAGTTTGTTTAGTACATGGCATAGTGCATAGTGCATAGCATAGTGTTTGCATTCCTTATGGGAAGTTGGTGCATGTACACAACACTTCCTAGTTCCTTTTCATCCCTTATCCCTTTCCTCCTTTTCTCCATCTCTCAATTCCTTCCCATTTGAGAACAATCTGTTTCCCTATATTTTATCTAGCTGTATTTTATCAAGCCTTTTACTTTTACTCTGAATTTTTCATGTAAGAGAAGCAAAGTCATACTTAAGCTTGTGTGTCTCAATTACTTGGCTTAATGTTACGGTCTCAAGGTGCAGCCATTTTCCTATGAATGCCTCAAATTGATCTTTCTTCACGGTAGAGTAGCATGCTACTATGTATAAATATCACAGTCTTCATCCATTTGACTGTTGATGGACCTATGGGCCACTTAAAAGATTTAGCTATTATTTATAAAATAAATATTTATCATAAACATTCTTGTATTGCTCTTTCTTTTCCACAGAACTTTGTAGAAATTGTCCTATGGCACTCTGGAAATGGACATGTCAAAAAAATAAACGTGAATGCCTGAAGTTATCATAATGATATTTTAAAATCACTATTTGTATGGACCACAGCTTTTCTACCGAGATGCCTCAGGAAATCTTTATCTTTGAAGATCAGTAGCACTCTTAGCATATGACAGGTTTTTGATTTTTCTATGTCAAATTTTTTTCATGCTGTTTCATTCAGTAGATTTGTTTTTATTTCCTTAAGGAACATTGTATTAACTAACGCATATTTTTCTGTTCTATTTCTTTAACATTTGCTTTTTCTGTTCTTTGAAAAATAAAATTACTATTCCATACAGCATCATTTCTGTCTCATAATTTACTTTTTTCTTTCTTATGAATTCAGTTTATTTTCACTTTTCTCTGGATTCAAAAAGATAATTTTCTTGTATTCTTCCCTAGATCATTAATGCAGTCTTTGTGTCTCTGCTTCTCTTCTCCACTTTTTTTTGGGGGGGGGGTACTGGGAATTGAACACTCAGGACCTTGTACTTGCCAGGCAGGTACTTGTGCCACTGAACTACAACTCCAACCCATCTGTTTTTCACTATAACATTGTCTGTACTTTCTTTTGGTTTCCAATTATCCTCCCACTGTAGTATTACTTTGCATGTAGTATTTTGTTTTAATAATTCTCTTTAAAGAAAGAAAGAAGTATAACAATCCTCTCATTAAAGATCTTTCTTATAAACAGCTTTTTTGATAGCTTTGTTATTAATTCCTCTGTTGTTTTCCTCTAGATTTGGTGGATTTGCAGATTATATACTCTTCTTCTTTCCCATATTTACTTTCTTAATCATATTCACTGGTGTCTGTATGCTTTTTAGCTCTTCTTTTTCCTGCACATGAACTGATAGATTTTTTCTTTGTCTTTATTCATAGCTTTCTATTATTTTTTATTTATATAATATCTTCTTTATTGTCTTTTTGCTCATACTTAATGTGCATGTGTTTATTGGAATTTTCTTTTTATTATCATATGGTAGACAAATTTTCATTCTTTTCAGTCTAAGATGTCTCTGATCTATGCTTATGAATGATGATTAAGGAATATTGTTAATCTTATAGTTTGAAGATATGGGAAGAAAAAATTCTAAGTGAATCTCTGTGAAGTTCTAGTTATTAGGCCAAGGATCTATCCTGTCTTTTGGAAAGAAAGAAAGAAAGAAAGAAAGAAAGAAAGAAAGAAAGAAAGAAAGAAAAAATAAATCCCTTCTTTAAAGGTTCACATTTATCCAAGTTCACATACCAAATCATGTGTTTTTCTTCTCGCCATGAAATTGGAAAGGTTACCTGAATAGAAGAATGTGATATACAACACATGAGAGAGCACCAAACAGGCTTTCTTGTAAAGCAAAGAATCTAGTTTCATTTTGTCTCTGTGGGGACAGGCTGAGATCATGGAAGATGTCAGCTCCTGGCCAAAAGGACTGAAAAGTTTTATAGGGCTCAGGGAAGGAACTGTTCTCTGAAATAATTTGGGATGAAAGTTGGGGGATTGCAGTGATCTAGATTCATAGAATCGAATATAGATAACGTCAGACTCTTCAGCGCTGGGGATACTGCACATCCTGCCCTGGTCTCATCTTTATGGCCTTCTGCTCTGGGTACCAAGAACAGCATGGCCGGCTTGTGTACTCCCATTGTTTACTTAGAATGGCATGTCTGCTGACTGGGTCTCTTTGGGGTCAGGACTGACATAGAGCATTTTCTCAGCGATAGTAACTACCCCAAATGGTTCAAATACAATGAGACCCAAGAACCGAGTATTAGATTAAGTCATTCATGACTATGTTTGAGTGAGTTTTGTACATCTTTGCTTCTTTGTGATATTCAACCTGCTGGATTTGAGAATGCTCAGACTCTTCCAGTTTGATGCACCTCTGTGACCACCACTTTGTGGGCTATTTGTTTGTTTGTTGTTGTTTTCTGTTGATTTCCTTTGTTAGTTTTTCATCGCTCTTATCTCTTTAAATTGGGTTCCATCAAGGCTTGATCCTTGGACATCTTCTCTTGAACATAGTCAGTGGTACTATTTAGTATTTTGGCTTTAAACATTATTAAGTTTCTATTTTATTTTATAGAGAAAAAATAACAGAAAAATCAGAACAACAGCAACATCAAAAAAACAAACAGCAACAATATCTATATAGGTTTTCAAATCCAGATGATAGGACTTTAACAGTGGTTGTTACATTACACATTGTTATCTACAAAATAGTTGCTCAGGTTACCAAATACAGGAATAAAACAGAACAAAGCAGAACAAAACATTGGATTTCAAAATCAAGACAGAAGGAAATCCTCACAGTTGCTATAATGCATATTGTTATCCTCCAAATAGATGCCCAGACCACCAACCCCAGTCTGCAAAGTCAGTCAAACAATGCAATTGTTATTATTTTTTGTTTTTTGCTTCAGTTGCTATCATCTCAGCCCGAATTCCCCCACATCAGCCCATTGCTGACAGGGTGGGAGGAGTTGCTGTTCTTGTCCTTTGGTGCATGCACTGCTGGCTCACGGGAAGGCTTGGTTTGGCTTCTTGATTCTTTACCTGTTCCCTGTGGCAGCTGCCGTGCTCACAGGAAGGCGTGATTTGGCTTCTTGATCATGTTATTAAGTTTCAATGCATTACAAATCCATTATTCTAACTTGTTCTTTCAACTCTAGATTGACATTTAATAGATTTCATGATAACTCAAGTCAAATATACACTGGTATCACTATTTTAAGTGCTTTGTGTTTAAGTATTTAAAACTGCTTTGTCTATATATTTTAGCTTTTATTTGCTCCACACTGAGCTCTCTAAATTCTAATATATCATTGACTAATGTTTAGTTATTGTCTTTTTTATAAATGTTATCTCTAAAAAGTAAGGAGTTTTACCTTATATTCTATAGTATATTAATGTATTTAGCACAGTGCTGACATAGGGGAGATAATAAATATTAGTTAATAAAGTGAATATTAAACATTTTTTTACATACCTAGTATCAATGTATCAGATTTTTATGTATCTATTAAGTAAATTTAGTATACATAGTCTTTAATATTATCTTTGTGAAAATAATTGAAGCTGAGAAAGCTAAAATTATAAGAAAACTGAGTTAACAAAAATAAATAATGATCTTATAATGCTATTGGCATTAGCATCTCAAAGACTGAACATGAAAACTATCTAAAACTAGAATAAAATATTTTAGGATTATTTTTTAGTTGAGTGTTATATGATGAAAGAAACATGCTTGAAATTTAGATCAAAGATATCCTTGAAAAATTAAAAGTAGAGTTCCCCCAATTTGATCCATCTATCCTTGCTATCATCCAGAAAATATTAAAAACATTACACTACAGAACTATATGCCAACCCATGTTTACAACAGCACAATTTTAATAGCTAAATCTTTTTTTTTAATTTTATTTTAAAGAGAATAAGACAAAAGAGGTTAGTACAGAGCAGATCACAACCGGACAACATAGGCAACACAATACTTAACATTAAGACAATTGGACATTATATCTATCTATCTATCTATCTATCTATCTACTATAGCTATCACAATATTTCTTTCTCTGCTATAGTTGACCATAGTTTCAAATACAACAATATCAAACATAACAAAAAAGTATAAAAACATTCAAAGAGTCAAAGAATTACAGGACATTCTGAACCAAATAACAGAGAATGATCAATGGGTACTATAATATCTCATTTTCAATAAAAATTTTGTTTATACTTTCACACATTTTCAAATCCCAATAAGACACAATGTGATAGAACTGATGGAAATAGAAGAATAGAAGATTGGTAGGACTTCTAAGAAGGACAGTATTAAATCAGCAATAGCTGTCATAATGTTTTGTTCTCTTCAAAACAGCTGTTCATAGCATCACATATAATAAAGTCAAACAAAACAGGATTAAACCATTCCAACTGATGAATGAAAACATTGAAAGGCTTCAACGCTATGAGATGGGGACTCATGATTACCATAAAATCTTATATACTCTTACCAACTCTCATACTAGGGAGACGGTACGGTATTTACACATGTGGGTTTGGTTTATTTCGCTTATGAGTATGGTCTCAAGTCATGTCCATTTATTCATAAATATTTCAGTGTGATCATTCTTTATAGCTGAGTAGTACTCCATTGTATAGAAATACCACAACTTTTTTATCCATTCCTCAGTTGATGGGCACTTAGGCTGCTTCCAAGATCTGGCTATTACAAATTGTGCTGCTATAAACATGGGTGAACATATTTATCTGGAACCAGAGGAGACCTAGAATAGCAAAGGCAATTCTAAGCAACAAAGGCAAGGCAGGAGGCATCACAATCCCTGACTTGAAGTTATACTACAAAGCTATAGTAATAAAATCTACATGGTACTGGAATAAAAACAGACCTGAAGATCAGTGGAATAGATTGGAAGATACAACCACAACCACAAACTCACTCAACCACCTTATCTTTGATAAAGGGACCAAACATGCTTACTTGAAGAATGACAGTCTCTTTAATAAATGATGCTGGAAAAACTGACTATCCATATGCAGAAGACCAAAACTAGACCCATGCCTATCACCATGTACTAAACTAAAATCTAATTGGATCAAAGATCTAAATATTAAAACAGAAACACTAAATCTTCTGGAAGACAAAGTGAGTAAAAATCTCAAAGATAGAGGGGTAGGAAGAGAATTCATGAACAAGAATCAAACTACACAGGAAATACTTCCCAGAATCAATAACTGGGACCACATCTTATTAAAGAGTTTCTGCATGTCAAAAGAGGTTTCCAGCAGAGTGAAAAGAAAACCCACAAATTGGGAAAAAATCTTCATGGACTGTCCCTCAGACACAGGACTTCTGTCTAGAACTTATAAAGAATTAAAAAAAAATCAGACCCTCGAAATTCAAAGACCCAATCCAAAAATGGGCATCTGAAATGAATACACAGTTCTCAGATGAAGAAATACAAATGGCAAATAAATACATGAAAAACGTTCATCATCATTAGTCATGAGAAAAATGCAAATTAAAACCACACTGAGATTCCATCTCACTCCAGAAAGATTGGCCAAAATAGAAAAAACTACCAACAACAAGTGTTGGAGAGGCTGTGGGGAAAAAGGAACTCTTCTGCACTGTTGGTGGGAGTGTAGACTGGTGCAACCACTGTGGAGTTCAGTCTGGAGATTCCTCAAAAAACTGGGTCTGGAGGTCCCATTTGACCCAGCTATTCCACTTCTAGGCATATTCCCAGAAGATCTGAGAATAGCTAAATCTTGATAACAATTCTCAAGTTTTTCATTTCCTTAAAAATATTAATTTTTTTGTATTTTGTCCTGCTACTGGAAGACTTTTTTTTACAATTTTTATTTCATAATTATTTTTATCTGGAATCAAATGATTTTGGAGGCAAAAGATTGTATTTTAGTAACTACTTAAAACTTAATAACTAATCTGTACTTTTTGATTAATTTTAGTGGCTCTTCATATTAGAAATAAAATTATTTTTATTAAACATTAATTAAATTAATTTCTTGAACACATTTTCCTTCCTTAATTTATGGGTTCTGAAAAAAAAGATGACCCACAGGTACAAGGGAAACTATTCTTAGAAAAAGAAAGGGATAGGGAGAAGGGGGAAGGATAATAGGGAATGATATGCTCCCAATACACTATACATGTTTAGGAGGAACATACCACCTTGAAACTCCATACTTTTAAAAAAGAACATGAGTCAATAAAAATGCAATGCAATCAGTCAATTGTAATGGATATTTCTCTTTTGGGCTTTAGAAAAATAATTTGTTATTTTTCTATTGCTGGCCAAGTCTGTTTCTCAGTACTAGAAAATAAATTCGGTGTCTCAGACATCCTCAGCAGATGCCTTGCCACTGCGCTGTTCTCTAACCTTTTCTTTATGTCTTCTCAATTGTTGGGTTTTAACTGTACTAAGCATAATTTATATTTCAGTAAATTCATTCTAATGATGGTGTGCAGAATTTTGCTATAACTTTCAAGTTGAATTCTGAAGAACACAGATGACATTTAGGAAGATGTTTCTGAAGCAGGAATATCAACAGTCCCCTTAAGTATTTTATGTTAACTATATTTTCTTTTTATGTATTCTGTCAGCTTGATAAATGTCAACTCTTTATTTTAGATAGGAAAAGCCACCTAATTTGTGAAATATAGTGGTTAAAAAAGTTTATCATAAATTAAGTAATAAAAGTTATTAAAATGTAGACATTTATACCCTGTAATTCTTTACTGTCTCACTGTATATGAATTATTTTCATGGAAAAAGTAGGCAAAAAAAGAACAGCATTACATAGGGAGAAGGGGTGACAATAAGCCACAAGCTTGATAAATCGATAATTTTAAGGAAGAAAAATATTAAACACTTTAAAGTATGTATAAATACAAGCCACAAAATAAGTAAGCAACTTTCTTAAATATGTTTAAAAATACCATCTGAATTTAAAATGCTAGCTAAAAAGTTGCATTAGTAGTAGCTATAGTCAAGATGAATGACAAAATAAAAGGATGGCACATTTCATCACCCTCAAGAAAATGGTCATCACAACGAACCAATAAATAAATCAAATACAAATCTTCCACTTCAAGAACATGTATTGTAAAATACACTACATGTCAAATGATATAGAGGTGAAATTAATTTAGAAGTTTATTAAATCTTCTTTGCTGCAAATCAATGAAGACCCAGCTATCAATAAAAGTGCTCAGTTCACGGTGCAGTTAAAATCCCTCTGAGAAATAGAACACTGCATTTTGTAAAAAAGAAAGGAAAAACAAAACACCAACAAGATTTAGCAGGTGAGCTTTTCACAGTGGAAATGACTACTTGACACAAATTAGATAATACGAATATTTGGCACAAATGAGGTAATACTCATGACATTTGGTATTGACTGTGGCTTCAGTATCAGAAATTTAAATCAAGAATTACTCCTAAAGCACTCAAGATTTAATATGACATTGTTTTATTGCCTCCTCCACATCAGTTAAGCATCTCAGTCTCATGAAATATAGCGCACCACTGAATCTAACCTTCAGCCAAGCAGTGAGATATTAGAACCTCTTCTAGTTGTACAATGAACAGCATGAAATTGTTAATTCCTAAAATTTTTGTGCACTTATATCTAAGAATTTTGCATGAACTACTGCTAAATTTTACACTTAATACATTCCCACACATGTTGAAGTTTTTATCAGTAGCAGAATCTTATAATTCTTTTGGTCTCTTTCCTTTAGAGGGATAGTGTAGATGTACTTCTTTGAAGTATCCTGTGATGTGAAATGAGTTGAGTCTAGGGAAGAGAGAAATTGTGGTGACTCCTGATGATATTGAGAATCTTCTTTTGTGTTAGTAAGAGTTTTTTGAAGAAACAGAACCAATATCTATCAACATTTATCTGTATATCTCTATGTACATCTGTACTTATCTATACCTATATCTAGTTCTATATCTTAAATCTTCGTATTATACTATAAGGCTGGAGAATCTAAAGCAGTGAATATGTGGTAAATAACCTTGGCCGACTGCTGCAAAATTTCCTTCGTCTCAAATGTAGCTTAGCCTATAGTCACAATGGAGAAAATCACTGCTCACTATGATTTAGGAATGAAATATTCTGTAGAGTGTCTCATAAATATCTCATAAACGATTAAATGCTCATACCCAAAGTAACACATGGCACTTTAACCTTATTTTCTAGAGCAAATCAAGTGACCAAACTTATGTAAAGGCCCAGAATAAAGAGTTGCAAATGTTTAATGAGCTACCTCACACACCTGGAAGCATAATGATATGTAAGACCTTTAATCTTGGAGAAAACAACCAAAAAACTTGTGGAGAGGCACCAAAACTAGGTAGAAACACTAACAAAATGATTGATTGAAAAGACATGCATTTAAGATCAGCTGCAGTTCACTGGAAGCACCAGTTAGAGCTCATATTGTTCAATCAATTTTGCATGCTTCTACCTGGCAATCTGAGCAACTATTTTGTAGACAATAATATGCAATATAATAACCATTGTTATTTTCCTATCATTTTTTGAAATTCTACATCATTTTTATTTTCTTTAAAATAAAAAGGGGTCAGCTGTGGATTACTGTTTAACAAGCTATATGCTGGAAGATAATGGAATTTGTGGTTGAAATTCTATCAGAAATTGCTGTATATTTTGATAATATACTAGAAAAAGTTGTTAATGTCTTCTGAGAGTAGAATAAAGTCACTGTTTTAGATATTCAGGGTTCAGGTGCTCTATTTCCCGTTAATCTTTGTGGATATGTTTTCTAGGAGGAGAGCCATGCAAAGAAGCAGCCAGATAACAGGAAGGCTATAGGGTGGCTCTACAACTTACTAGGGAAAGTGGAGGGAGACATCTGTGAAGCCCTGCCTTAGTATGGGCCCAGTAGATACACTTACATGATATAGAAGACAAATAAGACTTCAGTAAACATCTTGTATCTAGGAAATTCATATAACAGAACAATTTTAAATAAGTTAAAAGTAGTATCTTTTAAAAAAGGCACTTTGTTCCCAGTTGCCATTCAAGGTAGGGGCAGAGTTATATTAAAATTGAAGGGAGAATTTTAAGGAAAAACCTCTAGATAAGGCATAAAAATAATGAAATGTAATGATTACACTGGAACAATATCAATATGTATTTTTGTATGTTGATATGTGCTCATAGTTTTTATCAAATTTTTCTTCTAATTTAATCTCAAACATTAAGGTTTCAGTTTCCATCTTACATGATGTTTCACAGAATTTGCACATTGTCTTTATTCTTTTTTTGTATTCCAGCTCTGGTTTCTTATTCTTTGTGTCTTGACATGTCTTCTTCATTTGGTTTGATGCATTATTTTCCTTAGTACTCAGTCCTTACTCTCTCCCTTTCATGCTATAGTTTTTCCTAAGGCAATTTAATTTATGTCGCAACTAGAATAATAAATACATGAATTCTAGTCTGACAACTACTAAATTTATTATATCAATTTAGAGCTTCAATGTATCTTACTCAGTTAACCTTCCCTAATCACCAAATCGACAATGTTTCCCCTATTGTACTCTCTTTCAGAACCATTTCTACTGTTGTCATTTGTATTACAGTCACTGCTATTGTCTAGATGTCTATGCTCACCCACTAATCCATATATTGAAATTCCTTCCCCTTTTGGATATGATTAGATGATGAGAGTGAATCATTTATGATAAGAATTTGTTTCCTTATAAAGACATTGGAAGCTAGCTAGCCTCTTCCATTATGTGAGGACGAAGTGAAGGAGGCAACATCTAGGAATCAGAAAGCAAATTTCATTAGACACTGAACCTTCTGGTGCCTTGATCATGGAATTTCCAGCTCCAGGAACTGTGAAAAATAAGTTCCACTTGTTCATAAGCCACCTACATTATAAAACAGTGTTACAGTAGTTTGAACAGATGAAGACAGTGGCGTTGCAATCATTAGTTTAATGCCCTTTATTCTCATTACG
This sequence comes from Dolichotis patagonum, assembly GCA_004027295.1. Classification (NCBI taxonomy): domain Eukaryota; kingdom Metazoa; phylum Chordata; class Mammalia; order Rodentia; family Caviidae; genus Dolichotis; species Dolichotis patagonum. Next base: position 82,513 of record PVJX010000183.1, on the reverse strand, counting down.
TTGGATCAATGATTGTCAGTTATGATCACTGAGTCCCAAACCTAGAATATTATCTGAGATGTGCATTATAGAATCATAAAAGTAAATACATTTTAAATCCATCAAAGACTATTATTGGTTCTCTTTGCTTATCTTGGTTTAAGAAATACATTTGTAAATAATGGAAAACAACATGTTTAACTATCATAGTTTGATATTATAATTAACATATTATCAAGGATGACTTAAATCTCAAAAGGAAGTGCTCTGCACATGTAACAAGAGCTTGAAACCTTGAGATTAATAATGTTTTTTACTTGTACAGTTAATGTATTGGATCTTTTACACAATATAAGATTAAGTATGTTATGTATGCAGAATTCCACTGAGCTGTGAAAATACATCATCCACATTCAATCCATGTCACATCCATCATGAAAGGATGTTTGAAAGGAAGAAACATTCTTCATCATGAAGGTTTACTTTCAAAAGCATTTGAACTTGACTAAGGTAAATGTGCACTATATATCTAATATCTATCTATACATCTAATATCTATCTACAGATATATGATATATCTATCATATATCTATGCTATTATCAATTAATTTTATATATAATTACATAGATTTTGTAATAGTACATAAAAATATGAAAAGGAAGAGAATTATTCACTATACCAAAACACAAACATTGCTACTAGACATTTGTGTCTTTCTTACAAGTTGTCTAAATTTAATACATATATGGACTATTAAGCTGCATATGCAGTTGTGTACCTGAATTTTCAAATTTAGCATTTTATTATACAGTGAGACTCTCAAAGCACTCTTCAAAATATTTTAATATTTGGAAGACATTCCATTTTTAGATAGACTCAAATATAATAATTTTATATGAACATCTGCTAAACTACTGTCTTTCAATTCCAAACTCAACCTCCTGTATTCTACTTCACAATTCCTAAATGTGATGCTGTGTGATATGTTTATGTTAATATCTTTAAGCAACCTTTTAATTAGTATTGCTATTCATACATTTTAAAGTCTCAATATTTGTATTCCTAATTAACTCACTTTAGATATAATACTTACTTCTTATTTTTGGTGCTTTCCAAGAAGTGGTGACGGTAATTAGAGAAACATTCTCAGCCTCTCAGAAAGACAAATTTGGAAACAGAAATAAAGACATTGCTCAGATTTGAGTCCTTCCTCTCCCTCTTTATTGTGAATTCTGTATTCTTATAGACAGAATGCATCCAAGTTGGTTTCTTATGTCTAAAATTTACCGATAAAGTTCTGTGAAACTAGTGCACAGGTCATCCTGTGTTTCTTCCGGGCAGTGTGTGATCACATGCGGTTTAGCATTAGAAACACCATGTGGCCACCTAACAGAAGACCGTTTCATTAAAGCTGTTTCAGTGGCTTAATTCTCAGGCAGAGAGAAAGTTTGAGATTTCAGGAATTCTGTGTCAAAGTTCAAGAACACTGTGAGGGTTTTTTTTATTTCTTTATTTCTTTTTTTTATTTTAAAGTTAATAAAATCCATCAAAACAAGACAAAACAAAGCCAATCATACCAAAGCAGTGAAATTGGTATAGAACTTCAAAGCAGGATGCTAGGAAACAACAATAGCTACCATAGTATATCTTGTTTTCGCATTAGTTGTCCATTTGAGTTTTAGAATATATTGTCAAGTAATGTCAACATAATTCTCCATGATAACACCCTCATTAGAGATAAGTGTTAGTACTAATGATAAAAATGTTTCTGGGTGAAATTATGTGTAATTCATTTAGTATTATTAAATCATCACATAGAAGAAAAGGCTAACGCTTATTACCACAGAGACTAGGAAAAGCCCAAATCTAGATGATAATCGTATATGGCAACCTATTTTGAATGTAATTGACACCAAAATGTTGATTTGGACTTTTGTTTTCATTTACTAGTCAAATATAAAGAAAATGAAAACAGAAAAGTAATAAATAATTATTTGGATCCAAGAATATATTAAGCAAGAAAACATTTCTATAAATCTACTATGTTATTAACTATGTAGAAGCCCTAGGGAAACTGTCATTAACTCTGAAAACATTAGGTATAAGAACAACAAATCTCAACTTAATAAAGGCTAAATATCACAGGCTTATAGTTAAAATCATATCAAACCAGAAAAATGAATGATTTTTCTCTATGATCAGGGAAAAGATAATTGTCATCACTTTTATTCAACGTATAACATAAATCTTAGACCAATTAGGCAAGAGGAAAAAATAATTGCCATCCAAGCTGTAAATAAAGACTCAAATTTTCAGTTTTCTGATAACATAATCATATATGTGAAAAATCAAAAGAACTTAAAAAATTTGTTTTAACTAACAAGCAGATTCAGAAAATTTATTATACATAATCCATATTCAAATATCTGCTTTGCTTCTATATTATAGCCATGAACTATCCACAAAGAAAATTAAGGTAACAACCATTTTTATAATAGTATTAAAATACATGGGGGGAATTCAAACGAGGAAGCAAAATACATGTACACATAAAACTATGAAATATTGATGAAACACGTTAAGAAACATAAAACCCAAACCATTTTTGACTAAACAAATAAATGAAGATTGTATTGCATTCTTAGACGCAAAAAATTAACGTTTTCAGATGCCCATATCACCCAAAATAACCTTCAGATTCAACACTACCTTGATCAAAATTCTAACGCCATTTTTAACAGTAATAGAAAACAACTATCTCACAAGTCACATGCAGGCACCAAAATCTGGGATAGCTAAAGACATTTTGAACAAGAAGGACAGGGCTAGAGATAGCACACTTTCTCATTTCAAATTATATCAAATCTATAATAATCAAAATAGTATCATATCAGCAAAAACAAAAAATAAAACCAAGGGTATTACACAGTCTTCCACATGATGCATACATGATGTTCCATTTAATAAATTGTGAAATTGTATTTCAAATCTGGATAAACACGAAAAAGAGAGGGGGAAAGAAAAAAGGAGAAGGAAAAACTAGATTCTTCTTTTATACCACATGCAAATTAACTAAAAAATTTATTGAAGACTTAAATGTAAAACCTGAAATCAAAAACTCAACATAAAATTGCAAAAGAAACATGACTGTTGTAGACAATAATTACTTTAGATATTACACCAACATACACAGACGATACGAACAAAAAGAAATCAAAATATATTAAGTTAAAAAGTTTCTGCCAGGTATGGTGGCGTATGTCTGTAATCCAGGACTTGGAAGACTGAGACAACAGAATCACCTCAAATTCAAGGACAGCCTGGACTACATAGCTAGATTCTGTATCAAAAAAATTAATTAAATCGTTTATTCATAACTGAGAAAAGTCAACATAAAGAGAAGACATGGAAAACTAATAGCAAGTCATTTACCTGTAACAAGGTGCTAATAGCCAAAATACTGTACATAAGAACCTCACACAACTCAATAGCAATAAGCAGCAAATACAAAATACTTGATTACAAAATTACACAAAGTAGCCTAATGGACTGAATAAATATTTTTCTGAAGAGGACATTGAAGAGGGCAACATGTTTAGGAAAAAATGTTCATTATCACTAATTACTGGAGAAATGCAGATTGATTATTTCACACCTGATAGGACAGCTACTACCAGTCAAATTATGAAGCTTTTGTGAGTATGTGAGGAAATTAGGGTGCTTATACACTGTTTATGAAAATATAAATTAGTAGAGCCATTACTGAAAGTAATATGCACTTCATTTTCATAGCAGCATTATTTAAAATTGCCAAGATATGGAGTTGATATGTTTTTCAAATGTATAAATAACAGCATTTACCTATACAAATTATTATAATCCTTTCATTCGCAGCAAGGTGGATGAATCCGGAGGACACTACACACTGTGAAATAAGACCGGGACAGAAAGAGAAGGACCACATTACCTCTTATCTGTGGAATCTCAAAGAAAGCTGAGCCCATAGAAGTAGAGAGGAGAAAGATAATTTCCAGAGGCAGAGAACAATGGGAATAGGAAATTATGTTGTTCAAAAGGTTTAAGCTTTCAATTATAAGATAAATAATTTCTAAAGATACACAGTGACTATTTTTCTAATGAGGTGGTACTTGAAATTTGTTAAAAGATTAGATCTTAAATTTATCAACACACACAAAAAAGTACCCAGCTGAAGTGCAGGGTTGGTTCATCAGGTCAATTCAGATAATTATTTAACAATGTCCACCTCTGTTAACACATCATGTTGTATACCTTAAATTGCATAATTTTTATCTATCAATTATACTTCACAGGGAAAAGGACCCTATAATTTTAAAGTCTAATGATGATGACTTGCTTGACATATGAAGACTCTACTAATTAGACTTTTTTTCTTGGCATATGTGTGTAGTACATAATGATTACATTCATCATGGGGAGCTGATATATATACATGACATATATTGATTCTTTTCTCTAGTTAACTTTTGAAAAAATATTTCCCATGAAGGGAATGCGGGTCATAGGAAATTTCTTTCCTGAGATTTCTCTTCAGATATAGAAGCAATACAAAATGGGAAAACTACTTTTAGATTGAATAAGATATTTAAATGGGATTAGGTTATCTTTTCTGGTAAGTATTTCCCTAAACTTAGTGAGAACTACATTTAGAGATTGAATTTGACTCCATTTTTACCTCTCCAAATTCCTTGTGCATTTGTGGAGTACGGTTTCCTGCCCGATGACATTGTAGTTAGCCATGTATCTTTGGTTAATGGTGTGGCGGTAAACAGAGTGTAAGCAAATCTTTAGATTTGCTATTGGGTTAGATTTTCTTTCTTGATTTCTATCACTGAAATAAGAATATACCCCAACTAGGCAACAGATGGAAGAGAGATGAATGAGAGAAGGGCAGTTTAGACTCAATTTACAATTTAGAGTGAACCCTAAATATTCTTAGGATAAATCAGTTGACTCTAGAGGGCTTACAAAATGATTAAAAATACTTTCTATTTCAACCTGCTATCTTTTGAAGCAAGTTTTTATACAACACTCTTGCCATACAACAATTGTTAAGTTATACAGTAGACATTTTCACAACTTTTTAATTAGTTTATCCTCCTAATGGTAGCATAAAATAGATTTATTATCTGCCTTTCCAAAAGGAAATTGTATACTAGAGAAATCAATTCATAAATCAGTTCATAATTCATACCATAGCTAGAAAACAAAGAGAAAAAATCTATTTCAGGAACAGGAATTTGAATTAATAAAAGATTTCTAACAGGGTTGTTCTCAGGTACTAGAAATCCACTTATGCAGAGGTATATGTCTATGCAGGTGACACAAATATGTTTTATTTTTGTAGGCCAAAATTGATTTTGATTGAGGAGACTTAAGTGGCATCATGGAAAGATGATTTAAATGTGTGGGCTCTAAAGTCAGACTGCATTGGCATGTATTGTGGCTCCAGACTTACAATTGATGTGACCACTGAGGAAGATCCTAAATTTGATGTTTCCTTTCTTCTTTATGAAGTGGGCAAAACTATGTACTTTGTAGGGATGTTTTGAGATTCACATGAGTCAAATGTTCAATAAATACTTAATATATACTATTATTAAAAGTGATGAACTTTCATATTTCAAAGTTGTATATTTAAGTGAGTACAGTGTTGTTTGTGGCTTTTATGTGCAGATACTTTGGCAAATATTGTATAATAGTGGAGTTAAAAAAAATTACCATTAATTAATAGAAGTAGCTAAGTATACACAATGTGCACTTTGCTCATGCTGCAACAGTCTGAGAGTGATTAAAATCTCTCTCTACAAATTGTAACAAATTCACATTAACAGAATATGACAACAAATGCATATACAAGTTGGAAGACTTTAAAACCTGCATGGGAATAAGACATCATGATTTATTAAAGCAAAAGTAAATGTATAGGCAAAGAAGAAGAGAAGTGAGAGTAGAGTTAGGTTCAGGTCAAAATGACATAATTATTTAATATAGTAACACAAACTCTCTTACTTTTAGGAACAAGGGAACATTATCAATGAACACAAGATTGACATCACCAAAATTTTAAGAAATTGTTATCTTTAGGGTTACAAAATATATTCCATTATTGTAACAAATATATTCCATTGTTGTGACCTAACAATTTATAAAGAGGAAAGGTTCATTTCGACTCGTGATTTTAGAGGACTCAGTTCAAGGTAAGTTGACTCCGTTGATTTTGGGGAGATAATGTTTCTGTACATCATGATGAAGAGCATATGGTAGAATGGAGCTTCTCAACTAAAGACAGGGAAGAAGCAAAACAAGAGAGTCTAGGATCTCAATATGCTTCAAATGACATTACTTTCTTTTAGGATCCCTAGATTTAAATTTCTGTCTCCTCCCAGTGGCACTACAGGTCAGACACAAAGCCTTGAACACATGCACCTTTGGGGGACACTTACCAAATTCAAACAGCAGTGCTTGAAAGTTACTGGTTTGAGTAAAGACTGGAAACAAGGACATAAGTCATAGGTGTAAAATGTGTTAGAACATTTCCCCAGTAGGTTGCTGTTATTTATTGGCGAGGGTCATCTTTCATAATATGAGATCCCTGTCTGTTACACTGTGTCTCGGGCATAATTGTACATCTATTGAATTTGATTCATGTCTGTCAGCTGCTGCTAGTTGTAAATCTGTCATAGTGGAGATCAATTCTCAGTTCAGCATTCTACTCTGAGTATCTGCAAAGGTAATTGACCCACAGTTGCTGCTGAGTAAATGTTTTTATATAAATGGGTGATGAGAGAGTGAGGCACATAATCTTTCTGAGATTAAAAATTATTTAATCTAAATATGTCATGTTACACTTGAAGAATGAATGCTTTGATTAATATTATATAAATAAAGTGAACTTGATTTTTAAATTACTTTTTGAATGCGGCAAAGTCTCATTGAGTTTTAAATATTAGGGATATTAAATACTAACAGTGTGGAAATATATTTCCACACTCTTATTTCCACACTCTTATTTTCTTCTGAAATGTGCATCTTTGTGAATATGATATTTGAGTTAGTACTGCTATGATTTTTGTTATGGTATATTGTCAGTGTTCTTGCAATACAATTTATTAATTTTGAAACAGAATTCATACATTGAAATGTGGCATTTGTTGGCTTGAATTGTGTCTGTTTTCCACAAAAGACTGTGAGGCCCACAAGGCAGAAACCCAGCTTTTTTAAACCCAGTGCCTAATGAAGTTAGACTGTATAATTGGTCTTCAATATATTGGAAGTAATAACTCATCATAGCATTAATTTGATCACCATAAATTAATTTGGAACTACAGATGTAAAAATGTTCTGAATTTCAGCAAATACTAACACTGTTTACACAGTTTATCTCTCTCAGGATATGGATATAGCTATGTTTATGCCAGCACCACATTGTCTTGCTTACTATAGGTTTGCAGTAAATTTTAACTTGAGAATTCTGAACCCTCTGACTTTTTTTTCAAAATTGTTTTGGCTATTCTGATCTTTTGCATTTCTACAAAAATTTTAGGATCAATTTGTCTACTGCTTTAAAAAAGCAACTGGGATATTGATAAGGTTTGATTAGTGCTATTGGTGTTATGATTGATGTCTAGACATCCTCCCAAAGCCTCATGTGGTCATTGGTGGGACTTTCTCAGAGGCAACTGGATCTAGAATGTCTGAGACTGCAATTAAGGGTGTGCGATTACTATGTTAGTCTTCTGATTGGTTTGGCAACTGCCCTAAACCAGATCCCTGAGATAGAATATACAAGGAGAAGAAAGAAGCTGCTATTGTCATTTGTGGTTTGCTTGGTTTTCCTGTCTTCTCCCCATCTCTCCATGTTTCTCTTCCTTAATGGCTCTCTCCATCCATGGAGCCAGTCAACTATGAATTGAAACCTCTACAAACTGTGAGCCAAAATAAACCTTTCCTCCTTTAACTATGGGTGTTGAATATTTTGTCTCAGTCAGGAGAAAAGTAACTAATACACATTGTCTCTACACAGTAACTTGAGGAATGTTGTCATTTTCGTATAATTATGTTTTATGAACCATAGACCTGAAATAGCTCTTCAGTTATTTAAGTCTTTGCTTCAGAAAAATCTAAACATTTGTGGTGGGCATATGTTATACTGTTGTTTCATTTACTTCAGTAAGATTTTTATTCTGCCTATTTTTTGTAACTAAATTGCATTAAACACATTCTTACTTGTCGTCTATTGTGTATGGCTGCTTTAATTTCAACAATGTCTTGGTTGTAGCAGAAAACTTCATTCACCTTTGTCTAGAAGAAATCTATCAAATATTCTCTTACCTGTAAGTACAGTAGAAATTGCTTTCCAACAACACTGAAAATTTTAAGTTTTACCTCAAAGACAATAGAATAATTTTCACAGTGTGCAGAGTATTTCAGCTCTTTGGGCTGTTAGCTCTTGCAAGTTCTAGTACAATTTATTCTCTGCTTCAAGAGATTCTCAAATTGCTATTCTCTAATTGACACACTATGGGTCCCCAGGGCATTCACATATTACACTCACATATTATTATAGATTCCAGACAAGATGCAGTGTTACAATTCTGAATTCTTTTGAGTCTCATAACAGTAACACTCTCAGCCATGCCCTTTCACACAAGCAGCAGAACGCAGTGGGAGGGATATCAGCTCACCAGGGAGCAGTGCAGTGTTAACACTTCCTCTCTGCTTCTGTTTATCTTGGTGAGTGACCCTAATTGTTTGCTGCCTTTTCAAGTGAGACAAACTTTTCAACACATGAAAGTCCAGATGGTGGAAAAGAAGGACATAACAACATTAATGAAAAGAGTTTTCCAGCTTGTTATAGAGCTTGTTATTCCCCCAAGAGCTTGTGCTGTTTGTGACTGTTATATCAACTGATCGGTAGGCAGAGGGCAAGGACAGATATTGCCTCTCTTACATGACAAAAACAAATAACAATAATGAATACAAACAGAACTATATTGCTTCTTTTTTCTGAAAGGTTATTTTGTGAACATTGCATATAATTTTTAAAGAAAATAATCCAATTTTTCTCTGAAGGATAGTGCATCAGCCGTACGTAGGAGGAATAAAAAGTCCAGAAATGCCTACTTGAAACACATTAAGAAATAAAAAAATAAATTGGAGAAAAATACTGACCAATATTAATTTTAAAATTTGAAAGCTCCAAGTGAAAAGATACACAAATAAATTAGAAATAATTTGGAATTAAATTTACTTTGAAAGTCCTTTGTGATAGCACCATCTTGTGGCCAAACTTAAATAGTTCCTTCTATTTTAATCAAGAGTTGCTAAACTGTTATGAATGGCTCACTACAAGCCAGCCTGGTTTCAATGTTATTTTAGAAAATTGTTTTCAATTACTTAAAATTCACCTTTTGTGATCATTAAATTCATTGACCATGAGTGTACAGGAGTTATTTTTTTCTATTAAATAGCAAAAGCAAATAAGCGGCAATAATTGATACAAATAAAATATATTTACTTTGAAAGATGATTCTACTAACATTACACTGACTTTGAAGAAAGTAAAATATCTGATTTATTTGAAGACAATTTAAACTGACAGAGAAAGTTATTTGAAAAAAGAGTGTGTTATCTTGACTTCATTAAGAACTTATTTAAAGCCACTAATATTTCTATCTATGAAATTACTCTTTAAATGAACTAGAACAATTTGAAGAAAATATTTATTAAACATTTGAAATAGTTTAGATTCCACTGACTTGATAAAGACAACAAGCTAGCTTATACTCAAGTTATAAATGTACAACTGAAATAGAAGTTCATAAATATGTGTGCTTTTCATATTAAATGTTATTAGTGAGTATGTGACAGATGTCTCTGAATTTAGACTTCCTGTAATCTACTCTTTCTGGTACATTAAGGTCTCATTTAAATTTCTTTTTTTCTCTGTAATCATCTCATAATGCCTAATAGTTATCCACTCACAATATTACAAATCCAAAGTTTATTTATTTATATAATACAAAATAAATAATGTCCAACACAGGCCCTATTGTAAAGGTATGGCATCTTCTCCTATACTTATTTCCTGTAGCCATTAAATTTAGATGATGAGCCAGGCACAGTGGCCCATGCCTATAATTCAGCACTCAGAAGGACTGAAAACTATTATAAATGTGAGTCTGGCTTGGACAACTTAAGACTCTGTCACAAAATAATGATAATAATTAATAACTAAATATTAATACAGCAATGACAATCACATAGCTTAGTGCAAAGACTCTGTATTCAATCTCCAGTACAAAAGAAAAATGTATCGTGTTGCTTATTTGCATCAGGTCAAACCCCTCTACAGAGGTGGAAAGTATGGTGACAGACAGCAAAACCCAGGGGCTTCAATTTGGAAGATAACGAAAGTATCACAAGAGCAACCCCTTCAGTTCACCAAGCACCCAGATCTGAAGCACTGTTACCAAAATCAAAATAGTGCTTGCTGATTACCCAAAGAGAAAACACTTTAAGCAGTGAGGACAGTGTTACCCAAAACTAAATTTATAAAACTTACTATAAAACACATCAGTGACATACTGTATTTATGGTGAGCCAGTTTGCCTGTGTTTTGCTTGCTGAATATCTCTTCTTTCTTTATCTTTGGGTTTTCCAGTTATGCTGCTCCTCCAAGAAAAATCTGCATATTGCAGGACCCCATGCTTATTCCACTTTAATTTGGACAACATTCCTGTCAGTGTGGTAGGTGTAACGGAATGCAGGAGTGTTCCCTGGTACTTTGACTAAGCCTCAATCTTAGGAAGTTATTGAAAACCTGAGTTTTGGTGAGATGGCTCACAAGTTTTACTGCCTCTGCAGCAGTTAATGATCTTCAGTCACATAAGCACTCCTGCTGTTTCCCAATGTGCCAACCCACCCTTATGTCGGCTGATAAGACAAGGGAAACCTTCCTCACATTTCTCCCATGATTACCTCTGGATGCTTGTGAAGGGAAAGTCTACAAAACAGTGTTAATTTCTCAGTGCTCACAGCAACCAGTCACCTCACACTCATAGGACAATCAACACTCAATCATTAACAACTGCTTAAAGGATTCTAGCTCAATATGCTTATCATTATCATGTAATGCCATCTGTCCCAGGTAAATAAAGACATAGCTCTTGTTTCTCCCTGCAAGGCCTGCCTCCTTCCAGACAGTTGGAATCACTTGTCTGCCCAAATTTAAAATTTGGTGAGTTAAAAAAAAACTTGCTATTTTGCAATTTTCATGAAAAGTTTTGAGCACTAAGAGTGAGATAATGACACGTTTATTTACTTTTCTAAATACAATCTCCAGTTGAAAGAATCAGGATTCATTGGTAATATGACTAGTGTGAGAACTGGAACAATAGGAAATACACAATAAGCATAGACCATCTTGTCTTGTCAGAAAGTAAGGGCATAAAAAATTAAAACTAAGAGATAAAGTCATCTCAAAATGACACAGAAAACACACTGAAAGAGTTCTGAATATTTAAAATGAATCTATTTGAGCAATATATTATATAATCATTATAATGATCTGTGACCACATATGTATCCATAATTAACTAACTATATTTTTGAGGAGTTTATATTTCATTGGAAACTTTTAATACTCTTCCGACACAATATATCTTCAGTTGAGGCTCTTGAATGGCTTACACAGAAGCTTATTGTGGGAGGAGGCTTTTGTGATGCGTGCTCTTCAGCAAATTTATCAGCTTTTTTCACAGCTTTTTCAATGAGTTCCACTATATAAAAAGTGTGTTTTAGAAGATGGTCATAGTCACTTGTCAAAATCTGCTGGAACCCTCTGATGGTCTTCTGCAAGGGTAGCAAATTCACCATGTGCCCTGTGAGGACCTCAGCAACTTGAAATGGCTGAGACAAGATACACTGTATTTTCTATGCCCAGGACACAGTCAACTTGTTTGTTCAAAAAGTTCAACCTTACCCAGGATGGCAATGATGTCCTGGAGGGATTTGTAGTCCTGAAGGATCTTTTGTACCCCATGGGCAACACCAGAATGCTCACTGCCAACAAAGTTAGGATCCATGATGTGAGAAGTGGAGTCCAGAGGCTCCATGGCTTGATAGATACCCAGCTCAGCAAGAGCAGAGGACAGCAGAGTAGCGGCTGCCAAAAGGGGAAAAGTAATAGCAGGGACAGGAGCAGGCAAGTCATCTGCAGGGACATAGGTAGCTTGTACAGAGGTGACAGATCCTTGCTTGGTGGTGCTGATGATTTATAGCAGAAGGAATTCTGCCCAGTAAGACAGATATCTTTGAGTCAACCTGGGTGAAGCAAAAGATGTTACTGATAGACAACAGTACATTTTGACTTTCTTGGTCTCTAAAGTATTTAGCCACAGTCAGTTCAGTTAGGGCTACCTGGGCATAAGCAGCAGGTGGTTCAGTCATTTGACCAAACCTATCTTGAGGTAGCATCTTTTAAATTGATTATACCAGATTCAGCCATTTCATGGTATAAGTCATTGCCCTCGCCTGTTTTCTCACCAACACCAGCAAACACAGAGTAACCACCACCAGCATTGGTGACATTGTTGATTACTTTTTGAACAATACTGTCTTACCAACTCCAGTACCACCAAAGAGCCCAATTTTGCCATCTTTGGCATAAGGAGCTAGCAGGCCTACTTTGATCCCAGTCTCCAGAATTTCCTGCTTAATACTCATCTCCATGAATTTAGGAGCCTCAGCATTAATAGGAGCAAATTGTTTGGCTTTGAAGGCCCTCTCTTGTTAATAGATTGTCAAATGACATTCATGATTCTTCCCAAGGTTCTCAGGACCAAGGGGAATTTTAACTGGTGCTAGAATAAAAGACTTTCTGATTTCTGACCGGGTCTTCTATACCACCCATAGCAATGGTTCGTACTGTGCTCTCACCCAGATGATGGGCCACCTCCAAAATCGGCCAGGTCTCCCTGCCTTGCACTTCCAAGGCATTTAGGATGGGTGGTAATCCGTCAGCAAACTATGTGTGCACGACCACCGCTATGTGCCCAGTGGCTGTTCTTAAATTCCGCAATGGAGATGTTTGAGCAGCATAATCTCTGGCAGCCTGGACTGCTGCTAGGGATTCCTGCCAGAAAAGCTGAGTTTGGGGAAGTAATGCCAAACGGCTGAGGCCGCGCAAGATCCTGGAGGTCAATGCAGTGGTCATGCCACCTGCCAATAACTATATTTTACAAGTGAACAAAAATGTGCATATATAAATAGGGGAGAAGAGAAATGTGCATTTTTAGAAGAACTCAAATAATAACTCTAAGAAGAATGAAGGCACAAAAATTCAGCAGTTAAACAGGATAGATATAATCATTGCTACTGGCAAGAGGCACTAACAGATGCCATGCTGGTTTATCTTGGTTGTCAACTTGACAAGAGTAAGAGATTTCTGGAGAGCTGATTGGATTACGAAGGCTCTTAATTTCACCAATGGCTTAGCCTATCTTTGAATGTTTAGCTGAATAGGGCCTCATTAGAGAATATGGAATATGAAGGCATGACTTTAGTGATTATATCTGGTCCTTCCCCCTTTTTCTCTGCCACACTGTGCTTTCTGGTTGCCATGAATGTAGCAGATTTCCCCTACCACATCCTTCTGCAGTCGTGTCTCTGCTGTGGGGCCAGCTGACTAGGAAATAAAATCTCTGAAACTGAACCAAAATAAACCTCGCCTCCTGTCAGTTGTGGATGTCACATATTTTGTCTCAGCAGTAGAAAGCTAACCAATACATATGCTAATGTAGCAGGCACAAAATTGAGGGAAAACAAGACCTTTGCAGGATTTCAACAAAGTTCCTCAAAATCTTTATTCTATGTTCTAATATAAATCCATAAACTATTGATATCCTTTCTGCATGAAGCAGTGCTTTATCTTCTCCCATTGATTGTGACATGGACTTAGCTTCTAACAAATAAGACACGTGAGGGAAAAATAATAACTTGAGAAGTGAGGAACCTGGAAGACAAGTCCATTTCATCTTGTAAGTCATTAAAGTTAACAACAGTGATAACAAGTCAGATTGATAACATGTACCTCTTATATGATAGAGTAAAATGGATACTGCCATGCGATTCTTCTGAATCAAAAACTAAAATCAAAACATTGTAAGCATTAAGTAAGTCCAAAATGAGTGATATTTTATAATATCAAAGGTGTTTATATTCTTCAAAGGTGACAACTCATAAGAAACATTATCTAAGAAAAATGAAAATCTCTAAAGGCATAGTAATGGAGGCATGAGACACATGATGCCTAAATACAGAGCAGGGTCTTGCTTGATTCTACAGTGGAAAAAGGTTATTAGTGGGAAAACTTGCACAATATGAATAATATATAATGTAATGAATAATACTGAAAATATTAACTTCTTAATTTTGACAAATACATCACAGTTACATAAGATGTTAGCATTTGGGGAAGTTTGATGAATATCATATAGAAATATATTACATTATCTTTATAAAAGGTCTGTAAATATAAGATTGTCTCCTAATAAAAATTTTTACCAACAAGTATTTAAGTTTGGTTTTGAACCTACTAATTCTTCTTTTGTATCAACACGTATCCATTATTCTGACCTCTAGGAAAAGTGTAATGGATTTTCCATTGAGAAGGATATTCATTCTCAGGATGCCTGTTTGCACAGATCTGAGTATCTTATATTCATTTTAAAAGCACAGGATATTTCCTTAACTCCCATTATCAAATTGGGAAATTTTAATAGACCAAGCTCTAGTGGCATACCTGTCAGATCTAATCTTTGGTTTTAGCCGAGGAGTCAATGGAATTGACTACTGGCCTCCTTGTGTTTTCCTTAAACCTTTAAGCTGACTTATTCTTACCTTCTTTTGATGGAACATTTTTGTCAGCTTGACTGAAAGTCACAGTCTTAAACCATTTCCATTTCTTGTTAGTTAATTGGGTACTCCCATTTGTAATAACAATAACAAAATTATTGTCTTTGGAAATCAGAGACTAATAGAGAAGGTTTCAAATTTCTGGTAATTTTCCTGGCTATGTGGCTATGATTTGTGCATGTGTTCGAAGTACATCTCCTAGGCCAATTTCTTTTTCATATTCCTAAACATGCTATTATCATTAAATTAGTGAGTTATAAAATATGTGGCGGTTAATTGATTCTCAACATGCATGTGGAACACCGAGCTGAGGTGACTCAGCACGGATCTGGGTGTGAAAGACCCACTTTACAGAGGATTGGTGTCTGAACTGTATGAAAGAAGAAAAGAGAAGGAAGAATTTCAGTTTTTTTTCCTTGAAAGATCTTCATTGCAGGAGCTTCCTTTGTTCTCTTAGGAGGAGCTTTGCTTGGCCTTGGGCCACCTCTCCTGGCTTCTGCACATATCCTTCAGCTTCCAGCATCTGCCCTTTGGCCTGCCAGGGCAGACTCTTCAGGCTCTAGCGCAGACCCTTTGACCTCCAGGTGCAGACCCCTTGGTTGTCCACCACAGAGATTTCATGACATGGACTCCTACAGGACATCGCCATAGACTCCAGACCTTCAGCTGAATCCTTTGGAGCTCTAGGGTGAGGACAAATCTTTTGCACTCTTCTACATTTGACTCTGTCACAGCCATGGTAGGACAATCTCTCAAATTTCTGTGTCCTTCATTAATATAACCCAAAGAATATGCAATCTTTTGAGGAGCTTTGCCTCAGCTATGCAAGCTCTTATAAGCACTAGCACGTGGTTTTTCCATATTTAAATGTTTTTCCTTACAAAATACATCAATGTCAGAAACTCTGGGTCAGAGTTACTTGATGTCTTCAGGAAACAGTGGCCCCCTGGAGGTCTGCAGGACTTTTACAGGGTGAACAGTGAGCGGCTGCATCAGACAGTCATCTAGTCCAAAAGGCCAATAATAGATGTAGAACTCACTTCTGACTGAAGTTGCTCTCAGCACAAGTCCCTGTGTCTGAATTTACAAAATCAGAAGAGCAGAGTTCCCACAAGGGCCCTGGAGCGCTGTCTATACTCCGGACTTTTGAAAAAAGATCCATTGAGCCCAGCTGCTACTTGTTAAGAAACAGGCTTTTTATGTGTCTGCTGTTACGCATACTCCAATTGTGCATCCAGCAGTCTATGGTGCTTTCAGCATCTAAATAATCAGATCTCTGCCAGTAAGGTGCACGCCTGGCAATTGTTTGTCTGGATTAGTGGAAAAAGTGTCTTAGACACCACACCAATAAATCAAGAAAGATACTATTTAAGGGATATATAAGGAAGTCAGGGATTTGGGCACTCATGGCAGAATGATTAGAAAAGGCAGTTCAGGTCACTCAGGATTGCAGGATCAATTTAAAATTCTTACCAGGGATTTTAAGCTTTCAGAAAAATATCATCTGGTCTCTGCTTCCTGGTGTCAAACCCAGGTCCTGAGTACAGCCCTGAGACCTGCCCCAGCTGGATAGTTCAACTGGCTTTAGGATTCCTACTGGCTACACGCTGCACGGGAAGCACTTGGGAGACCCTCCAAATACCACTGAAGACACCAAAGGTGGTGGGGTGGTAAGCAGCAGGGAAAGAGCCTCTTGGAGAGTTGCCCTCCTGTCACTGGAATATAGCAATTTAAGGAAAATAAGAGGGAGGGAAATGGGTCCTCTGGACCCAGGAAGGATCTGAAGCATGAATTGAAGCCCATGGAGAGAGTGAAGAGAGAAACTTCAACAAAGAGGAAGAAGGTAGCTTGTGGCACCTTCTGCCTGAGCCGCAGCTCACTTCATGAGAAGAGCAGTTCAAACCCGTGGACGCACGTTGATGGTTGGTGATTCCAGGGACCGCCACCGGGAGACAGCAGTGGAGGGCAGCAGTAGATGTGAAGGGCTGCACTAGCTGGCTGTGAGCACAGAGGACTTGGGCCTTCTGTGCAAGACAGAGATTGGTGAGAAGCCCTCTAGAAGAGGGACTGACTGAGCTCAGAAACAGAGCAGCTGCTGACTCCATGTAGCTGCTCCCAGATGGGCCCAGGCCCACAGAAGAATGTGTGGATGACTGCAGGCTTAATGAGTCTCAGGCAGAAGGCGCGGGCTTGCCGAAATTACCCACTATTGCCGAAATTACCCACTATGCTGCCAAAAAGCTACTGCTGACTTGCTGGGATAAATAAACACAGATTGGAACTCTGTCTCCACATATCATCTCCCAGTGACAGCAGAGACAAACCTAGAAGTGGACTTTTTTGTTTCTTTCTCTTGTTTGTTTATTGTTGTGGTGGTGATGATGATTTTGTTTTTGTTTTCTCCTTCATTGTTTGATTTTGTTTTTATATCAGTGTGAAAGTGTTTTCTAGCCTTTTTGTGGTTGTGGTTCTGTTTTGCCCTCTTTTTATCTCTTCCTTGTCTTTTTCACCCCAAGTCTTCTGCACCAGTTTCCCAAACTTAGTGTGATTCCCCTCCTGGTTTAGTCTTAATTTTAATCTCTTCTCCTTTTTCACTTCTCTATTGATATTTAGGTCTTTGATCCATTTTGACTTCAGTGCATGGTGACAGACATGGGTCTAGTTTAGGTTTTCAGCATGTAGAAAGCCAGTTTTTGCAACACCCCATATTAAAGAGGCTATTTTTCTTCCAGTGAACATATTTGGATCCTTTGTCAAAGATAAAGTGGGTGTGTGTGTTTGCAATTGGGTCTGTATCTTCTGTTCTGTTCCATTGATCCTCAAGTCTGGTTTCTTTGCCAATATCATGTCAATTTTATTGTAACAGCTTTGTAGTATAATTTCAAGTCTGGGATTGTGATGCCTTCTGCCTTGCCTTTGTTGCCCAGGATTACCTTCATTATTCTAGGTCTCTTATGTTTCCATATGAACTTTGTAAATGTTTTCTCTAGATCTGTGAGGTATGCTAATGGTATTTTGATCAGGATTGCATTAAATCTGTATAACAATTTTAGTAATATAGCCATTTTCACAATGTTTATTCTTCTACCCATGAGCAAGGAATATCTTTTTATTTTCTGAATTCCTCTTCAATTTCTTTTTTCAGAGTACTGTAATTTTCAATATATAAATCTTTTACTTTCTTTGAATTTGCAGCTGAATTCTACAAGAAATTCAGAGATGATTTGATACCAATACTCCTCAGACTCCTTAATGAAATTGAAATGGAAGTAATTTTTCCTACTTCATTCTGAGAGGAAAGTATTACCCTTATACCAAAATCAGAGAAAGATCCACCAAAAATGAGAATTATAGGTGACTTTCTCTAATGTAGATGCAAAAGTTCTCAATAAAATATTAGCACACAAAATGCAGTAAACCTTTAAAAAGATTAGAAATCATGAATAAATGGGTTTCATTTCAGGAATGTTGGGATGGTTCAAAATATGCATATCAATAAATGCAACACACCATGATACTGGTGAAAAACAGACCCGAGGATCAGTGGAACAGAATAGAAGATACAGACACAATTACAAACACAGTTAGCCACTTTGTTTTTGACAGAGTAGCCAAACATGTTCACTGGAAGAACGATAGCTTCTTTCAAAAGGTGTATTGCAAAAACTGGCTTTCTACATGCCGAAGACTTAAACTAGACCCATACCTGTCACCATGAACCAAAGTCAAAATGGATCAAAAATCTAAATATTAAGAGAAAAATACTAAATCTACTGGAAGACAAAGTAAGTAGAAATCTCAATGACATAGGAGTAGGCAAAGAGTTCATAAACAAAACCAAACTGCACAGAGAGTACTTCAAAGATTCAATATCTGGGATCTTGTCTTATTAAAAAAAAAGTTTTAGAACTCTGTGACAGAGCTAATGATGGTGGACCAATAATTAGCAGGACAAGGAGCCTCTCTGAGAGAGACAGCTCAGATGCCAGAATAAAACATCCTGGAGAGACCCAGACAGAGGTAGATGGATTCTCTCAACCTAGGAAGAAACTGAAGGGAAAAGAGCTCAAATACAAAGTCCCAGGGCTACCATTAGAGAAGATAAGATCAGCGGTTACAATGCTCTCACCAAACCACCTGAATTCTTGTGGCCAAGTCCAGCCTAAGTGCCTGAACCCCCGCCGATGGGACTGGCTTGAGCACCCCCGCGTGCGTGGAGCTGAACCGCCCCGTGTGTGACTCGCCAGGATCCTGAACTTGCACTGCAGCCATGCTTCATGCTGAAGTTGGAGGTCAGGGAGCACCATGCAGAATGGAGCCAGAGAGGAACTGGCATTAACCTGTGGTGAGTGCTAGGAATAAGACTCTCCCATGGGAAAGGGGTGACCAACTGGACAACATATTGGAATTGGGCAAGACGGGCCCGAACTGGGAATGGCAGTGTCTTCAGTTGGTTGCTCCACTCCCAGAGAAGATTGGTGGGATCTGCTTGGCCTTGGTCACACCCTTGACCAGGACCCAATAAGTTGCCCCAAACCGATTCCCTATGCACAGCACACACTGATGCAATGAAGGCCATCAAAAGTTGGCTGGCCCAGCGGGGAGGGGCCAACGTACACTGGCCCTGCCTGCAACTCAGTGGCTGACAGTGCACTGGAGAGGGCAGAAACCCCTAGCCAGCACACTTCAGAAGAGCTCTAACCAACAGGGAAAGGGACTGGGAACTCCACTGTACACTTGTATGGAAGGAACCAAAAACATAATGAGAGAAAGAAATAAGAAAAAACCCTAGCCACCAACCCTGAGAATATTGATCCAGGAGAGGTGAATACAAAAGAGATTGAGGGCAGCAAACATGCAACATCAAACACGGCATCAGTGGACATAAAGAGATATCTTTGGAACCTTGTATATAAGCTCAAAACTGAAATATTAATTCCAGTTAAGCAAGATATAAGTAGATTAATAAAAGAAATGCTAAGCACCTCTCAAGAAGACACAGATGGAAGAATGGAGGAACACAAAAGAAGGAGAGAAACATTCGATGAAAAAATATAAAGAAAACCTAGAATGTATGAAGCAGATTCAAAGAGATAACCAGGAAACTAAAAACTCCATTGAAAGCTGGCAAAACTGCTTGAAAGAAACTAAGGATAGACTATCAAAACTTGAAGACATATTTGCAATGTGTGATCATGAAAGGAAAGATCTTTTAAAATAACAAGGAAACAGGCAGTAACAATACAAAAGCTAGAAGATGACAAGAGGATCTACAACTTAAGAATAAAACATGTGAATGAAGAAGCAGGAGTCAAAACAAAGGAATTACAAAGACTATTCACAGAAATAATTAAGGAAAACTTCCCAAGTGTAACAAAAGGAAACGATATGCAGATGTATGAGGCATACAGAACTCCAGCCACTACAACCAAAACAGAGCTACACCCAGACACATAATAATCAAGATCCCAGAAATTCAATGTAAGAACAGAATATTAAAAGCCATCAGAGAAAAGAAACAGATCACCTATAAAGGAAAACCTATCAAAATCATGGCAGATCTCTCCACACAGACTATCAAATCAAGAAGAGCTTGGAAAGAAGTATTCCACGCCCTGAAAGAAAATAACCTCGAGCCGAGTTGATTAACCCTGAATAACTGTCTTTAGAAATCAATGGAGAAACAAGATGCTTCCATGACAAAGAGGAACTGGGGGACTTCATGACCACCAATCCAACCCTACAAAAAATACTGAAGGACATTCTAGAGAGAGAGAGAAAAAGTAGTAGCATTTCAGGAACAGTGGCAGAGAGGCCTCAATGAACAGGGCAGACAGTGGAATGAAAGAGGGAAATAGACAACCAGTGGCAGAAAAATACAATAGCAGAAATGAGGCAGAAAAGTTTGGCTGTAATCTCTATCATAGATGGCCTGGATATATTAACAAAAAGAAACACAGGGAGAATAGATCAAGAGATAGGGCCCATAAAGATGCTCTGTATTGGCAGATCTCTCCACACAGACTATCAGAGGGTTTATGGACAGAAAGTCATATATGAGAAAACAATGTTCTATGTGACAGGGAACCATGGAGAAATAGGGGCAACTCAACCAGCACCTGCAGATAGGTTGAAAGGACATACTTTTGTGCAGTAGAGAACTACTCAGCTATAATGAAGGAGAACCTTGAGGCTTTTACAGGTAAAGGAATACAACTCGAGATCAAGCCCAGGAATTAGAAGGTTCAGAACCAGCTAGAGTAAATAGCAGGTTGCTCCTCCCAATCTAAAAACTGAGGGAGATAGTGGGACCCAAAATGTGCAGTGTACACTGTGGGAGTGAAAGGGAGAAATAGTCTAAAAAAAGAAGGTAGAGGATATTGTTAATAGTGTAACAATTTAAAATCTACATTATTGTCACCACTCTGTTTATATGGATTATATTCTGTTCCAGTTTATCTACTTACACTAGATTTGAGAGCATGGACAGCTTATCCCAAAAATAGCAGGATATATCATGGTAATCATCCTTAATTTCCTATTAACTTAATCTGAAGCCCTGTATAATTTACACTGTCTTATTATGACTGCTCTTATTTGAATCTGGTTTGTTAGATTGCTGTTTTGTATTGACTGATTTTATTTGAAACTGTTATGATTGATAGTATCAAGTCTAAGAGTATAGGCAACTATACTGAAGATGACAAGATTCACTAAGATACCCACTCTGGTTTGATTATCACTTGCTTTTGACGTCTTATAATGTCTCCAATGTTTTGTTTTTATTAATATTGTTATATAATGCTGAGACATCATAGTAACCATTGTAGATCACCTTGTATTGTGGTGGTTCATATGACTTTTCCATTTCAGGTTTTTGTAGGAATTTGTTTTGTTTTGTCTTGCTTTCTTTGTTTTGTTTTTCCCTCTAATACAGAAAAGATAGATATACATGTAGAGACTCATGTATGCATAGAACTTATAAACAGTTTATGAGAACTAATTATATAATGCACGATGAATTGAACAACTACTTTGAAGGAAAAGAGACACTACAGTACCCAGTGCTGATTCCAAAATGTCATGATATGAAATCCAGCAATGTTATCATTCTTTGTTCAGAGTGATTTTAGCCTGTTTTTTTTTGTTTGTTTGTTTAAGTTCAACATATATGAAGGTATGGACAGCTATTTTGAAGAGAATGAGAGACACTATGACAGCCATTGTTGGCTTCCGTATTGTCTAGTCTTGAAGACCTAAAACGCCTTCCTCATCCTGTTCAGATCACTTCTATACTATGTTGTTTCATGTGAATTGTCTGTATGTGACAATATGGGCAACTATTTGGAAGAAAACAAGAGACAGTATGATATATAGTGAAGATCTCTGATTGTCTTGCCTTTGAAATTTATGTCTCTTACATTGCTTTCTTGTGTTCTGTTTTGTTGTGTTTAATTTTACCCTCTTTAAAATTAAAAAAAATGGAAAAAACTTTTTGCACATCAAAAGAAATTATCAACAGAATGAAAAGAAAATTCACAGACTGAAAAAATATTTTTGCCACCTGTCCCTCAGACAAAGGATTTTACCTAAAGCATATAACTAATTTAAAAAATCAGACCCCCCAAATTTAAATACCCAATCTAAAAATGGGTATCTGAGATGAACACAGTTCAGACTCAGATGAAGGAATACAAATTGCAAATAAATATATCAAAAATGTTTAACATCATTGGTCATTTTAGAAATGCAAAGTAAAGCAACACTGAGATATTATCTCACTCAAGAAAGAATGATTAACTTCAAGAAATTAACCAATAGCAAATGCTGGCAGGGCTTTGGGGAAAAAATAGGAGTTGATGGGAGAGTAGACCGGTATAACCACTGTTGAAATCAGTGAGGAGATTTCTACAAAACTAGGATTAGAGGTTCCATTCAACCTAGCTATTCCTCTTGTGGGTATTTTACCAGAAAAATTGAAAATATCATACCACAATAATATTTGTGCACTCATGTTTATAAACAGCACAATTTGTGATAGCCAGATCTTGGAAACAACTCAAATGACAATCATTAACTGAGGAATGGATAAAAAAGATGTGATATTTTTATACAGTGGAATAGCACTCAGCCATAATGAATGATAAACTCAAGGCTTTTATAAGTAAATGGATGAACTAAAAACCACATTCATAAGTGAAATAAATCAGACTTGCACTTGTAAACACTGTATTGTGTCACTTGTATAAGAAACTGAAACAGTAAATAAGATCCAAAAGTTATAATATAGTAAAAGAGAAAGAAACTGCTCAAAAGGAAATTATATTGTTTGATTAATCTTGCGTGCTCATATCTGATAACTTGAGCAACTATTTTGAAGATAACAATATACAATACAACAACCATTGCTAAAATTCTTATCATTTTGATTTGAAATCCTATATCACTATTGTTATTGTTGTCATTTTGCTTTTTTTTGTTGTTGTTTTTTGATTGTTTCTTTGCCTCTTGATTTTTCTCGTTTTTTTTTTTTTTCCTCTTTAAAATTAAAAAAAAGTCCTTGGAAATTCTATGAGCTCATAGGCTTGAGATATTTGTTTCTTTGGGTGTTTTGGTTACTTTTTTCTCATTGCTGAGTGAAAATACCCAATACCTAAAATGAAGCAAGGAAAGGTTTATTTAGCACTGTGGAGTCTTCAGTCCATAATCAGCTGGCTCCAAGGCAATGGCATGGCACTGGGGCAACACTTCACGGCAGCAGCAAGCAAAAGCCAGAGCAAAAGGAAAGAACAAACCTCTTCTCCTGGCTAATATTGTACACAGGCCACCCCCACCCTCTAGGGCATGTGCAGCACTCACAAACTCTCCTCCCCTTTCTTTGCACAGGATGAGGATATTTACAAAGTAAGAACCCTGCTCCCTGCTGAGGCTCTCAGTTAAATTTCTAAGCTGCTCAAGTTCACACAATGTACCAACCATAGCACAAGGATGATAATTTGGCAGGAAGGACCCAGGATAATAGAACATGATACTATGTTTGGAAGCTGTGTTTAAATTGCAGGGAACAAGTGGAAGCCCTGTTTTGTAAGTCCTTTGTTGTGTTCATGTGGTTGCCTCAACAACCCAAATCATTTAGAACATTTAATTTTTATGCTCTTTTTGACTTTGGGAAAAAACCTAAATTTGCGTGGTGTCAGATGCTGTGGACAGAGTGGTTGACACATCGTGATACTTTTACAAACCTGTCTTTGTGTTGGATTGCCACCACCAGCACTCACTGTATTTTTGTTCAAACTTTATAAAGACATTCCTGGGGAAGGATATTCAGAGCTGCTTCAGAAAGAGGCAGGAATGTTGTGATAACTATGTTCAGTGGGGGGGGGATATTTTGAAGATTGATGGCGAAGTGTCTTTTACTATAAAAAATTTTTAATTTAAACATTCACTATGTATTTTTATCATACCTCAGAAACTACAGTGGCTGAGCAAAGAATCAGTTTCTTGTCTAGAGATCCATTGTGGTTAAAGGAACAAATTTTGAGACAGGATCCAAGAACATGTAGAGAGAAGGATGGTTCTGGATTCAGATCGGCTATCAGTGAACCTCTTCTTCATCATCAGTACAACCCAGTAGAATTTGTAGTACCTGTCTTAAGCAGTCTTCTTTCACAAGATTATGAAGTATAGGTTGGTGCATTTGAATTTACCAAGTACAGAAGATTTGTATGCACCTGTACAGGTGAATGCATTCAAATCCAGAGGGTAATCTTACCACAGAATTGCTATAGTGCAAAGTAGCAACATAACAAAATGTCCCAAATAAAATTGTGAGAATGAGTCATCGCCTAAGAAAAGAAAATCAATGATGGTAGCTTCTGAAATTTTTGTCAAGACTCCCTTACACTAGTGAAAATGATTGAATTACTCCAAAAATTTTGTATTTGGAATTATTTCAATTATTTTACTGCAAATGAGAACTAGGAAATCTGAACATATTACTACAAATACACTTACATTTAACAGTAATATATATTGTGTTTCAACATAAATATTATGTTTATGGCAGATAACTATTTTTCAAAAATCAAATGAGACAATTGGTATTACTTTATAACTTTGTAAATCTCTTGAAGACTGACTTATTAGGAGATAGCTAGAGTCCCATAATTACTTCTTCCTTTACTTCCTTGCAGTATAGTCATCATATAGTTCCTAGAAAATTCCACAGAACACTTTTAGAATAATGAGAATGCAAACATTGTCTTATTATTACTTGTAAACCATTTTTCATAGCATAGACCCCTCTGCAAAGGAACTGAAGTTTTGCTAACTTCCACTTTGATACACACAGGACTAATGGTATCACATAGTTGGGATTGATGCTCCTAGTTCTTGGTGCCTCAACGCTGCTGCTGCGTAAGCCTCCACCTAAAAGAAACATTACAGTCTTCAACATTTTGGCCAAGGACCACCATGTTCATGATGTCAGTATTCTTACAAATGTGCCAACTTTGGTATTAGCTGTTTTCACATGCTTTATCATATTTCTTTCCCTCTTTATGCTAAATTGTTCTTTCTTATGAAGAAACATTTTAATACTTCTTTTTATACAGAAGGATAATGAAGTTCGGAAGAATAAGTAATTTATTTTGCTCACTTGAATATATAATAGGTTATTTCTCTAAGCTATGCTTTTTCTCAGAACATTCATGATCTCCTACTAAGAAATCATTGTTCAATATAGCAATGTTAGGAATTATGTAAAATGCAGGTTAGTTGTGAATGTAATACAAATTTTAAAAGGTGGCAGGTTTTGAAAAGAATGAGGAAGCTGTAGATCAAAGGTAAGAGAAAAAGATTTTTATTTAATCAGTGTAATAATTACACAGGCAGTATGGCATCTACTGAATCATATTAAAGTTCATAGTTAAGTAACAGGGGGACAACAGACCAGTCATATACTCTATGGGACAAATCACCTTTGTCTTGGAGAAATTGCGAGAAAGGAGAAAGTCAAAGAAAGTCATTCTGAGGCACAAGGGCTAGCAGATAGGAAAGTCCTGGACACATTTAGGGGAGCCCAGATTGGAGTCGTCACAGAGACTTGTAGATTCAGATTTGTGGCTGATTACCTACACAATTTATGTGAACTCTATTTTGGTAAACTTATAGTTGCATGAAAATAGTTTCTAAGAGAATTTTTTTAAATAGACTATAAGATTTCAAATATGTGGCTTATATCATTTCATTATTCCTGCTGCCAGATTCACTTTATTTCTGCATAAAATAGTGACACATTGGGTTATTGGGTTAGCTTTTCCTCTGTAAATAACTCCAGTACTTTCCTCTGATAGGCAATTCAGATTATTACTTATGAGGGGCATCAACTTGCAGATGCATTTAGCTGCATCGGAAATAAACTATTCATTGCCTTATAATTCATGATATGTCCAGGAAACTTACATATTTTAGTGTGCATAATATGTTTTGTCACTGTAAGTCACTTTCACGACTGACTGTGTAAAAAGTTATTAGATAGTTGCCAATATATTTTTCATATTTGAATCTACCTGCATGCCATTTGCCAAACAATTTCTCATACTAAATCACATAAGGAGTTTCTCTAATGTGCATAACCATAGAAGTACATCTAATTTCACCCACAAGTGAAATAAAAGATGTCTATAATGCTGAAACGTTTGTTACTATCTCATAATCACACGTGGTATGAAGATAAAACTATGCTACTCTTCTCTATCATCATAGTGAAATTTATTTAATTTTTGATCTTGAAGATCAAATAATGGGGAAAGGAAAGTTATACCAGTGTTTATGTGGAAGATGGAAATTTCATCCTTATGTCACTATCTGCTGGGGATTGTTTTCCACTGCAGTAGGGAGAAAAGTGCTTTTTTCTAGTCCAGGGAATAATCAGTTTAGTTATTCTGTATATCTTTTGTATTGTTGCTGTAGCAGGTAACTACTCATTTAGAGTTTTAAAAGAGCACAGTTCTGGACGTCAGAAGTCTGAAATGAATCTTAGCAGGCTGAAATCAACATACCAGAAAAGTTGTGCTCCCTTGTGAGGCCAGAGCAAATGATTTTTTTCTTTGATTTCTTTAGTTTCAAAAAACCACTGTCTCTTGGCCAGTGTCCTTTTTCTTCATGATTAACTGCAATCTTTATTTCCAACCTCACATCTCCTATTGTCTCCCTCTTCTCAGGACCCCAATGATTGCACTGAATCTATCCAGATAATTTAGATAATCTCACTAAAACTAGATTCCTAATTTAATCAAATATGTAAAGTACTTTTTGCTATAATAAACTTACATAACCCACAGTTCTGGAGATTAGGATGTGGATGTTTTTGGAGGTCATTATTCTGACTAACACACCAAAGGACTTGCTTATAGATTCCCTAAAATGTTTTCATGTGCACACCAAGATATTTTTAATATTTACTTCCTACCAGATACTTTGCCATGTAAAATGAAGAGATTGTACCCTCATATACTTTATCATTAAACCTGATCTGATGAGTCTGATAGATATCAAAGGCTCTTAATGACTAATTAATAATCAAAGAATGATAATGAAGTCAGTTACAAAGCAGTCAAGCTAGGCTGTGAGACTCAATGAGTGCTCTATAGAGAGGGTCATAGTGAAGAAAAGAAAGGTGAGTGGTAGGTAATTCCCCTCCTCACATGCAACTTTTCAGAATTTACTATCATTAAATTGCATGGGATACAGGTGAGAGTACAGAGAAACACATGAACTCAATCATATAAAACTCAAATATCTACCTGACTTTTGATGTTACCTAAACCTATAATCCATGCTCTTTCCATAATCACTGACATATAACCCACATGAAATTCAATGAATCATCACTGTAATTATTCCCATGTGTCTGCTCACAACTCCTTTTTATGTTTCCCATGCATTTTTGCAAATTCCAAAACACATTGATTTAGTCCAAATCTGTTGATATTTCTGTACTTTACTTATGCTGCGGAGACAGAAGAAACACACATTTGAAGTCTATGCCCTTGGGTGTTTAGTGAGCTCTTAAAACTTCTTAGAAATTCTTATATAGTCCTCCAGTCCAGGTGCTGTCTTCTTCTAGGCATCTACTTCACATCTCTGAGTTCTAAAATCAACAAAAATTCCTTTCTTTTTCACTGACAAGTCTCCCTTCTAGCCCATTGAAAAATTAAAGTGGGAAAGAAATCTCATCTTTCCCAACTGTATCTATCCATTTACTCACTTATCTACCCATCTCTGAGTCCCTGTGTCCCACTGCTGAGGAATTACTATATTTGCTTTCTTTTCCAGCTAGTAAACTGGCCCCCTGGGAAAATATTTGTACTTTCACACGAGTTGATATGTGTTGTTCATCTCCTCATGTACATTTTAATAATGCCATTTTCTCTTACATTAAAAAAATTTTCTTTTTCTCTACTCAGACATTCTTATTAGCATGAAAATGTAATTTCCTGCTGTTTAAGATAAAAACTCACTCTTGCTTTAATATTTCCCTCCAGCTATTAACTAATTTTTTACTTTCCTTTATGGTAATATTCCTCAAAAGAATGAGTCGACTTTTTTCTATCCTACCTAATCTTCACAGGAACAAAAAGGTAGCCAATAAGAAGTAGAGGTGAGGGTTAAAAATGTTGGCTAATATTTCCATGTGCTATTAGCCATCATAAAATATTGCCTGTCTGTCTCATAAATACCATGCACATTAATTATTAATTCTAAAACCTGATAATTAATTCTTGACCCTTATCAGTAGCATTTAGCATATTGATTATTGCTTCCTTTTTTTAAAGCTGATTTTAATTGGCTTCACTTTCTTTTTGAGTCATTTACTTGAAATTCAGGCTATCTTGCCAACAGATATATCAATATTCAGTAGCAGTATTTCAGTAACTTTATAGCCTTATGTATAGTAGATTTATCTCAAATTATTGTTTCACAGCCTGCACTCTCAGTGATTCTGATTTAATTTTTCTAGGATGAGACCTCCACATTAGTGTTTTTAATAGCTCCCTAAGAAAGTCCTACATGTAGATAGAGTTGAGAGTCACTGGGATAAAACACAAGCAATATGAGGAATGGTGAGCTGGAAGCCAGGTGTGGAGGCCAGGTAAAGGCCAGACTGTAGAGCCCTTTGGGCTATGCTGAATTTAAGTTTATCCTATAAGCAAAATAAGATCAAAGATCATAATATAATCAAATCAGTGTTTTTAGAACAAAAATAACTCCACAAAATGGTGTGAGTTGAGGAATGGAGTACTTAGATGTAACTGATCAGGTCTTAAAATCCTGTCTTAATGCTTCTCACATGTAAGTGGTGACTGGCACGTTTGCCAGGTTGCTAAAGAAGGAAGATTCTCAAAATGGTAAATGTAGAGGAATTGCTCAATGGGTGGACTATTGATTGAGAGGATTCAAGATTTCCACTTTTAAAAATAAGGTCACAGGTGGCCCTGAAGCAAGGCCAGCAGATTGCTTGTAGCTGCTGGTTTCAAACAGGAGCCTAAAGAGAATTCTTTCTGTGGTCTGTTGGCCATTTCAGAACTTTGGAAATGGAATGGTCAGTTCATCAGAAAGAAATATCAGGTGAGTATAGCAGACTTCTGGGGGCCTGCAGGGGAGAGACCCTGGTGCCTCGGGACCTGCACCTTGCGGTTGACTCAGGGTGCCTGGAGAACAAGGAGCTCCTCCCCTCTCTGGAGGGTGGCTGTGATCCTGCCCATGTGTGGGCTGAGAATCAGACATCTCATGTCATCCTGTCCCCCACCCTGTGTCCCCTCCTCTGCCTCCCCCCTGCTTAGCAAGTGGGAGCCAGTGAACTACACATCTTGTGAAAAGATTGGCTATGTTATTTAGTATGAGCTCCCCATATGCAAAGATAAGGTCAACCATTTGGAAGAAAACAAGAGACAGTATGACAGATAGTGAAGATCTCTGGTTGTCTAGCTTTGAAATTTATGCTTTCTTATGTCCCATTCTGTTCTGTTTTGTTGTGTTTAATTTTACCCCCTTTTAAAATAAAATTTAAAAAAATTTTAAAATAAGGTCACAGGATGTGTTTTTGTTTGTATGGTTTTGAATTTAAATTAATATATTCTCCCCAAAGAATGGAAATGAAAACAGGAAGCTAAGATAAATAGTCTGAGTGGTTTGAAGCCTTTCAGGATGCAGGATATCTTCATTTTGAGCATACACCTGTCCTTCAGTTACATGGAAAGTCACACCCTGTGATGGTTTGAAAAGCTTGGTTGAATCCTACTTACATTAACAACATCTGTAGTTTTTGACAGGTAAAGGAAAGGCAATGTCAGGAGATTCTGAGCACAATCCAAAGATCACTAGAAAAATAAAAAACATGATGAAGGATGGTATCATTTCATGTTAATAGTCGACAACTCTCTATCCAGGCTAGCCTTGTTGCTCCAAAAAGAGGTCCAATATTCTCATGGCAAAGTTTTTGGTCTTAGTAAGAAAGATTCTGATGTTTTACTTCCACTGTAGTCCAGATTTCTACTTAATATTACCCCATCAGAGAAACGCTTTACATATTCAAGGATTCATTCCACTCTACTTGTCACTTCATACTTTCCCTCTCCTTATTTTCCTTTACAACATCCATCACTAACAGTAATCAGCAAATTATGCATAGAAAAAGAACATCATAGGCACAGAATGAATTATTTATAGCATGAAGGAGAAAGGCAGGAAAGCATCCTAATGGGAAAGTTCCTTTTGTAAAAGATGACTGTTTCTTCTTTGAAATCCAAGTCTTCCCATGCTCAAGTGAAGATCTGTTACCAGTTTATCTCTTGATAAAGTACAAACAGGAAATAAAAAACCAAAAGTAATCTGGAAGAGTATTAATACATTTGTTTTGTAATAAATGATCAAAAGTAGAGAAGGTTTGAAAGTTAAACTTCCAGAGCTTTCACTTCCTTAGTCCATAGACAGTTCTGAGAACGTCACAATATATTTTTATGTTTATTCAGTGGATATTTCATGTGTGAGACATGTTACCTTTGGTCACTTTCAGAGAAAGTCTTAAGTAAGAGATCAAAAATGCAAAGTTCTTTGAAACCAGGAAGCATATTTACAGTATTCCAGTGAACGAGGTTGAAATAAGTTCAATAAATAATTGTCTAATTCATGTGCTAAAATATTTTCTGAGAACCATCTATGTGCCAGGCACAGAACTGGATGCTGACCCTAGTGAAGCAAACAAAGTAGAAGGAGTTACTGCCCTTGTTAAGCTTACAGATTTCTACAGGCACACAAATATGTAAGCAATTAATAACAGAATTAATATGTAATACATTCTTATGCAGTTTATGTGTTAAAAACTATCAAAGAAGGCAAAGACTACCCAAAATTTCTGGATATTAATGACTATAAACATTTAAAATGTTCTTAACATATTTAGAGTCTAAAAATAATAATACATCAAAGGATTACTTCCCAGTTCATATTCTAAGTGGAAATACACATGGGATCACAAAAAGGTAAAAAAATTTAGGTCCATTTCTGGTACAGCTGGTTTGTAGAAGGTGACTGGGATTGGACTTGCAGCCAGAATCAGGGATTTCCTGCCACTCCTATTCTGAACTTTGGGATCCAACCAGGGGAGAATGGGGTTTACACTGACTTTGGTAGTGGCAAGAGTTAGCTTAGAAATCTGTAGCCTATCTAGGAGAAAGTCTCCCCTGCTGGTGGAATACCAGAGATTAGACTCTGTTGCAGTGGGATACTATTCCTCAAAGGACACTGCAGACGATTGACACACGTGTACCCAGAACTTTGGCCAGTCTCTCTAATTTATTTATTGGTCATGTCTCTTGTGTTAGTGATGGTGAGAAGACAGAGTCTACTTGTCTAATACAGTACTTCCAAGAAAGCAAAACTTCATTTTCCAGCCTTACACTAAAGGATGAGATGGTACAGGTGATCCTGTTTACATTACGGGTCTTTGAATGGCTATTTTAAGTAAAAATTTCATGCTTTGTAATTTTAGTTTTTTATTTGCTCTTTTGCCACAGGTAATTTTCTCCTTTTGGTAAATGAAGACATATCATTTGTTGAATAATCTTGTACCACTTACATAGAATAGTCTTTGGGTAAATGCTTTTTTATCAGGATATTTGTCATAAAAATTTCTTGTGCTGCTTTACAATACCAACTTACAAGTGACTTTACTTCCTATGTTTTTACACTATACAGTAGTAATATCTATGCAAACTGATTTTCTCTATTAAATGATCCATGCAAATTTACTCAGGATTCTAATCATACTAGATATCAAAATCAGTAAAAATAGTACTGGGCAAGAGCAAGGCTTAATCAATATTTAGTCTTGCAACTGACTGAAGTCAAAATTGTCCAAATAAAAGCTTCAGCTTAATTTCTTTATTTGATGTGCATATTATTTGTATTTTACAACCATAATTCTCTCTGTTCCTTCTTAGTCTGTGTATCAAAATTGTTTTCCAGCATTTTCAGTTATATCTATAGCACAGGCATACTTCTGTGAAAGAGATGCGGTATCCTAGATCTTTTTTTCTTATTCAACATTGTATACTTTTTACACTTTCCTATAGGCTATATTCTTTGAGGTTTTAAAAAATAATTTTCTGCCTAAGTCAGCAACATTTTAGATGAACTAAGAGTGATTAGTAGTATAGTTATCTATCGTGTGTGTGTGTATGTGTATAATCTTTTCCTCTTTTTCTTTTCAAGGAAATGACTTTATATTTGACTAGGAAGTATTGTTGACACATTAAATAAGAAAATGACTATTAGAATTTAGGTAAGAGCACAGTTACTGAAGGAGATCCACCTACCCATGCTTCTTTTAGTGTTCTTAGAACAAAACATATAGGTGACCATGTAACTCATCTTGAGTTCCTGATACCCATCACTTCTCCTGTTCTATAGCAGAAGCTGTATTTCTTTATATTTTGCTGTTATGTATAGAGTTGTCAGTTCTCCAGGAGTATCTGGTATCTCTGTGGCTCCAGAATTCTGGCTACTTAGGTTGTTTTTTGAATCCATTTTAAAATCAGCTTCATAAGGCAAATTTGCTTACTAGTTAAGAACTAAAGCTCTCTCATTTCACAAGTCTGAATTTGAATCCCAGTGTGATGGGTTACTAGTTAACTAACTCAAGTGAATCAAACTTTCTCTAGTTCAATTCTCTTGTCTGTGAAACAGAAGTAATAATGGTATCTGCATGCTTAAATGGCAATGTCTAATACAGAAAATACAACAATACATGTCAGCCGTGTTCCTCCTCCAGATGTGAGCTTCAATTTTATTTCTTTTAGGATACTTTCTCTGATCTTTAGCAAACATTTGATCCTTTCATAGATTTTCATTCTGTGTGCAAATTCTTTTCTATCCCTCCTTCCTTCATTCCCCTTCCTTCCTTTCTTCTTTCTTTCTTTCTTTCTTTCTTTCTTTCTTTGTCTTTCTTTCTTTCTCTTTCTTTCTTTCTTTTCTTTCTTTCTTTCTTTCTTTCTTTCTTTCTTTCTTTCTGTCTTTCTTTGTTTCTTTCTTCTTTCTTTCTCTTTCTTTATTTTTTCACTTTCTTTCTTCCTCCCATTTCCTAATCTTTCCTCCTTCATTTTCTTTTCTTCTCTTTCGCACTCCCTCTTTCCTTCCTCCCTCCCTTTCTTTCTTTTTTATCTCTTCTCTCTTTCTTTTCCCTTTTTTTCTTTCCTCTGTTCATCTTTCCTTTTTATTTCCCTGTTTCTTTCTTTGGATCTTTCATGGAAAACATTAATTCTCCCACATTAGTTTGGACTATGATTACATTTCTGTTAATGTATCAATTGAAATGAAATAAAAATTGTTCCATTGATCATCTTATTATACTTATAACTATTTACTTTATAAGTTTCTTTTTGGTACTGTTATTCAGTAAGAGCAGACAATAGATATGTCTAAATATACTACCGCTGGTTTGAGTTTGTGAGATCTCTAACCCTGAAATAAAAACTTCTTCCACCCTTTGAAAATAAGTTTACAAGTTCTCTGACTACCATTGCGGGAAAAGAATTTTCAAGGCACATTAGTAAAAGAGATACAAGAGGGGTTTATTATGATTCACTGAAAGAATGGGGTGCAGTTCTCAGAGAAACAAGACAAGCTACAAAACAGAGTGGGTATATTCAAGGGAGTGTCTTCAAGAGGGTCATCTAAGATGTGTTTTTCAAGTCAGGTACCTGTGTTTGAAGTTGAGATCTGCTGCCTGCCAATATTGCTGCTTCCAATGGAGAAAGTGAAATTTATAGGTGAAAAGGACATATTAAGAGCCCTTCCTTACAAGTTTACTGTAAAGAGTACCTTTAAGATTTTTTAAAGTGAGTTTCCTGGAAGAGAAAAAGACTTATCTTAAAACTGCAATTTTCTCATGATAGTTTTAAAATTTCAGTTTCCTTGTCTCCTATCTAGCTTTCATTTCTGCATACTACTTCATTGTTAACCTAATGACTTGTATCTATTATGCAATCAAAACATGGATGAGTTTAAGACCTGAAATAAGGTTGTAGATGTGCATAGCACTTACAGAACTATCTTGCAAGTCTGAGTATTTGTCAACTGTTTCTATACTGCAATATACTAAACATTCAGTGTCTTGGCTACTTTTCTCTCATTGCCAAGACAAAATACCCAAAATTAAGGGGGGAAAGGTTTATTTAGCTACAAGTTTGTGGGGGTTTCAGTTAGTAATCGGTGGGCTCCAAGGCAGGGTGCTATGGCACAGGGGCAACAGTTCAAGGCAGCAGAAGGCAGCAAAAGCATCAAGAGCAAAAAGGAGGGGAGAATAGGCCTTTTTTCCTCCCTTGTAGGTACAGCCTACCACCCCCTTGGGTGGGTGTAGCATTTACACCATCTCTGTACCCTCCTCTTGCAGGATGAGAATGTTTACAAGTGAAGACTCTGGTCCTATGATAAGTGGCTTAGTTAAACTTCTAAATTTCTCAAGTTGAAACAATGTATCAGCCATTACATCCATTTTATTAATCCAAGTCTGTGATATTTTGTTAAATCCTAAACTCATAATGAAGTTGTAGACCAATGGAAGTGTTTACTTCAGGTAAACCTGGATTTGACATTATTTAGAATTTTTTGTTGTTGTTTCTTAACATTAAAAGAATGTTACAGACTTCTTAGGTTATTATTCTCATTGCCCTGCCAAAGAGAAAGAAAGAGAGACGGAGAGAGAAAGAGAGAGAGAGAGAGACAGAGAGGCAGAGAGAGACAGAGACAGAGAGAGATGCTTTTTTTTTGGCTAGAGGAAAAAGATTTTATGAAAAAGTAGCTCCAAGAGGATGGAGAGGCTTCAAGTTAACACAAATCACCATCTCCCTGTGTCCAGCGCTGCAAGGGTGCCGGGACCCAGTGAGGCTCGTGAGGTTCATGGGGTTAAGGACTGGCGAGAGGATGAGAAAAATAAAGAAGAGACGCAGCTGGGGTCAGGTGGAGCCCTTATCCTCCTGATGGGAGGAAAGGAACTGCTCAACCAGTGCAGCATGTTTATTTATACCCTCCAAAGAAGAGTGTCAATTCCAACCCCACTGCCTAGCACCTTGTTCCCCTGGCAGGCCTGGGCCCCTCTGCCTTCTCAGTGCTGGAACAACGTGGTTACATAGTCTGTTTTGGTTTCTCTGCTTTTTCTGGGCTGGACTTACTTCAGCCCCACACATGTGATCAATCTCCAGGTTCAACAGCTCGGTCCCAACACAAGGGCTCATTACAGTAAAGAAGACAGGCAGAGGGAATACACTGAGACCATGGACATCTATACTTCTTTTAAAAGAAGTTTTTCCTGGAAATTTTGGCGTTCTCCCTTCTCTTTGGACAAAGAAAGGAACTACCCCCTCTGGACACCATCTGCATATTCTTTGCATTTATCCTGGCTGAGAACAGGAGTTGGTGATTATATCTGAAGAAGCTTGTAGAAGTTTGTCTGTAAAAGAAAGAAAAAAATTGACTTCTAAATTTCTATTTGGGGTCGGGGATTTAGCTCAGTGATGTAAGCACCTGTCTGGCAAAAGTGAGGTCATGAGTTTGATCCCCAGTACTAATAAAATAAATAAATAAATAAATAAATAAATAAATAAAGTGGTCTACAGATTAGAAGGAGAGTTGTGCTTTGGTAAAAAGCAATGAAGCAGGAGATGAGGGCTGGGGAAGTGGGCACCATGTGCTACTGCAAAATCCTAAGACATATGCACAGAATAGTTTCAAAGCCCTGCAGTTAGACATGTTATGAAAACTTGAGCAGGTTTGCAATACAATGCCCCAAACCTGATGTCACCCTGAGGAGAGAAAACTACAAAAAGAGAGATCGCTATTGAGATCTTCACTATTATGTTCTAGTACAGTACAGTGGTGCAGTGGTGCACACTGGAGAGCATACTTCCTTTCCCACTTTTACCTGACTCAAACTCACTCCACAAAACCTGTTTTCTTTTCTTACCTTTAATAAATGTAAAACCTTGTTAATCTTTGCACTTGTCTTGACCAAGTCTTTGCTCAGGACAAAAAGAACTTAGAAACCACCTCTAGAAGGAGACTCCAACACTTCCAAATCCAGTAACAGCAATGCTTTCACTGATTCAGTCTTAGTACAAGTCCTCATTTGTACACATTTTTATACATAAAACATGGGACTTAGAATTTATAGAATAAAGATGCTATAGTACTTCAAGATGTTAGAGTGCTTCTTATTGAAATGCTCCTTTTGACTCAGGTCCAGTTGTCCATAACACTGGTTTCATACCAGACTATAACAGCATTCTGTTTCTGGGAAAGGTAAGAGTAATGAAAAAATTAAATGAGATAGGGGCAATTTTTAGTTATATCTGCTTTGTTTATTATTCAATTTATTACTTATCTATTTACTCTGCTTTCAAAACCTATAATTTTGAGTATAGTCTGTTTCAAATGGTTCTCTAAAGTGCCCCAAATTCAGCATTATAACTGTGGCCTTGAAAGACAAACTAGAATTAAACAGGTTAAATTTAAATTTTTGAATGGTATTCCTATGTAAAAAATGTGTTATTTTAATTTTTCTAAATACGTTTTCTCAATACGATCTTGAGATGATTCATTTCAGTTTGATGGACACAGGAGCTGAGATTTTTAGAATGTCAAAACCAACAAAGTGTAATGAGGCAGAAAAATAGAATGTGGCTAAAACTAATTTTTTTCTTCCTTGTTTCTTCTTTTCCCTGACCCAAATCACTCTGCAATATCTGTTTTTTCCTACTTTAGTAAGTATGAAACTTTGCCATTATTTGTGCTCATTTTGCTTAATTCATTGTTAGGGGCAGAAAGAAGCTAGAAATCACATCTAGAAGGAGACTCCAGCAACCCAAAGTCCTATATTTCAGACAAGGAAGGAATACATAATTGTCCTGTGATAGCAGACATTAGTGGCAAAGCAAAATAAATATCCTGTCTATAAGTCTATCTGTGTTTTGTTGTTTGAGCTATAACATATTATTCAGTTTCTCATAAAATATTACTTCAGTATGTTTCTGTTGTTTTCTGTACCTTCTTGATGTCTGTCATGGAAAACAATTCTGTGTGTCTACCACTATTTAAAATATGATGTATATATCCTGCAAATTTGCTTCAGAGTTCTGAAAGTAGATAAGTAAATATAGTACCAAACAAACCAGATACAGTTAAAAACTGCCTTTATTTCATTCAATCTTTCTATTACTCTTTCCTTCTCCAAAAATATTTAGTTTGTTTTCCATGCTCATAGTGTTACAAATAGGACATAAGGAAAGTATTATATGTCCCAATCTGTTCAATGTCTGATATGCTGAGTTCACATTCTCTAAAAATTCAAGTATGAATTCTAGGAACAATAGAAGTTAAGTGTACGAAGATCTTTGGGAAGATTGAAAGCTCCTTTCAGAGGAACAGAAGGGGTTCCAAGTGGATAGCCAGGGACCCCACTCTACAGGGAAATCTTATAGAGCAAAACCCACATGGGTACAATGTGGGTTACAGCTATGATCAACCAATAAGATTATAAGTATAGGTGCTTAGGTAATATTGATCTGATGGGGAAGCAGGTCACAGAGGGAGCAGACATTGAGCAGGAATCCAAAGATTAAAGTGCTTCTCAGGTAGGTGATGGGGTCTTGGTAGACCAGATTACCATCAATCTCACCCCTTGGGGAGTGTGTAGGTCTGGTTCTTTGGTTATCTTGAGGCCTGGCTTCTAACTGATGCATCTAAAGTCACAGCTGCAGTGGCTTTTCACCTTTTGTCTTGATTCCCTCACAGGACCAGCCCTGTGTGACTGACTATATTTCCACCTAACTTAGCTTTCTACAATAATAGTAGTTGTATGAGCTTCACACTTCAAGAGAAATGTCTTACTCAGTATAACTTTTTAAAAATTGTTTCTTTGCTTCAAGGTTTTAGTTTTGAGATATATCTATGATACCATATATGCATTTAACTCAGTCATATTAAATGCAGTATTGTTTTTGTATAGGTTTGCAACAGTTTAGGTATCTACTCACACAATGGAGGGTAGTATAAGTGTTTCTGCTTTTGCTGTCAGGACTAGTGCCATGGTTTCATAGACAATTTGAAGGACGTATGGATATTCTAATAAGTAGTGTATGCCAAATTGTCCTATACAGTGATTAAATAAATTACACTCTCATAGCAGTGTTACCATGTATATTGATGCAAACATCAAGGAGTGAAGCCATAAATCTAAAGATGTTTAAGGGAATCTTATGGAAAATAACAATAAGTGCTCCCAGAATTCCAGGAGATGCCTTGAGTGTGTGACCATGGGACTTCTCAATCCAGAGCTAATTAGAGATAAGTGGATCACAGGAATTGCTCAAATATTTAATAGCCACTTATCATAAGTGGCTCTGTGGATTTAAAATGATCAATTGGAACTTAGGCTTCTAACTCTGTTCTTCAATGTGTAAGGTTTATAGGAAACTGAGATCTTAGGAAAAAACTGATTAATTTGTGGTACAATTTCCTTAGAACTCAACAATTTGGAGTGGCTGCATGTCCCTTCAGGAGGGAAGGGGCTGCATTTCATGTTGGTCCTGGAAGTTCATTTTTGATCCAAAGTCCTACTTCACTGTCTATTCTAATTTTAATTCCCATCAATATGGCTGATTCCTCAATTCTAACTCAGACCCTCCTCCTAGCCAGCTGCCTCACTCCTAAGCTAAGTAATTTTCTAAAGCAGCAAAAGCCTCATTTTCTCATAGCCTTGACAACATTTAATATTTGTAAATAATTAGCTCTTCCCATTATAGGAGAAAAAATTAGCATTTTATTGTTTGAATTTTTTTTGGTTAAAGTTAAAATTTGTGTGTTTCTTCGCAGTTCTGCTATAGTCTTATTGACTTTGACAATTACTGTCTATTCAGTTAATATTTTACCTTAAAGTAGGGCTTATTGATGTATTCTGGATGCCTCTTCTTTGCTGACACTGAATATTGCAAGCATTCTCTTTCAATCTTCTAGTTTTTGATTGCTTTTCATTTAAAGTTTGTTATTACTCTTTTTGTCAATATATGACTAATTCTTGGTGATTTTATGTCTCTAGACTTTGAAATTTACAAGTTCTTCATCCTTTTTCTCCCTCATTGTGTGGAACACTATGGCTAAGGTGGAACAGAGTTAGGTGTTACACTTCTCCAAAGTTAGCTAGAGTCTAGTAACACATCAAGAGACCAGATCCTGATTAACTATTCTCTCCTGATGGCAGACCTTGTTTACAATGGAGTGCTCTGAACTCAGAATCACTCTTCTTTCTGTATGCAGTCTTTCTGTACAAGTCTTTATCTTTAGGGACTTATAGCCTCATACAATAACTTGAGTGTGTGGTTTAAAAGTTCATGAATGGAAACCTGAATTCCTCAGGTCAGCGTGTTGGAGGTGGATCTTGGAGGCAAGTGTTTGGGTCAAAAGTTTGAGTCCTTCCAAAGGGATTAATGTCTTGTTCAAGTGGTTGAGTTTGCTACTGCATAGATCTCTTACTACAGGAAGTTGAGACAAACAGCAAGCCCAATCTTAGTGGATCCCTTCTTCTGCATGCCTAACTATTTACTTTCCACTGTGAGATGAAGCAACAAAATGTGTATCTAGATGCTGCCCTCTCTGGGAATTTCTAGTCTCCAGAACTGTGAGCCAAAATAAACACATTTTTATCTTTAAAATCACTCAATGTCATATATTCTATTATAGTTACAGAAAATAGATTTAAAACCTTTCTTGTCTTATGAGTCTTAGAAAACATGTTTATTTAGAATAGTTGTTTATTTTCAGGGTTTTTTTCTTTCTTTTTTATCTTTTTGCTTGCTGTTAGTGATATAGAAGAAAGAAATTTGCAACTGGCTAGACTTCTGGGATGATTTTATCTTCTCTAAAATCAAAAAATGAATTACAACCACAACAGAGGTTAAAAGCAAAGGCTACTTATTGGGGAAAGACAACTTCTAAGAAAGACAGAAGGCTCCCAAATGGGTTGCTGAGGAACTCTGCTTTTCCAAGAAATTTTACAGAGCAAAACCACAAAGTGAGATGTGTCCAAGGAGAGGAAAAAGTGTAATCAACTAATAAGATTATAAGTGTAATCATTTAGGCAGCATTGATTGAATGGGATATCCCAGGTAGGTATGAGGTGGGACAAAACTGAGTCAATAAGATTATTAGTATAATTACTTAGGTAATATCGATTAAATGGGGAACAAATGGGATAGTAAGTCACATAGCAAGCATACGTAGAAGGGAACAGGAGGACTTTTCCAAAAGTGGTGAGTCAGTGGCTTTTTGTGGACCCTTACCCAAGGTGATGGATACCTATTTAAAATATCAATCAGAGAGTTTTCCAAAGATGGCAGACCAGTAGGTAGCAGGAGAGGGAACCTTTCTGAGAGAAACAGCTTAAATGCCAGAATAAAACACCCTAGAGAGACCCAAACAGAGAGAGATGGGCTCTCTCAACCCAGGAAGAAACTAAAGTGAAAAAAACCACTTGAATATGAGGTCCTAGGACTATCATTAGAGAAGCTAAGATCAGAAAGCACGGCGCCCTCCTCGAGCCACCTGAATTCCTGCCCAGCACCGTCCTGACGACTGAACCGCGCCATTGTGACTGGCTTGAGCAGCCAGAGTGTGGAGCTGAACAGTCCAGCACACGGCTTGCCTGGACCCAGCCCTGCAAGTGACCCACCCAGAGGCACCGTGAATTCACACCACAACCACGCTGAAGTCAGAGGTCGGGGAGCCCAGCAGTTTTCAGGGACTGGAATCAACACGCGGTGAGTGATGGGAATAAGACCCTCACACAGGAAAGGGGCTACTGACAGGATGACATGTTGGATTTGGGCA
This sequence comes from Dolichotis patagonum, assembly GCA_004027295.1. Lineage (NCBI taxonomy): Eukaryota > Metazoa > Chordata > Mammalia > Rodentia > Caviidae > Dolichotis > Dolichotis patagonum. Next base: position 41,136 of record PVJX010000183.1, on the reverse strand, counting down.
GGAGAGCCCTAACTCCATAAGGAAGTGGCTTCAGTTGGTTGTTCCCCTTGCCAAGTGGATTGTGAAATCTGCTTGGACTGGGCCATGCCCCTGGCCAGGACCCAGTGGGTCCTTACAAATTAATTCCCTGAGCTCCCCACACACTGACCCAGTGAAGGCCCACAAAGTTTGACTGCCCCAGAGGGGAGGAGCCAGCGCACACTGCCCTTACTTGAACTTCAGTCTCTGATAGCAGACTCCAGAGGGCAGAAACCCCTAGCCTGTGCACTAAGGAGGAGCATTATCCAACAAGAAAAGGGGCTGGGAATTACACTGTACACTTGTATGAAAGGAACCAAAAACATGACAAGAGGGAGAAATAAGAAAAAAACCCCAGCCCCCAACCCTGAGAACATTGATCCAGGAGAGGTAAATACAAAAGAGATTGAGGGCAGCAAACATGCTACATCAAACACAGTGTCAGTGGACATAAAGAGATATCTTCAGCACCTCATAAGCAGGATCAAAACTGAAATGTTAATTCAAGTTAAACAAGAGATAAGTAGATTAATAAAAGAAAGGCTGGGCACCTCTCAAGAAGACACAGACAGAAGAATGGAGGAACACAAAAGGAGAGAAACGTTTAATGAAGAAGACAAAAAAACCCCTAGAATTCATGAAGCAGATTCAAAGAGATCATTAGGAAACTAAAGACTCCATAGAAAGCTGGCAAAACTGCTTGAAAGAAACCAAAGATAGACTGTCAAAAATTGAACACAGGCTTGCAATGTGTGATCATGAAAGGGAAGATCTCTTAAAAATAACAAGGGAGCAGGCAGTAACTATACAAAGACTATAAGATGACAAGAGGATCTATAACTTAAGAATAAAGCATGTGAATGAAGAAGTAGGAGTCAAAGCAGAGGAATTACAAAGGCTAGTCACAGATATTATTAAGGAAAATTTCCCAAGCATAGAAAAAGGAAATGATATGCAGATGTATGAAGCATACAGAACTCCAGCCACCTACAACCAAAACAGAGCTACACCCAGACACATAATAATCAAGATCCCAGAAATTCAATATAAGAACAGAATATTAAAAGCCATCAAAGAAAAGAGACAGATCACCTATAAAGGAAAACCCATCAAAATCATGGCAGACTTCTCGACACAGACCATCACGTCAAGAAGAGCTTGGAGTGAAGTAATTCAAGTGCTGAAAGAGAACAATCTTCAGCCCAGATTGGTGTATCCTGCAAAACTCTCTCTAGAAATTAATGGAGAAACAAGATGCTTCCATGACAAAGAGGAACTGGGAGAATTTGTGACCACCAATCCAACCCTACAAAAAATACTGAAGGACATTTTAAAGAGAGAGAAAAAGAATACGAGCATTTCAGGAACAATGGCAGAGAGGCCTCAGTGAACAGGGCAGACAGTGGAGTGGAACACAAAAATAGACAACCAATGGCAGAAAAACAGAGTAGCAGAAATAAGGCAGAGAAGATTGGCTGTAATCTCTAGTATAGATGGCCTTGAAATATTAACAGAGAGAAACACAGGCAGAGTAGATCAGGAGATAGGGTCCATTGAGATGCTCTATATAGAGAGGCAGTGGAAGCCAAAAGAAGCAGTGCACCCTATGGGAGTGAAAGGGGAGGAATTGTCTAAAAAAGGGAAGCAGAGGATATTGTTAAATGGGTAACAAGATTTAAAATTTACATTATTCTCATCACGCTGCTTGGATGGATTACGTGCTGTTCCAGTTTGTCTACTTACACTAGACTTGAGGACATGGTCAACTATCCCAAAAATAAGAGGACATATTATGGTAATCATCCCTAATTTTCTATCAACTTAATCTGAAGCCCTTTGTAACTTATACTGTCTTATTATGACTGATCTTATTTGAATCTGGTTTGTTAGATTGCTACTTTGTATTGACTGATTTTATTTAAATGTTATGATTGATAGCATCAAGTCTAAGAGTACAGGCAACTACACTGAAGATGACAAGATTCACTAAGATACCCACTCTGGTTTGATTATTACTTGCTTTTGAAGTCTTATAATGTCTCCAATGCTTCATTTTTATTAATATTGCTATATACTGCTGAGACATCATTGTAACCATTGTACATCACCTTGTATTGCAGTTTTATATGACTTTTTGCTTCATGCTTTTCTAGGAATTGTTTTGTTTTATCTTGCTTTGTTTTGTTTTTCCCTCTAATACAGAAATGATAGATATACATGTAGAGACTCTTGCATGTGGAGAGCTTATAAACAGTTTATGAGAACCAACTATATAACACATGTTGAAATGAACAACTACTTTGAAGAAAAAGAGACACTACAGTACCCAGTGCTGATTCCATAATGTCATGATGTGAAATCAAGAAAAACTATCACTCTTTGTTCAAAATGATTTTAGCTTGTTTTGTTTTGATTAAGTTTAACACACATGAAGGTATGGACAGCTCATTTGAGGAGAATGAGAGACACTATGACAGCCATTCTTGGCTTCCCTAATGTCTGGTCTTGAAGACCTGAAATGCCCTCCTTGTCCTGCTCAGATCAATTCCATACTATGTTGTTTCATGTGAATTGTCTGTATGTGACAATATGGACAACTATTTGGAAGAAAACAAGAGTCAATACAATAGAGAGTGAATATCCGCGATTGTCTAGTTTTGAAATTCATGTCTCTTACATTGCTTTCTTGTGATCTGCTTTGTTCTGTTTTGTTGCATTTAATTTTACCCTTTTGATATAATTGCATGTATGTTTGAGTGTGTAAGATGGATGACCATATTGCTGTTTTTGTCAGATTGTGGAGCAGAACTATTAACAGTCTCACTATTTAAATGTCTACTTTACATGTTTTAACTTTGTAATTTGAACAACTATTTCCAAGAAGTCATTATGTAATTTGTCAAGTAATAATTTCTTAGGTTTTGTTGTTGTTGTTATTTTCCTTTTTTCCTTAGAATTCTGTATTGTTGCTATCCTTTATTCTGTTTTTTTTTCTCTTTAAATAAAATTAAAAAAAAAATAAAATATCAATCACTGCGGGTTATTCCTAGGGGAAGGATGTGGGTGTATTCACTCCAACTCTTGTCTTGAGGTCTGACTCTCATAAATGCACCTCCCCTAAAACTAAGTTGCAATGTGTTCTTATCTTCCACACTGACTCTTAAGGGTCTGTCACTGTTTGATTGCCTGTAATATTTTTACCTAACTTAGCTGTCTATAATTTTAGGACAATGATAGCTTCCAAGTTACTTCCAAGTTACTTTCCACGGGAAATTGTAAACTGGACTTCTCAGTGGTTGTGATCATTAACTTGGCCATTGATTTGTAGAACTTTAAAATTTATTAATAATGTTTTTGACTACTCTGTTAATTGCTATTGATCCTTTGGTATTACAGATGTTCTTTAGTTTTAGTAATCTATCTGTCTCTCTATCTATAATACATAGTACACATAATTAAAGTATGTATAGAAAAAACTATATTTTTCTTTGAAATAATAAAGGTAAACTTGACTGGACTATTTTATTTTCTTCAAATTAAAACATAGCAACTTAAAATATCACTATATATTACCTTATCATGTTTCTGTATAATAGTATTGAGATTCTAAGGAATTGATCTTAGTGATTCCAGTTCAAGCTATGTCAGGAGATAGAGGTCAAGTGATGGTATGTACTATAGTCAAATGAAAGCTTGACTGGGACTGCAGATACAGTTTCCAAAGTACTTCACTCACCTGGTTGATGACTAAAACTCTTAACTTCTCATAAGCTAGTGACAGAAGAGTTTCTTCTTTGTCATTTATGCTCTCCATATGTCTGTATGGCTATCTCTTTGGCACAGAAATTGGATTTCCTGGGGAGATGTATGTAATAGCAAGCAATAGTAAAAACACACTATGATTTATGACTTGACCTCAAAAGTGCCACTCACTGTTTCTGCAGTATTCCATTGTTTATGCAGGTTAGAGCTTTTCAATATGAGAAAAGTTTAGAGATGAGCATGAATGCCAATAGACAATAATCATGGGAACTTTTTGATGGCTAGCTAATTTAGAGTTAATATACATTAGCTTAGAGCCTTCAAATTTCTCACTAAAATACTGGCAAATAGTAAGAAAACTATATATCAAAAGTGACCAATGTTCAAAAAGGTTTATAATCTTGAAAGGAAAGCTTTCTTGAAAATATCAAAGTATCAAGAACTAACAATTCAGTTGCAAGATGATGCAAAGACAAATAATAAGAGAATAATTGTGTCAGTGAAAAAGCAAGAGTCACCACAAATGTCATAAAAAACTGTCTGCATAAATAAAAGTAGAAAATTTCCCAAGCAAGGGAAAAGAACCTGAAAGACAGGTAAGTGAAGTATATAGAATTCCAATTAGCCTTAACCAAAATAAAACTGCAACCAGACATATAATAATCAGGATTACAGAAATTCAGCACAAGGACAGAATAATAAAAACCTGTTGGAGAAAAGACAAAGATCACCTATAAAGGAAAGCCTATCAGAATCACAGCAGGCTTCTCAACACAAACCATCAAGTCAAGAGAAGCTTGGAATGAAGTCTTACAAGTTCTGAGAGAAAACAACTTCCAATCTAGATTGATGCACGCTGCAAAATGATCTTTAAAAATTAGTAGAGAAATAAGGTAAGTTCATGGCAAAGAACCACTGAAAAAATTTATGATCACTAAACAAAAATTATAAAACATATTGAAAGATACACTGTTGGTGGGAGTGTAGACTGGTGCAACCACTGTAGAGGTCAGTCTGGAGATTCCTCAAAAAGCTGGGTATGGAAGTCCCATTTGACCCAGCTATTCCGCTTCTAGGCATATTCCCAGAAGAACTGAAAACATCATACCACAGTGATATATGTGCACCCATGTTTATAGCAGCACAATTTGTAATAGCCAGATCTTGGAAACAACCTAAGTGCCCATCAACTGAGG